>NW_004624739.1:32206894-32340274 GCF_000247695.1 Heterocephalus glaber | reverse complement strand
TCGAGGGTTTGTGTTGAGAGGTCTGCTGTGATTCTGATGGGCTTTCCTTTGTAGGTGACTTGTTTCTTTTCTCTAACTGCCTGTAGGATTTTGTTCTTCTGTTGGGTTTCTGGGATCTTGACTATTATATGTCTAGGTGTAAATTTTTTTTGATCATGGCTAGTTGGAGTTCTATACACCTTACTTATGTGTATTTCCAATTCTCCAACTCTGTCTGGGAAGTTTTCTACTTTACTTTTGTGAGCAGTTTTTTTTATGTCAATTGTACTTTCTCTTGTTTTATCATGGATTCCTATCAGTCTTATGTTATTTTTCTTTGCATCATCTACCAGCTGCTGAATTGATTTCTCATTGTCCCTTACTATTTTTAAGAAATTTCTGTTTTCATTGTCCTTAACTGCAATCCTGTCTTCTATATCTGATATTCTATCTTCAGATTCTCTTAATCTGCTTTGCATACTTCCAATGGAATTTTTGATCTCCTGAATATCTGTTTGAATCTGTTTCATGGTTTCCATTTCTTTCTTATGCTGGGCATTCATGGCTTCCTGCATGTTTCTGATCTCATCTTTTTTTTTTTTTTTTAATCTGTTTCTTTTCTAGAGCCTCTAATCATGTCTTTCACTCTGCTCACCATCTCTGTAGTTGTCTGGGAGATTATTTCTGCTTTGAATTTTTCTAGAGCCTTATTCATCTGTTTTGTTACTTCCTGTGCTATAAGTTCAGGGTGTCCCCGTGGTTGATTATCAGAATTTTCCACCTCGTTTCCCCCAGGATTTGCTTTTTCTGGGGTGGAAGTCTGATTTTGCACCTTTCTTAATTGTCTTCTCATTTTTGTTTTTGGTACTATCCTCAGTTTAATTCCTAGGCTGATATTTCAAAATTGCTTGAATTGTATGTATCTTTGTTGCTTGTGTTTAGAACCCTTGTGGAATGATTGCTTTTCAGAGGTGTCTTCCACATACAGCTGGTCTTTAGGTTTTGAGACTCTAATGACTCTGAGCCTACCTCATTTTCATTATACCAGTAAGGCAATCACAACATCTTAGTCCAAGTGATATAATCAGCAACACCACAACATCAATTACATCTTAGAAAATGACAGTTTGTTGTAGCTGTTAATCTATCACATTTAACTGTGTGAATTAAATCAAAATCGAGGACCAACCCAACATATGTTTATAGTGAATAAACTCTTTAATATAGCAACTTTTCCCTTCGGGATGGGGAGTTAGAAGGAGTTGGGGAGGGAGGGACAGATAGGTGGAAGGATCAGGAGAGGTTAGCAGTGAGGCCAGAAGACACAGGAAGATCACACAAACTCTAAGAAACTGTTGAAGGCAAGAGGAAAAGGCAGAATGAAAGAACAAAGAGGTAAACAGAACCACCTAACAGCAACAGGGAGGCTAGATACTGTATTTACTTTCCTTTCAAACTAATGATAATCGAGAGAAGAAAAAAGAGAAGAAACGAAAAATAAAGGAAAAATCCGAATTTGGTCCAGGAAAGAACAAAAAGGGAGATGAAGAGCAATGTGTGACAGTGAGAGAACGAGAGAGAGAGAGAGAGAGAGAGAGAGAGGAAACAAAAGAAAGAAAAAAGAAGAGAAAAATAAAAATTTGAAAAGAGTGAAAAAAAATTTAAGAATTAAAAATAAGAGAATTTTTCTTTTCTTTTTTTCAAATAACAAAAGATAAAAATGAAGGGCCTCCTTCAGGGTATGTCTCTGCTGTCACAATAGACAACCTGGGCAGCCATGTTCAGATACCAGTCAATGTGTCTCAGCAAGCCAGTAGCAGACCTGTGCGATTCAGGCAGATTTCTGGCTGCAAGTCCCAAACTGAGCTTGCTGTCCTCCTTCAGGGTTGAAGTCTGCAAAGTTCTACTGCAGGTTCCAGCTGGCTTTCCCCTGAGGATAGTCCAGGTTCCAATGTGAGGTGATGATCCCTCCAACTTACCAAGCATGGTGGTCTGGTGTGCCTTTATTGCAGGGATTCTCTTCAGTTTTCCAGTGGGCTTCAGTTTTCATCAGGGAGCCTGAGAGAGGCCCTCTTTCTGTTGCTCACTTCTGCTCTATCTGCTGGAGCTCAGGACAAGGGCCCTTATGATCCCTGTGCCTCTGTAGTGTGGAACCAGGTAGCTGAAGAGCCAGGAGGCCAGAGGCAAGGGTGGGCAGTGGGGGGTGTGGTACCTGCAGGAGCCCGCGCAGCTAAGCAGAGCAAGGGATGGAGCTCCAAGCTGCGCTGGGGTCCTCTCCCTGCCATGGGTGGAGCCCAGAACAGAGCTGGTTTTGATGCTATTTTAAAAATGAGGGAACAAATGAAATAGCTGTTGAGTCCCAATCAGGATTTCCAGTCTTGGTGCTGTGAACCAGCTCTTCAGTGTCTTGAGGGAAAGACTGTAACCACTGCTGCTTGCTTCCATTTGTTGAATCTTCTCCTTTTTGCTTTTATTTATAAACCCAGCTAAACCAAATAGACTAGTTTTCAGCCAAAAGCAGTTTATCTGATTTTTTTTTCTTTTTTTGGTACCGGGGATTGAACTTGGGTCCTTCCACTTGCGAGGTAGGTGGCAGAACCACTGAGCTAAATCCCTGGCCCCCAAAGCAGTTTAAACTGTGACCTGTGTAGTCCTTCTAAAGCACCCACTTATGGCTCACAAATTAACCTTGCACAGATAGTGTCTCTTGGTGGAGAAGCCCCTCTATCCTGCAAAAAATGAACCGTGAGCATTTAACAAATAATGAGATTGGATCAGTGAGGCATACTTAATGCAAAAAGGCTTTTTAAAGGCATCTCTATAATTATAGACAATGATAACTGACTCTAAATCTTCATTTCCCAAATGTCACAGCCATTAGGAATAGAATGATATGGAATTTGTACTAAATACTTTAAAAGAGCTTTATCCCCAAATTATCTTGCTTTCTTTCAGTTTCAAAGATTGATTAATAAGAGCTGGAATCAAAAAATTATTATAGGACATACCTATGAATATATTATGCAAAAGGATTTTTAAATGTTTTTTGTTATACCTCCATGATATTTGCCTAATTATTGTGTGACATTTTAAAAAATAAAACTAATTTTTTTGGTATCAGGAATCGAACTCAGAACCTTGTGATGGAACCACTGAGCTAAATCCTTGGCCTCTAAAAATAAAACTAATTTTAAATAATAACAGTCTCAAAAAAATCTTGTGTTACTGTCGCAGGCAATAAGTGCATAGACATAATTTTTACTACAGTGGCACTTGTTCTGGTCATCTCTGTCATATAACTGGTGTAGGAAAGTTCTCAAAGCGCTTCCAAATTTCTACTGGAGCATTTGAAGTCTGATTTCTCCCAGCCTCTGTTTTTTGTAAAGATGTACGGGCTCCACTTGTACATTTAAAGAAATTCTGTTTCGAGACTTTCCTATAGGGGGCATCTCTGACAACATGTGTGATCTCCCCCACCTTATCTGTTCCCAGCGCCACTACTCCTAATGTGTGTTCCCTCTCCTGAGGCCGGGTGCTCTAGTCACGGGGGCAACACAGCACCTCACTTCGTGGTCAGCTCCTGGCTCTTCACCCCTAGCATACTGAGCACTCTTCAGTCTTTGCTGATACATAACTTTTCCTCAGACTTACTTCAAGGGGATTTACTATCTTTCTAAAGGTTCTTGCACAACCTCCTGAACAGTATGCATATTGGGGCTGAGGAAGATGCATTTTTATCTGGCTTTTAGTGATGTTCTCAGGGGAACCTTGCCACATAGCCAACCAATAAATAATTCTGTTTAAACTTGGCACCCGCGACTGTTTAAGCGCTTCTCAGAAATTGGCCCATCAATCTTCATGCAAGTGCTTGTGAAGCAGACAGCAGGTCGTGAGTCCTCCCACTCTTCTCCCGCTACCCCACTCCCGCTGCTTCGGGTCTCTGCTCTCTGCCCAGGGTCCCCGCGGTCCCTGCCCCTCCCGAGCACACCCTCCCGTCATCGGCCCGTGTCCCCAGCAGCAGAGGACCTCGGGTCCTGAGGAGCTGGCACGGTGAGCACAGGAAAAGTCCTCTCGTGCTCACAGGCTACCAACCTCCGGGCCGGGACCCCTCTACACGCGGCCCTTTGCCACCCAGAGAGGGATTTTCCCGAGGTGGACAGCAAGCCTTCACGCCTCCCCCACGGCTTTTCCGTGGCTCTTTCAAAGGGAGTGGCCTCACCCTGCCCAAGCAGATCAGGTTCTTCAGCTTGTTTAATTTCTTCCCACAAACCTAGATGGATCCTCCTTATCCTAGAAGAAAAACCTACAGCATCCCAAGATGAAGCACAGCGCATGAAATACGATAAAACATTAATGACTTAATTACACATGGCTCCTGTTGTACAAAGCAGTGACCTGAATTAGATTCTTTGATCATGGTAAATCTCTCTTTATAGATGATACTTTTCTAGAATTATATTCAACCTGAAACTGAGACTCATGAGACATACGATTAGAAGTCGCTAATTATAAACCAGTGACTGTCAATTAGAAAAATTAATTCAAATTTCTCTGGGAAGCGCCATACATGTTATGTTAATGTATTTTCTAAGGAGTCTACAAGAAACTTACTCTCATTCTGTACCTCATGATTCTTTTCGTTCTCAACTCTGTTCCTTTGTAAAGCTTTAGAATTCCATTATACACACTTGCATAGAAGAGAGAGCAGGTTGAGCTGAGATTTCCTAACAGGGACATGACAGCCAACTTACCACACACATCCTCAACGGTGCAGTCCCAAACATTCATGGTTCAAGGGGAAACCAGTGACACAATTAACTTCTGCGTGGGTAGCAGCCAGCTGTGGGGAGTGGTCTGCTCACCAAGGGGATGTTACTCAATCGGAGATGACTGATTCACAAGCACGGAGGTGCCACCCCCCTCCCAGAGGGTGAAGTGACAACAGATATTATTTATTTCATCAGTGGTACTTGAAAGTGTGCTCTAGGTGCCCTGAATTCGTCTTTTCACACTCACAGAGCCCAGGAAGGGATGGAAGCAAGGGGCCTGGGCTGTGTTGAGGGGTGGCAAGAGGCCCCAGTGCTCAGTTTCATGGGAGCCCACTTTGGTGCGGGGCGCATTCAGCACGGTGGTGTCTGCTTTTGAAAACCTAACTAGACCAAAAGATTAAGTGACCTCTTTTGGAATATCTACCACACAACTTGTTCTAAATAACTACACACAGAGAAGATAACCTAAAATATCTTTCTGGCATAAAAGGAAAAATCAGCACTGTAATATTTCCCTTAAATTTTTCATAATTTATAAATATCAATCTTTGTTTATTGAGTTGAACCATCAGATTGAAGAGAAAAGCATGCATAGCCTATTAAGGCATCTAAACTATAGCTCAGTTCTATGGTTTCTTGTATCTTTTGGGATAAGTGAGCTACTTTTAAATTAGTGTTAAATAGAAGATAAAGAATCGAAAGCAAAAGCTAAGGTGAATGAGTGAGCCAAAGGTGGTGGAAAGTGTGTACAAAAATGAGAACCCAGTTGTTTATCCTTAAGACCTGAACAATGCCCATTTCTGGTCAATTATTTTATTATCTCATTATCTCTAATGTATTTTATAGACTTCTAAAATATATTTTTGGTAATGCACTTTGATGCACACACTTTTTTTTTTTCTTCTTTGTTTTTGATACTGAAGATCGAACTCAAGACCTTGCCCTTGCGAGGCAGGTGTGGTGACACTCAGTTAAATCCCTGGCCAACTCTGATCTTGGTTTTGGCAAGCTTTTGCCTCCGTGATTGGCCTCACATGTACCTGGCTGTTCATTGCAATAGGAGTGCGGAACATAAGCCTCACAGAGTTCTACCAGGGCATTCTCCTCTGGATGCACTTAGGGTTTCTACTTCATTTCAAAACTATGATATCATCTCATCTCTCCTGGAGCTCATGATATTCAAAATTCTCTAGATGGCATGTTCATGTCATTATCTTCATTCTCTGTAATGGTTGCACATGTTAAGCCTTTTTTGTCACATACTTATAAAGTATTCCCTTCACCATCTGCATTATATAGGATTAAAATCCTGTGCCAGCTAGCTGATGTACATATAGAAGCACATTACATATTGAGCTGAATTTTAAAACATAAGCAACTGAAGTGTTGGTATTTTGTGTATATTTGTATGCAATTTCATCAAGCAAATTAATTTTTTCCTGGAATATTAAAGAATTGTGATATTGGAAACCAATAATTAGTACACATGTTTTTCAGTAGTGAGATTGAACCAATTCATTCAAGCTGAGCTTCATAGGCAACCCTTTTTATTTTTTATTTTGGTGGGGGTCTCACTAAGTCACTAATTGTCCAGGCTGAACTTGAATTTGAGATCCTCCTGCCTCATCTTCCCAGAGTGCTGGGATCACAGGTGTGGCCACCACACCCACCCATTAGTGAGATTTGAGCTATGCCAGTCGGTGAACCTCTGCATTGATCACAAATCCAAATGTCCAAATCAGGAAGTGTGTTTATGTATATGCAAGATAGATATGCACACATGCACACATGCACACACATGCACACTCATGCATGCTATTTATGCATGCAGACACACACGCATACTCCTCTGTGGAGAGGGCCCTGTCTGTTTTCTTCACTACTTCTCATCTGTTTTGTTGAATAAATAATACCTGAGGCTGGAAGGAAAAAGACTTGCTGCCCCAGGGCCCAGAAGTCCAAGAATGAGCCTCTGGGGTCTAGTGAGCCCTTCCTGGCTCCCCCACATGTGGCAGAGGCATCATGGGAGTGTGCTGGCCTGCTGGGCAGGGAGTGTGGTGTGGAGACGGAGTTGGGAGGTTGCTGCTCTCTGGAGCACTCACCCTAACAGGAGCTGATCCCTCCGGGAGATGGGCACTGAGCCCAGCTGGAGCAGCTCCCCCAGGCACCACTGGCTCTTGCCGCCAGCTGGACCCAGCTGTGCATGCAGAGGCCTTGGGAATCACTCACTCTGTGTCCCCCAAGGCCGTCTGCCTGCTGCGTACACGAGCTGCAAGCTGGCTGGGAGCCTGGCTCTGCTGTCGGTGTGTGCCTCACTGTGCCCCAGGCTGCCCTTCCCTGCCCCACGCATCCTCCTGCTGACCACGTGTGAGGCCCTGCTGTGCCCACCCTGTCTCCGAGGTGCCATGTAGACGGAGCTCCTGTGCAGTATTTGTCCATCACGATACTGGTGCTCTAAGTGGAGATATTCGGAGTCATTCATTTATTTAATTGTGTCCCTGGCATAAGAGTTGTCTGAGGCACTTCTCAAAAACACAAATAATTCTGCCTCACACCTTTATATCCAGAATTGGAAAATTTGTAGTAATTCCCACATATCTGTGTTTTGAAAGAGCTTCCCCAGTGAAGCATCCCATCATGTGGATACTGAGGACCACTGTTCCACCCCAGGGGCTACAGGTGGTAGCAGTCCTGTGCTGGAAGGGTGATTCCATAGCAAATGGATACAGCTGAACATTTTCATTTAGGACCAAGAAATCTGTCTATGTGGTGAAATAAAATACAACACATTAAAACATGAATCTATTGCTTACATGAAATTTACATATCATTGTTTGAGAAAATCTGCACAATGCTCAGAGTCAACATGAAGTTGTAGAACAACAGTAACCGATTCTACACGGGTTAGTCTTTCATTTCCAAGCCACATGGTTACTCTACATTGCCCAGTGCTGTATGGGGCTTTAAACGTTGGGGGATTGGGCTGTTGCTGCGGCTGCTGTTGTTGTCTTCATCTCTTTCGATTTGCTCGCCGTACTGCAGCAGGGGACGTGGTGTGCTGGATCAATTCTTTGTGTCCAGCACTAGACGCCTTCAGTCTGAGGTGTGCAAGGAAGCGCCGGCCCCTTGGCTCCCTGAGTGTTCATCAGCCGGGCCACACCGTCTCCTCCATCCCTACCAGTAAGATCTGCAGAGAGGAGGGTGATGTGCACAGCTCAGAAGGGACACTCAGTCACAGGTAAAGAACCTGAAATCCAATGCGTTCTCTGTGCTTTCACTGTTGTTTAGTTATTGTTGAATAACTTGGGCCATAAGGTCAAACTCAGAGAAGCTCTTTTGTCCTGATGTAAACCTGGCTGCAGTGAGGTTTTCCAGAGGTGCAGATATGCAGCTCGACAGCGATGAGTGAATTAGTGAGCAGTAGTGCAGAGGGTGGGCTCATCACGGCAGTTTTATGCTCTTGTTATGTGAGGTGTGATGGGAATACATGGTTAATACTTAAAGTTGCAGAATGCATCACCCATCGCTGTGAGCCACCCTCCCTCTGAACCCACTTGTCCTAGCGCTCCTGCCACCTTCTGAAGCAGTTCTGGAAAGTGCCCCTATAGGACGTAATCGGGAGCACAGTGTGGGCTGCTGCCGAGTGCCGTCCCACGGAAAGGCGGGCCGTGAACACAGGACAGTGCATGTTCAACCACCCAATTCACCAGATCTGGCACACTCTGTGCATCCCGGACCTTCCCTGCAGTCCAAATGTACAAGAAAGGCCGTGTTTTAAGTGGATTCAGGGCGTCAAAGTAGCCACACCCGGGCAGCTAAGACACTCAGGGAAGACTTCCAGACCTGTCTCAGAAATGCCCAGAAGGAGGGGTGTGTCTTGGAAGTGAGGGGAGGATTTGATCAGGGAGCTGCTACACTCATGGAGGATTAATCCAGCGGTGGGGTGGTCACAGCCAAGGTGCGGGTAGGAGGTGGAGCTGAGCTGCAGGTCTGTCATGGGCCATGCCTGCCGGGCATGGAGCTCTCCCTGGGGTCTGGGCTCTGCTTCTCTCCTGCCACGGAGCAGCTCAGCCCCACCAGCTCTGCTCCCAAGATGTCCCTGCCTTGGACCATCTGACCACAGACCAAGGTTTCTGATCAGGTGGAAGTAAATAAACCACTGCCCTTCTCAGTTCCAGATGTCAGACGCCGCCTCCTCCTCCTCCTGCAATGGGAAACTAACTGATACAATGGGCACAGGAATGCAGTGCGCTTCTTCCCGCCCTGTCACCCTGCGACTCTTTCCCAGGCCACACTCCCATTTCCTCTCCTCACCTAGTCACCTTCTCCTTTCATGTCCTCTCCCTCTTTCCCTCTCCCCACCCTCAGATTCCACATGACCTATGATATTTGTCTCTGACTTATTTCCCTTATCATGATGCTATCCTGTTCCATCCATTTTGCTTCCAATGATGTGATTTCATGTTTTCCTTCAGTGGTTTGGGGATTGAATCCAGGACCTTCAAACTGAGCTGTATCTTCAGCCATCCTTACTTTTGAGACAGGATCTTGCTAAGTGGCAAAGTTGCACAGGCTGGGCTGCAGTTTGCAATCTTCCTGCCTCAGCTTCCCAGATGTATATATACATACATATATACATGTGCATGCCAGTTGGCAAGCACCTAAAGCACCTAAGCTACCGTGAATTGTGCTGCAGTGAGCGTGAAGCGTGCAGGTGTGTCTACACTATGCAGTCTCTCAGAAGCATGTTGAGGAGTAGTATAGGCAGACCAAATAGAAATTGCATTTTTAACTGGCTGGGGAACCGCCACACTGATTTCTACAGTGGCTCTCAGGCTTCACATTCCCACTAACAGTGCATAATGCTTCCTCTTTGCCCACTTCCTTGCCAGCATTGGTTCATATTCTCTATGGTAGCCATTCTGACTCGAGTTAGATGGGACCTCAATTTGCTATTATTTTCACTGGTTCAGCAGCCTTCAGTTAGTGATGTGGAGTCATTGCCAGAATCCCAATGTGAAACAATTGTCACCTTATAGGGGCCCCAAGCACTTTGTGGGTCCTCCCCAACAACATTTGTGCAAATATGTCCTGGGTAAGCAAACCCTACTCCAATTAACCTGCTTTTATCAAGACTCAGTCAGCAGTTTTCTGTTGGGGTCCTGACTAAGGATAGGCAAGACCTTCCCAGAACTGGAGAAGGAGGACACAGAGGGCATGATATGGAGATTAAGTATAAAATACAGTGTGGCCTCCCCACCTCCTGCTCAGCTGCATCCTCTGCCTCCTGGGGCATTAGAGGAACCAGTCACAGGAAGGTGAGCACTTGCCAGATGTGGCAGTTGAATGGGGATGCTCTGTTGAGATCCTCTTGTGCATGGGTGTGTCACCAAAGTCAGATTTCTTTTCAACAAAAAAATTTCATTTCTTTCCATTACTTAATAAAAGCCCACTGGACAGCATAAATTCAAATTGAATGTCTTTATTAAGGATACAAAATAACTAGCAAATTTGGTATGTTTAACATTCAGTAGATGTTTCTAAAAATGCCTAGAAATTATGAAGTATAGTCTCAATTTTATAAAGTATTAAATGACTTCCACTCCTTAAAATTAAGTAGTTTTCCTGAGATTATTTTATCTGTTGGGTATACAATTTTGTCTTAGAAAACAAGAAAAGTAACTAGTACTTAATAATAGTTCTTAGCCCATTTAAATTCAGAAAGTATGATGTAATCCCATGTGAATTTTATCAAGACTAAAAATTCAAATTCTCATTTAACTTTTTAGATTGAAGTAATACATATAATATATGTAACTTTGTTGTTGAGACTCAACTTGTGATGAAATATCTTCATACATGGATATTTAAATCTAAAGATAAAACTCAGTTAATATTCTGAGAGCTAAATGTTATTCTTCATTTGAGGTAAGAAACCCCTTTGCCAATTTCACAACTTTATGGACATAAATATGATGTTCTAACTTTATTTTAATGATGAAATCCTTATCCTAATTTATTAACAGTGACATAAAAGCAAAAATCTGACATGTTGCTCTTCTGGAAATGTACAATTATCACCATAGTGTTGAACAGATTTCCTTAGTAAGCATAAATGGAATCAGAAACTTTAATAAAAATGTCTAGATTTGGGATGAGGATAAAATTTGCCTATAAATATCCTTTTTGTTTATAACAATTATATTTTCCTCACTGATGTATATCTAAGTTTAAACTTAAATTTCTTTTCAAGATGGCTCCATGAATATACTGTCCAAAAAGTCTATTTTCTTAGTTTTCTGTCCTCATTATTTAAATAGTCCAGTATTACTCATCACCATGGGTATTTCTGTTAAATCTCCAGGAAACAGCCAAGATATTTATAAAACTTACTTTAAAAATATTTTGAGTATTTGTAATTTTACACTATTTGAATAGCAAATCTGAGTGGGACATACTTTTGAAGTGATTTTGGAGGAACATTAGCAGGTGTGCAGGTGCAGCTGTATTTAAAGTTGTCACACTGCGGGTGGGTGACTGTGCTCGTGACTGTTCTTGCTGAGCAAGCCCGGGAGCCCCCGAGGGAGGTGATTGCATGAGGAGACCCTGAGCCCGGAGTAGGGCTCTTCTTGACTTCCTCGCCTTCCTTCCGGCCCTGTCCTTCCTAACTCACCCTTTCTCTTCCATCGTGTAAAAGTAGAGTCCACGCGAGCGCTGCAGGACACGGCAGATTTAGCAGGCCGTTTTACTGCATGAGATTCGGGTGGAAACGGGGTTTTCCGGAGGGGTCAAGTGTGCTCCTCAGCATGCAAGACACGTGGCCGTTTAGGAATGACGGCATTCCTTCGTAGTAGTCCTAGGAGACAGCGCGTCCGCACGCGTCAGCAGCATGTACTTCAGTGTTCGTTTCTGTTGTTAATCTCTCTGAATCTGGAAATATTTTGATGTGTTTAACTTACTGGAGAGGAGGAAATTATAGCACAGATGAATTACTTGGTCCTCATCTGAAATGCTGATGAATGGAGCCCACGACCCCGCCCAGGGCACGCGCGGGAGCCGCGGTCGCCGCACAACGTGTGGGTCGCAGGCGCCGCGCTCGCCCGTGGTGTCCACCTCCTCCAGCTTTTTCGAAAGCTGGCTATTTGCCCATCTGACAGTTTGTGAACACGATGAATAATTTAGCCTTCATGCTGCTGCTGTTTGGCAAATTAACATGAATTGCATATCCGCTATTATTCAAACTGATTGCAAGATGCGGAAAGGGAGTGCCCGTCTCCACCCTCAGTTCTTTGGGCGCTGTCTTCCCCACATGCCTTGCAAGGCTCTGCCAAGTGAACAAAGCAGGAGGAAGGCGGCACCCTGCTGGCCCTCAGGCCTGGAGGGCCCCTTTCCCTAATTCCGGATAGCTGTTAGATGTATGTGGCTTCCCCTGCTGGGGTCCCCGGGAGAGTCCGTCAGCGGACGCGCAGGTGTCCGAGCACTGCACAGTGAGCCCACGTGGATGGAGCAGAGCCAGGGCCCGCGTCCCCGGCGACGCCGGCCTCTGTCCACCAGCACCCTGCAGGACGGACGGCCACGCGGCTTCTTTCTTATTCACAGCGGTAACTTGCAGCGAGTCTCCGGCCCTGCTGTTTTAATCTAAACAAAAAGTACAGTTCAAGGTGAGAAAGAATGAAATTTGGAAAAATACTTAAAGAATATGTTTACTTTAGACTCTTGACACCTTCCTGAAGAGAGCCATTTTCCAACCACTCGACCTTAAAGAAACCTGATGTGTAGATTATTTTTAATTACCAGAGGAGGCACTTTTTGTGTTTGGAACGGGGTCTGAATATGTAGCTGAAGAGGCTGACCTTGAGCTCAGTATGTAGCCCAGGATGGCCTGGAAACTCGTGGCAACCCACCTGCCTCAGCCTTCCTGGGTTGTAGGCATGCACCACCATGCCCAGTTAGGAGTCATTTTAAAATAAAAGACAAAAAGGATCATTCTTGATAATATTTATTCAAACATGAATGCAAATATCTCTCTCATCAGTAAAATGCGCACGTACACATGCATACATACACACACATACACTATATACACACAAAGATAATATTTACTTCAAATGCATGCAGCAGAAAGGAGTGTGCCAATGTAACTTCCGAGGTGGGCTCTGGAAGCCGTGCATTCCGACTGGGGAGGGCTGGGAGCGCACTCCCTCCCTGCTGGGGGTGTGCGGGAAACCAGCCCCAGGTGAGTGAGAGGACACCACGTCAGCAGGGACTCAGGGAGGTGAGGGCCAGAGAGCAAGAGGACAGGCGGAGGAGAGCCAGCTGGGGCGAAGCAGCCTGGCTGAGGATGTGTTTGGTGCTGTCGGGAAGAGGGCCGGGCAGCCGAGAGGCCGCTCTCCCCTTTGGCTGCTGAAGACCAAGAGTCCCGAGCCCAGCGCCTCTGCTCTAGAAACTGTAGAAGCGAGAAAAGCTGTGCACCGTGTCTGTCAGCTCTTCCGCTGTGTGCAGAGAGTAGGACACAATGTTCTCGCTATGCCAGCTTCGGAAGTATAAGGAAATCGCATTTTAATCACGCACTTGAGCATGGCAGTGCCCTGAGCCTGTTTGTCCAGTTTCACAGTATAATTGAATATTTAAAATAAATACGTTACATACATCTAATATTGGTATCATGTAATCTAACTTCCTATGCCAGTAAAAGTTCAATAGCATTGTAACCATGTAGAGGAATTGTTGTACAAACTTTTTGCCAGATACAAAATTACTCAATTTTCCTGGGTCTCAGTTTCACCATTGGTAAATGGAGAGTGTTCTTGTATTGCAAGATACAGTGAGACATTGTATCAAGGAGTGCTAGTGGCTGGTTTATCTTGCACATTGGAAATGATACATATTATCACTATGCAATTAGTTACAGTGCTTATAATTAAGAGGCATTATGAAACCTAAGTGTCAGAGGACAGGAGATGTTCTTATTTTCATCCCAGTGGGTTTTCTCCTTATTAAGAAGACTGCTTGGAACCCACACAGGATAAGCTCGAGATGTCCGAGGATGCCAAAGGGGGTAAGCTTGGCCTCCCTTTCCATGCCAGTGTGGGGACCGCATTCTCTTCTCAGAAATGAAGGTCACGGGCAGAGCTAAGTGGCCCGCTCGGCCAAGACTGGGCTCCGGGTCTCTACGACGCTAGGGCATCCAGGCAGATTCAGTTCAAGCTGTTGTCTTCTGGAGTATATTTGATCTTTTGGACATGATCTGACATCAACTACTTCAGATAGGTGTGCTGATCTAATACTGAATTCATTCCAGCCTGTTTTATTTCCCAATTTTCTAATCCTCGCCAGGGCTCTTGCTACCTGACAGCACCGGGAGAAATGTCATTCCCTTGTTTATAGCCCTCTCGGGTATCCAGAAACTGAAATCCTGAGTGATGCCCCCATTATTCCTATTTGTCTGCAACCTTCACCAAAATATCTGCCCAATTGATTCATTCCCTCATTTCTTCATTCAGACATTTCAGTGTCCAGAAAAGGGGGGAGGCTTACCAGGCACTGAGTGTAGGCTTACTCCTATATTAAAGCAGCAAAACATACACAATTCCACCTTGGGAATAGAGGAAGGAAGCCGATCTTGAAATATATAGCATTTTATGATATAGCATTTGAGTTCTTTATAATCACTGAGGACAGAGGGTCTGGAATCTGGGAAGGGTACATAGCCCTGCATGGAGCTCCAGGGGAGGATTTAAAGAGGAGGCAACATTGACATGAGTGTGAAAGATAAGAACGAATTTAAAAACAGTATCTTGGGATGCTTTCTAAAATGAATCAGATTGTGCTGTTCTATATGAAATCCCTTCTATAACCCTCATGGCTACATTCAAACTATAAACTTTCAGTTTCTTTGGATATTCGCTTACTGTATACCACTCTCAGATCCACCGTGCAGGAACCCCGTGAGGGGAACACTAGCGGGGGTGATGGTCGGAAAAGTGTGTATTGGAAGGGATGTGGCAGAATCCATTCAGGAATTAGGTTACAATCTTAAGGGGTCCTAAATGCAGCTAAATGCCTGGTAACGATATCACCACTGACATTTGTATTAATTGGTACTAGGCTTAGAGTTACATGATAAAAATTAGGATAGATAAATTAACAAACAATTACTTTCAGACTGAATTAAATTTTACTGTATCTCTCTCCTTGGAATTAAATGTGTGGGAAAAGAAGAAAATAACTGATAAGAAAATCCCAACATAGAAAAGTTTATTTTTAAAGTAATTCCACAGAAATCATCACTTTTTCATTAAACAATACTTGCCTAGATTTTTTTGGAAGTGAAAAAGGAGCTACAAAAGTAGTGAAAAGAAGTGAAATAAAATGTGGACTGAATACTTTATTACCATTTTATATAGTTGTGGTAGATTTCTTATTTTATTTTATTTATTTTTTTCCCCATTAACTTTATTGGTACATTTTAGGTATAAAATACATTTACATTTATCTTTGGGTGTTTGTACCAGAACATGATGCATCTTAGTTTTTATTTTTTCTCCCATTACCTGTGCACCCTTCACCCCCTCCACCCTTCCCTATTTACACAGAGTTTGATTCCATTTTTTTTCTCATAATTTTTTCTTTCCCTTCTTCCCTTTCCCCTTTCCCTTCCACCATCCCCAAACCCTTGGACCTTTTCTTATTTCAAATTATCAATTATTCACTTAAATCATTTTCATCCTTATTTACACTTTCAGTTTCTCACACCAGAGAAACTATTCGGTATTTATACATGTGTGTCCTATTTATTTCACTTAAGAGTATGGCCTCAATATGCATCCATTTATAGATTTCTTATTTTAATGGATTTGATGATTACTTTGGTAAACACACATGGACATATACACAAAAGTAGAGCATTACAGAACAAGAAAACTTAGAGAAGAAAGGAAGTATAATCTGTAGCTATAACAAGAAAATAGAAAAACAGTTTCCATACATGTGCATTAAATTTCATTTTATATCTCCCCTCCATCAAGGTTAAAATGGAAACAAATTTCCATGAAATGAAAATTGAGTATAACAGTTCTCTAGTTCTTCATCACAGCAAACTTTGCTGGCACTAAATTCTGAGACGAATTTGTCATGTGTATCATTATGTGAGATGTTGACTAGTATAATGAATAGTAGCTTCTCAGACATGGTAGGGGTATCTTTCTACTGTCATCTGTTACATCAACCTACAATGAAAGCTAAGGGCATAATATTACATTGTCATCAGTGAGTCAATTTCTGTGAGGACCCTGGGAAACACTTGAGGAGAAATGGAGAAATAAATCAAATCAAGTCATTTGGAAAAAAATAAAGAACTAATTTCCCAAATGAGATGGTGATAAATGTAAACTGTTGTATGTTCTAAATAGTTTCCATTTTTAAAGTGAATGTTTCAGTTTTCATGAATCCAGACTTCTAGGGTAGAAAACAATGTTTCTTTCCCATCGTCGTTGTATTTGAGAATGAGGGAGATGGGGTAATTGGTAGCTGATTATTGATCTTGCATTTGGTGGCTCCGTGCGCTGTGATTTGCAATGTGCTCCCTTCACCAACCCTGTCTCTGGTGAAGTCCAGCGGACAGCCATCCTCCCGGCCACGAGGCTGGACTGCTCATGTTCCGGTCCCCTCCACGCAGGCCGAAGGCTCTCCAAGCCCTCCCTGGATGTTGCTTCCCATTTCAAACCCGGTTTATCTGGCTTCCCTCCTGTTCCTTACTACCATGCACACTTCTGTCGCCAGCCTTTCTCCTCTCTATATTAATCTTCACTCCCACATATATTCCTATTTTTGCCTCTAGCATCTGAGCTTTCAAGTAATTTACCGAACTGATTACGTGTGCCTAAAATACTACTTGGTAATCTTTTCAAAATAAACAAGATCAGCGCTGGGCGCCCTCTCTCCTCGGGTATCTGTTCCCTTGCTGATATCAGTCCGGGCTGTCCCCGTGGAGCGCTCCTCGTGGAAAAATGCTAAAAATCCCACTTCTGCACCCTGCCGTTCCCCTCAGCTAGCAGCTCTGCTTCCTTGCAGTCGCTCACGTGCGCCTCTCCTCTGCTCTTCGACCCGCGGCCCTGGCTCAGGGTCCCTTCCGCTGCTCTGGACCTCCAGTCCCGGCGCCTGGCCCGCGCTTCTCCCTCACAGCCTGGGCTCCTTCGTCTAACACCAGAGCTGCCCTTCCTCGGCTCCTCTGGAGACCGCGCCTGGCCTCTCCGCCAAGTTACACCCTCAAGCACAGCTTCAGGGCCCTTTGCAGGGCGGCCCTGCTGACTTCCCCTTTCTTTCTTTTCTTTGCAATTGACATTCTTTTATTGACAAAATTGCCCCCATTTCCTGCATTCCCTCATGGCCTCTTGCTTGGTGTCTTTGTGCTTTGCTGGAAGCACTGGCCAGACCTCCTCTTCTTCCTTCACCTGCTCTTATTCATTCTTGAGGGTCCCTCCCACAGGAAGCCTCCCATAGAGCCCCAGCGGGCTCAGTGCCCCCTCTGCACCTGCATTTTCTCCCCTGTGGAGCCATCATCGGGACCAGGCACGTTTCCCTCACTTGTTTTTCTTCCCCACGGTAAACACTTCAGGGTTGGAGATGATACACAGCCAGTGAAGTGAGATGCAGCATCATCAAAAACGCTTTCCTTCCCACCCAATGCGGGTCTTAATGTAAGAAAATGAAAAGAACACGAGTCGAAACTATACCTTGTAGATTAAATGTTGCAGAATTTTTCTTCCAGGAACAATGGGAATTGTAAGAACTCTCTAGAAATCTTGACTTCAGCCAAATTCTTCTGCTTCCTATTGGTCAGTTTCACATCAGAAATATGTAATTGACCTTTCTCCTAAGTGCCTACTTTAGCGTTTAATATACAAAGTATTTTATAAATATTTTGATTTAATAAATTAATATTTCAGTATTAGGGCTATCACAGATATTGTTGGATATTTTGAATGATAAGAGTATTGTAAAACAGCTTTCAGATTTTATTCCCCAATTGAAATTATAATTTTACATGGTGCAGTGTAAATCATCAAATTCTTCCTCCTAACCAAAACAATTAAAATGTTCCTTATGTTGCATATGAAAAATTTCAGAAGATGGTCTGGAAATGTACTTTAGAAAACAGTATTTTCAGACCTAGAAATAACTGAGGGTGAAATTTTTTGGGTTTAACTAATTGTAGAAAATATTGAGGCCCAGAAAAATTAATTACCTAATAATGCATAACCAACTGTGCCCACCCGGGAAATGACACTCCACGTAGGTCTCTCCTCACACTCTTCTGTGTTTGCTATTTTGCGTGGTGAGTGCCCGATTTACAAACACTCACATTGCAAACGGTTGCAGGTACAAGTGGACATCGCATTAAGAATATTCGTAGATGCAAACAAATCAAGGAAATAGCTCACCTGTCTACCTTACCATTCTAAGGTAATTGTAAAAGTAAAAATAGTTTGTTTACAGTGTTTGTGTGTGTGTGTGTGTTTGTGGTTTATGTTGTATATTTGTGTCAAAGGTGTATAAGACTCCCTTTGCTAGACTTAGGAAAGAATCTGACTTTTGAATGTTCTCCCTCAACAGAACTTGTTTGCAAGTTGGAGACTCACTGTAGAGCAATCCATGCATTTGAGTGGTGCACACACACCTGCGCATGCCTGCACACACCCAGGCAGAGTGGTTCAGTACTGAGATCTTCAGGCTGCTGTCGCCCACGTGTAGTGCCAGGGTGCAGGAGGCTCATCTCATCCCTAGGAGAAGAGCCCGGAAGTTGGGGCGGATGTTCTGCTCTGTGTTGCAGCTCCGTTCTAAAGTCCGTGTGGGAATACACAACAGAACAGAGGTCTGAAAGTACTTCCATCTCCTGAACAGTGAAATAAAACACTCAGAAGAAAGAGAAAAATCTTAAATACCAATGTGAGTCTCAAAGAAACTACTTTTCTTGATATTTAAAGTTGAATCAAGATGCAAACAGACTACTAGCCCACTACTTATAAAATTTCATACTATTTATGTGTTAATGTTATGTTTAGCGCTGAATACATAATATTCATTTCTGGTAACAAGACTTCAGGTGATGGTGTTTACTTCAGCAGGCTTTTACAATACAGTAATCCGAAACCCACCGTTTTCTGTGTCCTGAGAGTCTGATTTCTGAAAATAGTCGTTATCACCTTTTCCAAATCTGAAATCTGAGAGTAATTCTTCAGAATAAGGAAATGGGTCAAAGCCAAGTGTTCCACTTGTACTTGAGATGCCAAAAATCATGCGTGAATTTGTATCATTCAAAGGAGACAAGAAAAATTTAATGGCACCATACTGGAAACTATGTCTGCTTAACTAAATACTTTTTTTAAAAGACAACGGAAATTATTTTGTGTCCTGTTTTCCCGTTCAAGTTTCATTGGCATCTGGAGGATCACACCTGTGATTCCTCAGAGGCCATTTCTCAACTGTCTTTCCCCTCCATCTCGAGAAATTGTGGCCGAGAATGCACTCACCGGTCTTTGAATTCTTATAATTTTAGCACAGTGCCTGGAAGAAAAGTCCAACAATTACTTTCATTTTCATTTACTGTGCACACATGTATGTATAATGTGTGCATGTGTCCATACATGTATACACACAAGGACAGCTAGACATCTGTAAACACGTGTACACACATGCAAATGCCTGAGTATGTGTTTATATGATGTGTGTGTAAAAGACATAAGAGTAAAAGGCTTTCTAATGCCTGGAAGAAAATCTTCAGGTAAGTGCAATCCTGACAGCGCCTCCCTCTTCCCAGCTTTTCTAGATATACACAGCCTTCTCTCCTGCCACTGTTCCTTTATTGTAGAACAACTGGGAAAATTCTCTCTCTATGCAACAACCCTGCTGACCTCCCAGGAAATCAGAGACATATTTTTCTGCACCTATTTGTACAGGAAAAGGACATACTTCTTAAATTTTAAAACACCTAATTTTTAGCTTATCCTTCTGGAAACTTGGAAAAATGAAAATCATTTATTTCAAACCTATCCCTCATGAAATTCTATTATGTAAGAATATTTCATCACCCTACTGAAATTACTTTTTGACACATCCCAAAAGAATACAGTAGTTTTTTCAATTAAATGTAGTTTCTGAACATAGTTTACTGAACAATTTTTAAGTAAGCAAATGGTCAGTGACCAGCTTCTCGAATTCTGCAATTTCTTTTTTAAATACTTCTTTGTGGGATCAAAAACACACAGGATACTTGCAATCAAGGTCTGACAGAATGGATTGATTTCTGAACATCTTCAGAATTTTGTCTACCGCCTCTGTGTGCAGCTCATTGGAACAGATCTGCCCACCCCATCCTGCCTCTCCCTGGGCCCTGGCATAGTCAGGAAGTGCAGAGAATGGGCCGAGGAGCCCACAGGAAGTAGTCCATGAGCCCCACCTCTGAGGAGGACCTGCTGTCACGCAAAGCTACCAAGCACACGTTTACAAAATACGCACTTTCCTAAGCAGATACAAGCGCATCGGCCTACCCCAGTCACAACAGAGGAAAGAAATTTAACTCTCGGTGCACAGTAAGAGTCAGAATGTCTACAGTTAGAGAAAATGGTTCTGCAAGGCTTTGTAAAGACATGGATAAAATATGGGATGGCCACATAAGAGGAGGAAGGAGCTCGAAGTGAGATGTGTACTGTATGTATTATATTATGCATAGAAAAATACAGTACATCTTCTCTTTTTATTTCTGTTTCAAGTCACTCATTTTTACACTTGAAAGAGAAAAGACCTGTAGAATGTATTTCATCCCATGTAATGAACACACAGAAAAGAAAGAAGAGCAACCAAGGAAGCCCTTTAGTGTAAATAAAAGGTCTCCCAGTTTCTATAATAACCTGAGGTAGTAAAAGGTTGGCTTATTTTTCTTCCTGTCTTAATACTTTCAAGTGTACATTTGGTGCAGAGATTTTAAGAGCAAGAGAGCCAGAGTGGGGTGGATGCCATGGTGTCAATCATGTAATTTTTATGAAAGTTTTCAGAAATTGCAGGAGGCAGGGGAAACCCGATCTCACTTCTGGGGTGGCAAACACCCCGCCACTGTTAGACAGCTAACGTGCCGCATCCTGCATCTTGTCAGATGGAACTCAGTCATCTCCACTTCAGCAGTAGGGTCTTTATTTCTACCCTTCCACTCTGGTCTTCAAATAGCCTACAGCTTGCATTTGTTTAAAGCTACAAGATGATTATTTCTATAAAATAATTAGTGATATTTGAACCACTTTCTGATAGACTCAATTTCGGCGGAGACTATCTGGCTTTCCACCTTTATTGAATTCATACTTGAAAATACTGTTCAATATATTGAAACAAGAGCATTTTTAGGGAACTATATGTCTAACTTTAAAAATTCTGTACAGGGTTATGAAACATGATTCTTTCTTTAAAATCTACTTTATCCCAATTCCTAAATGTAGCCAGTACATTTAGGAAGTTTTGCTCTGGACTGGTTCTTCTGCAAAGAAATTACAATTCTATCTAGACTGTTGCCATCGTATCTTGATGTGTATTGCTGTTTCAGGACTCCTAGCAAGCATAATGAAAAAATAAACATGAATCTGAATTATTGGATAAATTAATATAGCATTTCATCTTATGAATCTAAATGATATTTCATGGGCATCTATTTGTAAATGTGAGAAACTGATAGTTGTATAACATGAATCACTGTCACATTTTTATCAATAGATTTAAAAAGTCATACTAAACGTAAAGGGGAAATGTTCCTGTTGAAACTATTATGGTACAAATTCCACCAGGATGGAAAATTAACGTATTTACCATCCAATCAGGATTCCCCAGAGTTCTGAGAACAGCATGAAACAAAACTTGTTGAACAGTTAAAATAGTAAAGAGAGCTGCTGACCTATGAGTTGTAATGACTTAAAATATAAATAGTAGCAGGAGATATTCCCATAATAATTGTACAGGTGTTTCACCTCCCGACCTTGGGTCCTCTGGTTCCTAAAGTTAAGTATGACACTTATCTGGGAAAATAATTTGCTCTAGAACATAAATACTCACTAACTTGTGGAGCTTGCAGTGTAGGTTATTAAAACCCACTCACATGTTAAGGATTTAGTACAGTAATGGGTCTTTGAATAATTTAAAGCTCGATTTACCATAAAAGATACCATTCTTTCCATGCCATGCACTCCATGGAATGTGGGGCCTTCAGTCCACATCTGGCAAGCGAGTCACCAGGGCTTGGTACCCAGGAGAAGCAGTTTGTCCCCACTCCAGCAGCCTGGGCTGGGAACTGTGGGCTTGTCTACTCTGCAAAGGTTAATGTGGATAATCTTGCGCGTTACGATCAAAACGATTGCACTTGATATGTAAATGTGGAGTATTTAAAAATCTAACATGGATCTGTTTCAAATGGGAAGGGGGTGGAGAAATGCAGGGATAGGGAGAAAGGGCAAGAGGAGGGGATGGACAAAGGATTGAGATGCATTCTGTACAGGCACCAACCCCACACAAGGCACGTGAACGTAATGTACTGCAAGCACAACTAATAAAAAAGGAAAAATAGAAAAAAACTAACATACAAGAACGGACAACTTTCAAACCATAAATGTCATAGCAAACCAGATCTTCTTTCTTCTTTATATTTTAACATTTGTGCTACCTACTGCCGTCATTCTCAAGAAATCACCCCTTTTTTCCTCTAACAGGGAGCTTTCGAACCCCTGCTTTTTCTTCCCAGTGCTGGCAGGATGCCCACACCCCACTTCAACTTGGGTACCCACAGGTCTGGCCATGTGCTGGGATGGCAGCACCCAAACACGAAGTTTTTTGTGCAGACAGAAACCACTTCATGGCCCTGGCTCTCAGATGTCCTTGTGTTTAGCAGTGACTAATGTGATTCCGGACTCAACAACCACGATGGAAGAGGGAGACGATCAGCTGCATCTCTAGACAAAGTCTTACATTTACATTATGTTGCTAAAAATGGTGGTCTTGGGATTTATCCCAGGAGTAATTCTGCCCTTATAGCACACATATTTTCATAATTTGTGGTGGAGTTTTTTTCCTGGGAGTTTTAAAAATACTTTAGATAAAAAGTAGAACTGATTACCATTTGAAAACTCTATACATTTATGAACACTGTACAATGCTCATTTTGTTTATCATCTATGTTAACATCATACTGTGATTCCTTACAAGATATGGTTAACACTGAAGAGGAGGGATTTGCTTTTAAAAGAAATATACAATGGTATAAAAATAATAACAACAGAACAAGAAAATTTTCTATACTGGGGAGGAAAAATGTATTTTTCTTTAAACAACTGTAATATGGCTACTTTAGCAGCATTACAAAGGAACAAATCAGAACTCCCTCTACAGCTACACTCTACATTCCAACACATGCTTAACTTGAGAGCATGAAACACCAGTGTAATTTTGTCTACAAAGGAAGACTTTCTACTTTTTTTCTTTGGTACCAGGGATTGAACTTGGGTCCTTACGCTTGCGAGGCAGGCAGTGGAACCACTGAGCTAAATCCCCGGCCCTCTAGGTAACTATTTATTAAAATTGGGAGATTTCTGGAGCACAATATTCTCAGTATCTAGCATTAATTTCCCCTGCCTCACTAATTAATTAATTAATCCATTAATTAATGTTACTTTATACTTTGTGATGAATACTGTGCTGAACACTGAAAAAAATAATGAGAAAAAATAGTTTCTGTTGTCATTGAAATTACAGTCTACTGAGACAATTTTTTATGGTGTAAAGTAATGAGCTGTAATAGATGTATGCACCTCACACCATAGAAGCATGGGAAGAGGAGGACTCCCAGAATATTTGCAAAGTATTGTGAAAAATTATGCATGGTTTTATAGAACACACACAGCAAGCTTGTACCCTGAATCCCTAATGCAAAATCCTGAGATAGGCAGATTAGTTTTGGGGGAATACAATAGCCAGCAATCATCAGTAATCCAACAAAATATGTGGACAATCTGTCATCAGCTAGAGTCTTCCATAATAATAGGGAAGATATTACAAGAAGGAATGAGAACAGATACAAGAATTGATGAAGAGAATAGCTGTAGAGATGTATGAGAAAATTAAGCACACTAGCCAAAATAGATACAGAAAGATTTATAGATGGTCTATGTGATTGTGGTAGGAAAGGAAAAAAAAAGATAAATTGCCCCTAGGGCACTCATTACTGGAAATATATATCACTATTCTCAAAAACAAATCAAAATGTTTTACAAATCAAAATGACTGGTACTTAGGAAAAGAATCTCAAAGTCACTGATTAAATGAATAAGTATAAAAGAAAAATCCAAGAAATGCTACAAGTAAAATGTTTCAAAGGTTGCTGGATCTGAGAGTAAAGAAAGGGTATATTTTACATTCAGTCTATAAAATCCAATTAGTTGTGCTCAATTGTACACCATGGCAATCACTGAAAACCAGCACTGACCAACATGTTTAGTTGATGTACTCTTTAAGTTTTGGTCAATTGGGCTTAACAGAACTGAAGTAGATTTCATAGCACCATTAAGACTATAGTGATTATTTTATAACTCAAAATAAGACCACCAAAATATCTGATTCTTTTTATTAATTAATTTTTAAATTGACAGATAGAATTATATGGAAATTTTACTTTGATGTCTGTATACATTGGGAAAGGACAGAATCTAGCCAACTAATATGTACTATCTCACATAATTATCATTTTTGTGGGTGAGAACAATTCATATCCAATCTCTTAGCATTCTTCAAAATACTATATAGACTAAATACATATACTAAATACTTATATAATTATATATATTAGATGTTGCCACGTTGCATAATTCTATCAAAAATGCATAATTGATTATAATGAAATAATTCTATAAAAATGCCACATTTCACTTTTACAAATTTATACAATAAAATTTTCAGCCATTATTTAAAATAATAAGTTCAAAAATAAATGAGCATTTTCTTAGTTAAGTAACACATGCCAGTTTATTTATTGATAAAGCTTTAATTGAGATGATAAACTTAAAAACAGCATGAGAGCACAAGTAGATATATTGGACATTATTTTTTTCTGAAAAGGAGGATTACAAAATTCAATTAGAGATTGGAGATGTTTTTAGTGCTTTAATTCACTGAAGACCTATACCAATTTAAAAGAGAAAACAAGGGAATAATCCCATTGTCATTTAAATCCTCAGCTCAAACCTTTTCAACAAGGATCTGTAATTTAAGAAGATGCAAAGGTAGGCATACTGGATGCTATTTCTCTCCTCTTTGATACAGCAGGGATAAGAAAATGAATTTATGATGATTGATTTTTCAAAGAGATTAATTTTATGGGTATGCTCTAAGGAAAGTGGGAAACTGAATTTTCTTCACTAATTATTGTTAATAATAATACAAAATTGCTAACTAATAAGCAAGGCATTTCCTAATCTCTCTCATAAGGTGACAGCTGCTTTTATAGCCAAGGCAGTGAAGTGAAATCTGGAATATAATTCTACTCCTACACCACACACACAAAAAATACACTGGGGCAAGATATGGACTAGATTGAACGATGCTTCACACTTGAGGCAATACGGAATAAGAAAGAAGAACTGAAGTCCTTCTCTGCCTCTTGCAACCTGGAGAAATCTGTGCCTTCAAGAGCAGACTGCAGTAGGTTCCACATCACCGTCCACCAGACAGTGGGTTTTGCTGTTACAATAAACCCTCAGGGCAGGGGGGATTCTAAGTGTCAGCATTTCTGCTTCCTGTGGTCACCAGTTTCACACTCTTTAACATTTCAAATAAGGGGAAAGTCTCTTCCAGGAGGCAGAGGTGGGGAGAAGCTTGCCCTGAGGTGTAGCAGTTTGTCAGGGAATCCCACCATCTGCCTGGCAGAGCCAGTGGTGAAACCCTCCTGCCACAACACTGCCACTTCCTTCACTTTGCTTATTTCCTGCAGATCCGTGTTTACGTGCCTGAAGGAGGTGTGTGTGGTGTCTAACTAGTAACTTGCAGCCTGCTCATGCTTGGCATCCTGGGGCCTGCCCTCTCCCTCCTCATGCCTGCCCTGTGACCCTCAGCACTAGCACTGAGATTTTTGTCTCCCTCAAAAACTTTCTGGCTGCATTTCAGTTGAGGTGGAGACAGTCACTGAAAACAACAACAGGTATTTGCAGTATTTGGTTGTTTTTTAATGTATCAGTCCTCAGGGATACTGTCTTCAAGTGTCAGTCTAATAAAGCAGCTGTATGGATGACAACCTCATTAACCTGGCTGAAAATGTATTTTAGAACAGCTTTTGGAATGTGGATATATACGATGGAGTTAAGGAGATGAAACACCAGGGAGCCCCAGCAGGCAATAAGTTCCGCTCCTGTAATGGGCCTGGCCCCTGTAAGCCACTCGGAGGCTGCCTGAGGTGAGCAGTCCCCAGCTGCCTTCCACCCTTTCAAATGGACCAACCCGAGTTCTGCTACCCAAACTGTCACAGCAAAGAATGCTCGTCACTAGCATTTTCCTCTGTAAGTTCTGAGAGTCTTAATCATCAGATTCTTCTTGAAATTTGCAGCAACAAAATGTAGCGCTCCCGATAGGCTCTTATCTCCTTCTGAATTAATTTCATATTTATCACTTGGAATTTGTTTCACCAACAAGGAGTCTTATCTTCTAAGACTCTATTTGCTTTAAAATGTCTTAAACATTGATGTTGCAAGGAAAACATAAGCTGTCTTTTTCAAAGTGTCACAGACTTATTCCAGGAGGGGACAGGATTATTGTATTAAACCCTCTCTTCGTGTGGTGGGGGTGAATGCTTTTTAGAGGCTGAATTCCCCTCCATTTTCCAGTTCCTTTCTCCACTCAGGCTCTCCTGTGCTGCTTAGGCTAAAAGCATCCAGAAGGGTCTGATTATGGAAAGTAACTCAATTTCTGAAACATTGCTTTTAACCTGCCACCCCACTTCCCGTCCGCCACTGCAGTACTTCTTAAATAACTAGCATTTTTGGCTAGAATGAATAATACATCAAATATTTAGTTTTCCCAATTAATAGGATGTCTTCTGATCTTCTAAAGAATTTTTTCACCCACACAATTCTCTTTGAGGGAAAAAAAAGGAGGTTCAAATTCCCTGTACCAGCAAAAGCTCATTAAATGTGAATTTCAGTGTAAGTATCAGAGCAAGGGCACACGTTCGACTATGACATTTGCTATAATTCTGTTGATCATAGACCTTTCTCAAGTACTAATGAAGCAGTCCCTTGAAGAAAAAAATAGCAGGGAGGAGCAGATGTTGGGTGGAAACTAATACAATGTATGCTTTTTCCTATGACTCAATCAAAAAACACCTTGGGAAGAGTACTGAAATTTGTTTTTAGCATTGGTTCCTTGTTGATGCATTTCTTAGTAGAACTGATTAAACTCACTCTGCAATGCCTAACTCTAATTTCCTTTAAGAGGCATCTACTTCTGTGGGTAACACACACCAGGGAGGGCTAATCCAGGGCGTGGGGGGGTAAGCTTGTTTAACCATAATTTCAGTGCATGTCATCCATTAAATCTTTTAAATACTATTAAAACATACATTCTCCTTATTTCCTTTTATGCACAAATACAGCAAGTGTCTTTGGCCACTCATGGAAAGATTCGGGGCATTTATAACCTAGGAAATCTCTTGGAACCTCATCTCCCCAGTTAGAACTTCAGTTTCTGCTCTTAAATCACAATGTTTACTGCCATGACTGGTTCTTCCATGATCACAGAGTACAGCGGGCTTTTAAAAACTAGACACACTGGTTCCATCCAATATATGGAACAACTTAAAATGACTTTCCAGTGGAAAAATACTTTAATCTTCTGTGACTGCCCAGGTTTTTATTGGAAAAAATAAGAGATACCTGACCTTCTGTGAAGTTGGAAGTGCTGCGTCCCTGGAAAATCGACCTCAGCAGCACAGGACTGCCACTCCTGTCCTCTATGACAGCCCGGAGCGGGCCGTGCTCAGCCCTGCCTCGCTGACAGCCATGTATGCACATCTTCATCATCATTTCAGGAAAATTTGCCGTTCTGGCAAAAGTGACTTGTATTTCCAAACTTGAAATGTTAGAAGACGTGAGGGAGAAGCTCATTTGCAAATAGTCTTAAGTAGAGTACAGGATGTAGATTGTGGCCTAGAGAACGATTCAAGATAGAATGCTTAGAGGAAGAAACAAGGAATATTTTACCTGTATCTTAGATTCATTATTAAATTCAGGGTCAGTTGCTGTTAAAAAGTAGTCACTGTACAGTAACATCGGTGGCCCCCAAAGCAGGTTCATGGCTTTCTCCATCCTAGGACCACACATTCCCAGGGAGGAGACACCCAGAGAAGGGTCAGACCCAGGGTCCCATCTGCAGCCAGATTCTGATTGGCTCTGAACAACCACCAGGTCCTCTGCCTTGCATCCACCCCAGGTGAGCAAAGCCTTGTAGTTAAATACTTCTCAGGTGTTTGGGAGTATACAAAAAATGAAAACAGCTTTAGTTAACCCTACCAAAGTCTAATGAGAAAGCAGCAGAAATATGAGTCCAAATACTTTTGCAAGTAATTTTTATGTATGTAATTATTTTATCTTTCTTTCTTCTTCCTTTTAAAATCACAGGACAAATATTTATGTGTGGCTGGACTTTTTTACTATTTTGCAATTAAATCAACCTAGGACAATTATGTCTAACTTGAGGATTTACATTTTAACTTTTTAAAATTAAAACACATCTGCAAAAACAAAGCAAATGTAACTGTGCATATATTTTAGTTTGAAGCATCTGAAAAATACAAAGCTGATTAAAAATATTGAGGGTAAGAGACCTATTACATATAAATAAATACATCAACGTTTAAGAAATGTGTGTTTGTAAATATGGGGATATCTAAGCGATCAAATTCTAGGCAAAAACGTTGCATTCAATTGTGTCTTACAAAATGAAATAACTGTTCTGATTTTGTGGTTCGGAATCCAGATCGAATGTTTTTCTTCCCTATAGCCAATGCCAGCCCTCTTCTATCTGTTTTACTTACAGCTTTTTGTTTTTCCTGGAACACATTGAACTTTTCAAGATTAGACATTGCACAGGTGAAATGGACACACTTCTAATTTGCTGATCCTATGTAGTTTTGACCAAAATAGACTTGCTCTCCTACTGTGTGTAATAAGACCGATAGTGAAAGAGACACCTTCTGACGTTTAAAACATATAAATGAAAAAGTGAAAGTAGCTGATGCCAGGTTCAACACGGGATGCTTCAGGGGTGGCTGGAAGCCCAGTCCGGAGGAGCCACCAGCAAGACACTGCCCTGAGTGATCCAGAGGCCAGAGGGGCTGCTTGTCCTTCGGAGCCTTTGTCCACTGAGCAGAGTGGGAAAGTATTGAGGATGACAAGTGTAGGAGGGAGGAAGATCAATAGGATTTGGGATTTCTGTTCCTTACAGGGTCTCCCAGATCCAAAGGCTGCAGACTGACAACTGCGGAGGGGCTGTTTGCTGAGTCAGTCTAGGGGCAGAAAGAGGGCCTGCCCCCCCCATCCCCTTCCGTTCCTTCTCCTCCTCCTCAGCACCTAACACATGTGCAGCAGCAAGAGAGACCGCTCTTTCTCTTAGTCCACAGGCATGAAGTCACAAAAGCTGAGGGACAATATTAGGTCATTTTGTACACGATTTCTGAACTACCTTCAGGAAGTGATTGTGGTTTTAATCATGAGACTCTGCTCTCTTTTTAGTTAAGAAATTTCCATATCCTTTCTCTTCCATTTCAAGTGCAGGGGCCATAAAGAAAGTTCTCTCCTGTTACCTAGGATGGGAACCCTTCACACACCCTATAAGCACATCAGCTTTGTGGAGGATTGGAAGAAAAATAAGAGACAAAACAGCACAGCAGAGACCTGCCTGCCTTATCAAGCACTCCTGGTGTGCAGGACTCCCTGAACACATGGCATGTGCTTCCCCAGAAAATTTAGTGACACTTCGCTGGCTCATGAAGACACAGAAGTGTTCTTTATGCTGGTCCTTGACTCTCAGCTGGGACTTTTGTGAACTTTGTCATCTTCCCCTGACCTTGAAGCCAAAACTAAGGAAGTGGCTTTAATTAATGAGAAGTAATGCATTAAAATGCTAGCCGGAGCCTTCCAAGAGCTGGGAAGCTAGAGGTTTTACAATTCTGAGTACCCTTTCGAGAATCCCCTGTTGTAATTTATAATACTCACTGGACCTATTTTTGTCTTGAACTGATCTTTGAAATGGGCTTTACTAGGAATTTCTTCCCTGAAATTGCAGAGGGGCAGGGGGTGGGGTGGAGGAGCCACGCTTTGCTGGGAGGAGGGCATGATCCCTAACAAGGCTTTAAACCCGTCAGGGGTTAAAGTTGCACTGAGGAGAGCTTATCTATGTGGGTGTGCACGCAGACACATATGCACACACATGCATGGTGCACAAGTTCCGCAGCAGTGTGCACTGAGCATGAATCGTAAATTCTGTAGGTAGCATGATTCAGATTCTTTTATTCAACATTGCACCGAAAAATGGCTATAAAACAATGCTTGCCTGGGGAAGTAAATTTATAGCTACATGCCTTTCACAGGCTCGCTGACTGGAGGGCTGTGCTCCCGGCTCCGATCTGGAGGCGAGATGTTTTCCGCATGTGTGTGACAGGAGGCCAGGGGAGCACAGCGTGCTTGTTCTCCCATTGTCAGCCGGCCAGGAGCGCTGGGATTGGGGGACCTGCCTTGTGGGATCCGGGATCCTGTGTGCTCTGGGCTCTGCCTGCACAGGAAAGTCTGCTGCTCCGGCTCGCCCTGTCCTCTCTCTCTCTCTCTCTCTCTCTCTCTCTCCCCCTCTCTCCCTCTCTCTCTCTGTTTCCCTTTCATTCTGCTTCCCCGGAGCCGAATGAAGCAGCAGCCAGCAGGATTAGTGTCCGCCACCAGCTATCAGAGGAGCTCAGATAAAAGGACCTGCTCCCCACCACCACTGCAGCAGCCCTTGTTAATTTTTTTCTCTCCACACAACAGTTGTGCCTCATTATCCAGTGCCTGGCTCGATTTTTTTTCTTCTTCTTCTGGAGGGCTTGAAGTTTCTGTGCCTCAGAGACCGTGGCAGTGGAAGAGGAGCCGGCGTTGCCATTCGGGCTGGATCGGCTGCATTTATGAATGAAACTGACCTAGTCACCTGTTACCTCCAGTTTCCAGATTGTTTGAACTTCTCTGGCCACACAGCACGGGCAGCGAGGCGGTGGCAGCGAGGACCCGCGGCGGCTGCAGCATGGGCCGGCTGGCCGGGGTGGTCTGCATTTTCTGGAGCGCTCTACTCACAGCAAGAGCAAACCACGCACCCGGGAAGAACAATGTGCCCAGGCTGAAATTATCCTACAAAGGTAAGTCCTGGCTTTCCTCTTATTTGGCTGGCTTTGTAATGCGTCCGCCCTCCTTCCAACTCCCTCCCCATCAGACCCTCAAACCTCCACTTAGCCGGGGAAACCTCTGTGATTCTGTTGATCTTCCGGAGGCCATTTAAATACTTTTTAAAAAGAGCAGGTCTTCTGTTTGACTTGTGACAATTTAAGTGCAAACAAAGACATTTAATCACATTTTCCGAGAGGAGCTGCATGCCGGGCGCAGACAGATCTGTGTATCTTATGATCCTGTCTCATCTTCTGTTAATTTTTCTGACTTTACTTCTATTAAAATATTTTGTAAAACAATACTAATGCAAAAATGGTCTCTTTATAGATGTGCCTGCCTGACTTAAGAATAATTGGAGTGATGAATCGTATTTTCTTAGTTTTAGGCACGAAATGGTTAATCACCATCATGAATATTCAGTTTGCTCAAATCTGACAATCAGATGCTTAACATAAGCAGTAGATCGTGATTTGCCAAGAGAATATAAACTGGAGAGAACAGACTAGTTTTCCGCAGCGTGTTAGGATTGCACAAAAGACTGTGTATTTGACTAATTGGTGTCAAGCTAGCCTTTGAAATATAATGTAATTTCCTTCCATATGCACCACAGTGAGAATTGAAGACATTACTCTCTAGCTACACAGTCATGCGAACTTCTTTTTCAGAAAGTATAAATTTAAGAAAGAAAAACCAACCTCATCACATGGTGCTTTATTAAAGTTTTATGTATGTGCTTGTTTTTAAATACGGATTTTTTAAAGAAAAAAATCTACATCTGGTTGGATAGATTTTATGCACTGATGTGTAATGTAATGCTAAAATGATTCCAAAATGATATATAAATATATAACTTTTATTGGCAGGAAATATTCATATAACTCAGGTATGATTAGATGAAGTTGAAGATTAAATTGTTTTAACTCCAGTAGTTTTACTCCCTAAGGTGTTGGTTGCTGAGAGGTCTCAGGTTTCGAGGCTTGGGGGTGGGGCGGTGAGAAGCTTCAATTATGCTAAGTTTTAAGCCTGTAAGGTAAAGGAAAACTACTGAATATCTGCAAAGATGTCTGTCTATTGTACATTGTTCTCATGTCAGAGATACCTATGCTTTAATTTTGCACATGGCAGGAAACATCTCTTTCTAAATGTTCTGGAGTGAATAAAGTTATAAAACAAGAAAGACAGATGACATTTTCACCCTTTGAATTAGAAACTTAAACACCTATTAAACATGTTTATTTGGACTTAAAACTTGGATAAAATACATTGAATTGGAAATTCTTGTTGCTGTAAGTTTTTCTTGTCTTTCTAGTTATAAATAGATTTGAAGCATCAAAAATTGTGCTTTTATTATACGAGTTTTAAAAATCAGATAGCAGCTACTAAATGTTTAATTGAGTCTCTACTATGTTTCTATTTAATAAGTGTCTTTAAATTTTTCCATAGTATGTAATGTTAGGCAAGTGTGTTCGCATCATTCTTTGCTTTCAATTTTTAACTCCTGAATAGAGTGCCATCAAGCAGTTCTTACATGGATGGTGTACTTTATCCAAGTTTGTATTTCTCATAAGTAAGTTGAGCATACACTTTAACTCTAAAAGATATGAATCCCTACATGCTAAAATTTTTGACTCCCACATTTGAAATTAGCAATTACATTTTTTAAAATATACTACAGTTAGTATTGGTTATCTAAATGATAAATACATTTTAAAATGTAAAAGTATCCATGCTTAGCTTATAAGAAATTCATTGGCTTGGTAATAGATTATTCTCCTCTATAGATTCCAGAGGGGCACACATCCAGTCATGAGATAGTACTTAATTAAAAGACTCCTTTGCTGTGTACACTGATAAAGCAAACTGTGTACACTGACAAGATGTATCCAACAAGACTTGGCATCTGTCACAATTTTTCTGCTTTCATTTAAATCAAAAACTGCCCCACACCTGTATGAAAATTCCACTGATTGACTGAAAACTTGGCAGCTTGGTAAAATAAACCATGAAATGGACAACAGCAAGAAGAATGAAAGGAATGGTCCAGGCACTTTTCCTTCTGTCTCATCACTGCTCTGTCATTACCTTTTGTCTCTACTTGTACCCTTAGTTTGCCAGAGCAAATGCCTGGAAGCCAGTTGTCAGTGGTTTGTTTTCATACTACAAGAGAGATTTTGTTTTTAAAGCTACTTCTTTCTCCTCCTTAATTAGATGTCAAACACAGTTAAAACATCCTTTGCACTGTCCTTAGAAATATTCCAGCATGACTCCTGAAGAGTTAAATCCCTGCCAACCCTAATTTCCCATGGTCACTTGTTTTCAAAGATCCACCATTAACCCTCTCGTGCTCAGGGCCCCTAGATGAAATTTCAGGCCATCACCAGTGCACTTTGCCTGGCAGCAGATGGGACAGAGTGGCTGTGTTCAATGAGAAAGAAAGAAGTGAAAACGAGAGGCAGCCTTTGGAGCTGTGTGTACCCAGAGCTTCTAAGGTACCTCTTACTTTCTAGGAAAAGGGAACTATTTGAATAGATGTGCTCCGACCATCTGGAGAAGTGATAATATTAGAAAAATGGGGTATGCTGGCTTTTCCTCTGAACCAACCTGATTTAGAATCCTTGTGGGAGAAGAAAATGTGAGAACTCTGTAAATCTCAGCAGTCACATAGAAATTATCCTCAAGAAACACTCACTCAGGCATACTGCTGCCTTCCTTAAATGTATATAATGTAGCTAAGTGGCAAAATACGCCCTCTTAAAATGAGTGCATATCTGCATCATCTCAAAACTAGTCAAAGTTCACTTTTCTCATGAAATACTGGAAAGTCACATAATCTGTCACTTGAGGTACATGATACAAGGAAGCCTTCAGGAAAATCTTTGTGAATCACAAGAGGAAAACAGGTTTGGGATTTTAAACAAATGGCAACTGCACCATCATTCAGTGTCATGGCTTTTCCCAGAACACTGTGTGCTTCAGTTCGGGCAGAAATCAAAGACACATGCAGTTCTCAATGTGAGGGTGATCTTGTGACCAGAGGTTAAACCAATGATTTTAACCTTCATAGGGAGGACTCAGTAAATAACGCTTCAATAACTAGTAGATATTTGAAAGTCTTTCTTTATATTTGCTGCAAGTTTCTTTTTTAAAGTCAAATTACTTAATTATTCCAAGAATGGTACTACAAGTTAAAGCAAAGTTCTCATGTCTTTCTGATACTAGAAGACAATTTTAATTAAAATTCAAAACTAAAAATTTCAAAAGTTTATTTCACTCATTCTGCTTGCTTCAATGTAATATGAATAATTACTAACCAAACTTGACTTCTGTTCAGCAATTTATTTTTAACAAAGCAGTGTGTGTGTAGTGTGTATATATGTGCACAAGCATGTGATTCTATAAGCATATGTATGTATATATCGGTACATGTTTGTGTATATGCATATGCATATATTATTGTATATGAAATGCATATCTTCATGTTGATAACTCTGGTTGAAAAAGTACTTTTAGCTATCTAGTGAATTATAGTAAAATTCTTAACAGTTAAAGTATTATTGGTCTAAAATGACATTTCTATTTAATAAATCCTACGAAAAGTTTTCATTGATATCTTACATATTCATATAATATAAGATAAAACTTGTCCTACACTGAAAAATTTCTTCAGAGGTAAAAGGAACATTTTCAGGGAGCAAAGCACACACAGGCACGCATGCACACACACGTGTGTGCATAGAACAACAAGGCAAACATTCCTTGAAAACATGCCTGCCCCCTTGGCTGCGGGTCTGGAACTTGCTGATTGTTATTTGACATTATTTTTCCTTCTCAAGTTTTGCCAACTTTGAATCAGATTGGTTCTGAAATCAGAAAATAAACACAATGAAAAGGAAAAATATCTATTCACAAGTATGTCCTGACAAAACAAGTGAAAGTGAAGAGAAATAATACACCATGGTCACAGCCCGTGAGCAGCCCTGGCCAGGCCAGGTGAGGGTGCGTGGTCATCCCTGGCCGGGGCTCTGTTGCTCACGCTCAGCCAGCTGGGCCTTGGAAATACTGGCCGGAGAGGTGTGGACTCAGTGAGTAGGCGAGGAACTGAGACCGCAGGGCCATTCCGTCCACGCCTGCAAACTATCAACTTCCAGTAATACTGAGTCATCACTAGCTGAAATAAACATGGACATTGAACAGATATTTTCCCAATGCTAATTTTTATATTTTTCCATTTATGTCAATTATTTGCATCACAAATACTATAGTGTACCTAGACATTTAACCAGCTAATTACATATGTGCATCTATGATATCTAATTTCCATTTGTTTTCTGATTACTTACCACACATAAACGATATAATTAACAAATACATCCTGATATGGCATCAATTATATTTGGAGTCCGTACACAAACATGAAAACCATTGAAAGCTCTTTCAGAAATAAACTTAGTTAATGTCAATTATTAATAAGTCACATACATCCCTATTGGTAAGACTAAAGGTTAAACCATTGCTTATAGAAGGTATTAGCCTCAGTATAAGTATATACTTATATTGTGGACTACATTTTATGGCACATTTTTAGATGTGTACTTTAAGAAACTTGTATCTTTTAGTTATCATGAACTTTAAGTTGTCTATAAAAAATTAGGTGATTTAAGCTATTCTCCCAAATTTTCTCATTTAAATTTCAACAACATATTGATGCATCTCAACTCCAAAGGTCAAAATGCCACACCTTCATAACTTTTGCTGAATTTTAAATGTAAAGGTGGCACCATTTTAATAGAATTTATACTTGAAATTTTCTAAAGTCTTCCAAGGTGACCACTACTAAAATAAATTTTGGATTGATTATTATCAGTTTTTATTTATAAGGTCCTGTTACTATATCTTGGAAAGTTACATATTAATCCAATAAATCCTTACTCTCGTCATAATTTTATGAACATAAATCTATAATAAAATGATCCATTGTTACAAAGTTGCACATAATATGTCCAAAACTTGGGACAATGTTACACTGAGTCTAATGCCTGTAGTCTGACATTATACTTAAAGGATCAGAAGTTGTAAACATAAATGAGAACAAGTGTGAGGCTTGGGATGGTTTTACCCCTCTTGACTTCTCAGGTGCCATTTAAAGGAACTACCATGATGTGTAGTTCTAGGCTTCTACTAATAGGTGGCACTAGCACTTTGTGACAGCCCTTTTCATCAGTTTGGAAATTGGCAGGCTGCTAGAATAAACATGCAGAGTAATGTGTGGAGGCCAAACTTAGGGAGCGAGCCTGAGCCATGAGCTGTAACGTGTACAAAAGAGAAGACTTAGCTAAGATGGACTTTGCTGAAGAGGCTGATGCGACCCTTGGGTGCACTTATTTTACTCGAGAGAGGAAGCAGTTATAAGTGAGAAACCTACAAGTACATTTTAAATTAAATGTGACTTTATTTACTTGAAGTTGATTTGATCTGCAACCTATAAAGCAAACTAATGAGTGACATAGTTGTACCAAGCAACTAGAATGGTGGATGACCAGTTCTGTGTGTGTGTCTGCGTATTTTAAATCATAATTCTAAATATCAGAAAGAAATTAGCCCACTTTGGTACATTATTAAGTTACTGCCATCATCTGTAATTGGATAATAGTTCACTGAGAAAGTAATGTGTAGAAAATTACATTTGATGTATATACATATATATATTTTTAAATGACTCCTTTTAACTTTTAGCTCCTTTTAAATTATTACCAAAATTAAGCACATGAAGAAATCAGTAGATTTTATCTGAAGCAAATAAGGCTGCATGTCTCCACTACTGTCTTCCTCCACTGCTGAGATATAAACATGGGCATAAATAGAGAATTCACACACTGCCCCCAACCAGTAACAAAGCTGGACTCTGTCAAACCCAGGATAAGAAAATATACAATTTATACTTGACCTCGGGAGTGGAGATAAGCAGAAATAAAATTCTGCTGATAAATATGAAGGACAATTTGGTCTCGGTATTTTTGCAAGCTCAGGGTAACCCAGAGGGGCTGCAGTTGAAGGGCTCCTGTCACTTCTTGGGTTTTCCTGCCTTGGAAGATGTGGTTGTGTGAGGACACCCTGCAGGGGCTCAGAGTGTCGCGGCGAGCATAAACATGTCTTTAGATGAAATACAGCATCACCCGCGAGTCTTCACCAGCAGGCCAAGTGAAGCAGGGCCTCAGCTTCCTGAGCTGACTTCTAGCAGCCTGGGGAACTGCTCAGGGGTCATGGTCACCACAGACTGCAGGCTGCAGAGCTGGCGTGTCCTCCCGTCTTTACATTCTCGACGGCTGTCACAGCGCACTCTGACCGACCTGGGGCTTTATTTAGCTTAGCTTTTTAATATAAATTTATGCCCGTTCATGAAATATAATTCTTTTTTAATACAGAAATGCACACAAATTTATACTCAGCGAAATAATTACGAGTAAACCTATTGCAGCGATTGCAGCACTGGCTGCAGGCGGGAGCCAGGTTTAGTGGTGCTGCACACAGTAAGCCCGGGAAGACTCCAGAACAGCTTAAGAAATTATTTCATTCCTTCCAACAAAGTAGTTTGATCGCCCTTATTCCCTCTTATTGCAGTCCTGACGGCCGGGGGGTGGGGGGGGTAGAGAGAGAGAGGGAGAGAGAGGGAGGAGAGGGAGGGAGAGGCTACTGTAAGACCCAATGACTGAAGATAGGAAAGATGGCTCCTGCTTCTGTTTACTGCACTTGTCCATTGGTGTGCAGCACCTCTGTCCCCTTGGCCTGGGAAATATCACTGAACCACCTGAGCTGCCTGCTTTCCGTTCTCCACTCTGGGGAGAATCCTGCCTTTCCTCTCTGAATGTTGGCTAGGACGCAATACATTGGACATCTCGTGGTTCCTATTTTCCAGGGGCCAAGGGCAGCAGTGCCTTCGATCCCTGTGGCTCTGTCTTAACCTCTTTCCCCCCAGTTTCCAGCTCCACCACTGGCTCGGGACCACCCTGGGCCTCAGCACAGCCCCTGAGCCCCTGCTTTATGAGGAGAGTGGATGTGATAGGAAAAGCTTAGGAATCCTAACTGAATTGTGGACAGGCAAAATAGATTGCAATCTTTGTTAGAGATTCTGATCTCAAGTAATTGAAGAGATGGGAGAAATTAAAAGACTAATTTCCTTAGGCCACTCCTACGCCTGCAGACTGGCATTTGGACTGTATGTAAATGGATAAAGTTTTATAGACCTGGTGTCTTAGTTACTTTTCTCATTGCTGAGACAAAATACCTGATGCCCAAAGTTGGAGAAGAGGTTTATTTAGCTCACAGTGTGTAGAGGTTCAGTCCATAGTCAGCAGGCTCCAAGGCGGGGTGGTGCAGCAGAGCAGAAATGGCCCATGGCAGGCAGAAGGCAGCAAGCACTGAAGAGTGAAGCAGCAAGCAAGCACACAGCCTTCTTTCTGTCCCTTATATCACATCCAGGCCACACACACTTAGGGCAGGTAGCACCCGTACCTAGGGTGGCCTTCCTGTTATCCGCATTCAGAACTATGCCAGGCCAATCAGTGCACTGATTTAGTAATCATACACTCTTGATCCCAGCATCACACACCTAGGTTCAGCCACTGTGAAAAAGCCCCACCTATGACCTCATGAGGCTTTGGGGGGACGTCTAGACACAGCCATCACATCTGGTGACAGTGAGGAAATGTCGCCCAGAAAGAATAGACAGACAGCTACCAGGAGCACTGTTAAATACAAAGCGTAGCAATTAACTGGTAGAATCAATGAATGAACCAGATGGCCTGGTTCTATTCCTGAACCAAGATATTCCTGCAAAACTAAAATAAAATTGTTTGTAGTTGAGGTCAGATCCAAGCTATACGAGTATTTATGGATATTCAGAATGTGTCAGTAATCTTAACTTTTTTAATTTTCAAGTTTAAAATCCCAAACTTGAGTAGACTCTGTTGATACTGTCCTTGAATAATTAGTTTAAATGGAAGTACACACTAATCAGCTCTACTGACTTAAATTATTTACAAAAATCAGTTGTGCCTCTTACTTTCCTTCCATGAGTAAGACACACACACAAAGCCACATCAGCATCTGTCACATTTCCTCCTGAAGGAAGAGATTCATGTAGAACTCCAAGAGAGATGGGCTCCCAGCTCCCAACGACTTCAGGGGATTTGAAAGTGGGGTACAGGAAGGTGCAAACTGAATAAGGATGTGAGAAGTAAAAGCAGACAAGCATGGTGATTTCCACTGCTGTGAGCTGTCTCTTCGAGAGTGCATCCTATGATTTATGTACCTAAGGCAGCAGTAGGCAGCCTGGGGACTTGCTAGAATTAACAGGAGGTGGTCTAGGTTTGCCTGGAAATGGGGTCAAGAAGAAAGCAGGGCATCTCCGCCACTTTCCTAAGCGGTCACAGTCATTGGGGTTACTTGTTTCTGCCCTAGGTGCCCACAAAATACATGAGTTGGGCTTCTTTCTAACCAAAAGAAATAAAGTTGAGTTTAGTTTTCCAAGGTAGAAAATGCCATTACCACATACTGTTTACGGATGCTGGTTTCTCCTTGTTTTCCTAGTTATTCGTTCCACTGTATTTATGCATTTAATTCACCAGTGAGTTGTAGAAAGAGCAGATCCTGTTTTCCAAGCATGTTCAGCTCCACCGTGGAGACACCTACGGCATCCAGCTCAGGGTGTCAGGGATAAAATGCCCCTTAATATGTGTTCCTGCCACATCCACTTGGATGTAAATTAAAAGTCATATATTGTATGCATATATTTTAATCCATTCAGTACTTTGTTACGATTCAAGGTGTTTCTCTGGCTCACTTAGTACAAAATTTCGGGCCAGCAGGCTGGTCAAACCTTGAGACATCTCATCCTACACTGGACAAAGTTGCCTTTCCGCACATCTTCCAACACCAGCTGACAAGTCCCTTCTGGGATCCCTTGTCCTTGCAGAGTTGTGTCTGGATGAGGACACGCATATTTGGCAGGTGTGCATTTGCTAGGAATGTTGTTATATGCCCAGCGCACTCAAATGCCAGAAAGGCCACACCTGGGTCTTTCTAAGTCAGATGTTTGATCTGGAGTTGGGGCAGGAGACTCCAGTCTCCAGAGCACAGGGCGGAGGCGCGGGTCTTGGGAAAGGGTGTCCACATCCCTGGGGCCTGGTCTCAGAGGCTCAGAGTGAGCTGGAAGACCTTCCCAAGCACCTTCTGCTGCCCACACTGCTGTGCTCTGCCCTCTCCTGGCACGGCCGCTCCCACAGGCTGCCCGGTGCCCCAGTAGCCTCTTCGTCTTGGTCTGGACTAGAGCTCCGTGCCCAGCCTCCACGGGGTGCTCAGGGAGCCAGGTCTCGGCTACCCTCAGGTGCTCACCTTCTACCTGTCCGGGTGTGAAGAGTGGACTCTGCACTGAGAAGACTCTGGCCCCCCCTCCCGGCAGGCGCACATCTCCCAAATCTCCAGCCCATGTGTTCCCGCATCCAAACAAATCCCACGCCTTTCAGGTTACACTTTTGAAAACGAAATCCTGATAATTCTGCTTGGAGGAATGGGAACATTTTCAGACCTTAAACATTTTCTAAAAACCATTTTTGGCAGGTCAATCTATAGCATAGAGGGAAAAAAGCTAATTTTTTAAATGAGGTGGCCTTTTCACTTGAAGTGTTCACTGATTTGTAGACCTGCTGGGTCCCTCCGTCAGCCCTCCTCTCTCTTCCCGGAGAAGACAGTACCGTCCCCACCTCTGGCCACGTCTGCAGTAGCCTCCTTTCTGTCACTGCTGGCTACAGTCCCTTCTGAAATCCAGAATCTAACTGTGCCTTCCTTCTCTCACTAACAATTCCTTCTGAGTAAAGCCTGGAGGCCTAGACAGGGAGCAGCATCAACCTCCTGGGTGTGGGCCGGGCGGGGTCACAGATCCTGAGGGGGAGATGCCCTAGAGGAGGAGGAAGGGGAGGGGAGGATGGGAAGCCAGGAGCACACAGATGGGGCTTGGGACCTGCAGACCAGCAGGCTTGGCTACGTCACGGCCTGGGGTGGGGAGGGGCGGAGAAGGCTGGTGACCCCAAGCGCACCCCAACATAGGACTCCCTGTCCACCACTCCCACACTGCTGGTGGTCAGGGACACGGTCTGTGGGTCTCTTCCGCTGGCCGACTGAAGGCAGAAATAGCAGGAAACAGCTTCTAGCTGCTGCCTGAAGAAACGAGGGCCTCCTGGAAGAGGAGAAGGCAGGTGTCTACTTCTGAGGTCGCCGTGTCCTGTACCGTTAGATTTTCTCAGTCAGGCCGCCTCCTGTGCATGCCCTGTGGAAGGAGGGTCAGTGAGGGCAGCAGATAACTGCTGGGAGAAGGTAGAGGAGGGCAGGCAGGGAGCGTGGGGACGAGGCACAGCCCTCGTGTGGTTCCAAGGTTTGGGCAGCATAGGTCAAGTACTAGCCTGCAAGACATAGTTTAAGGCTGCAGGAACAGTTCGAATGTTCGCGAGTTGTCAAAAAGAGGTGACAGGGTTTGGACTTCAGCAAAGAGGTGAGGAAATGCCTAGAGTCAGGGTGGAGGACCTGCACTGCGATGCAGGGCAGTGGGAAGCCCAGTGCTCGCTCGTCTTTGGTGTTGAGTTCCTGAGTTGTTGAGATCCCATGTGAGATTCTCAAACTGCTCCATCTGATGGCCTTCGGATGATGACCTGGACTTGTGGGCTGCAAAGCCTTCCGACGTGGACAAGTCGCTTTTCTTCATTTACATGAAGCAGTGTGTTAGCATGAGTCCAGTGAAAGCTGAGGTTGAGAGTAAAATTTTAAAAGCCAACATGGACCGTCCTTTAGGGTATAGCCGTTTACCTAAAATATTCTACAGCACATACGAATTCCTTCCAACATTCTTACCTTCATGACAGAGCATACTTTCAGAAATTTTCATCAGGAATCTTACACACACTTTCTCTATCAAGATATCACAGTAATGAAATAGACCATAGCTGGCTTCCCCGGCCTTTACCAACTGCAATGTGGGTTTGCAGTGGTTTCTGACACCGTTACTCTCTCCAGGTTGGTGTGGGCAGATGACTCCGTTCTGACTCTATAGAACTGAGAGCTACAGGCTCCTTCGTTGAAGGTCCCGCTAGGGCTGTCACGCTTGGCCAGGGATGCCCTTACGTTCACTGCTTGGTCTGCACGTCCACTCGTCTCAGAGCTTGGCTTCCCAAGTGCCTGCTGATCTCAGAGCTGAGTGCTCCTCTCTGCCCCTCAGCCTCCCCTTACAGGCACCCAGGGAAGAACATTTCAGCCTATCTAAGGGACCCGGTGACTCCAGGGAGCCTCCTCTCCAACCCCGTGAGGAGCTTGTCTCATCCTCCAGCCAATTCGCAAGCCTAGGAGAAGTGGACAGCACTGTGAGTGACCTCTTTGGCCTAAGCGGACTCCATTTCAGGAGAGGGCATCAGTGATGCTCCAGTGCTTTGTTTCTTTGGGACAGATCTCAGTGTCCCCTGCTGGACTGTGCACCCCCCTACATACTGTGCAGGGCATCACCCCAAGAGGCTGGCCTCTTGTCCACAGGTCCTGCTGGCTCCTCACTTCCAAGTTAGATTTCCTTACACGTGCAGGGAATGGTTGGAGGTTTCTAGTGTACCACATTCATTACGTTTGCATATTTCTAAAGTAATAACTCTCCACTTTGGAAAATGTTAGCATGTACTCGGAGAACTGTATATGATTTGGTAGACTTCTGTAACTGTTCGGCATCATCGAGTGCTAAGTCAGCCTATGCTGTTCCAGTGCCCACTTGCTGGCCTATTGAAATGGGGTTTTCAGATTCAGTGACTGAAGTGGCATTCTCCTGAGGACAACAGGAGTCTTGGTGTCCGCTCTGGCACGTCCTGGGCATGGGCACTTGGCTTGGTGTTATCATTCAGTATTAAATTCTTCTCTCAGTGCAGGGAAGAGCTGCCTGCTGACAGCCACCACAGGAGAGAGGCTACACGCATATAAGTGACTCAGCAGCGCTGACTCACGGGACATGGCCAATTGCTGTTAATTCCTGGGCCAGACTAAGAGGTGCACACATTACGGATGTCAGTGTTGTGCTCACTGGGAGGTGGTCTGCATGTATGCATCTGCTAGCTATGACGTGTTTACATGGAATAGATTAATAGTAAGAATACAAACAAAACCACAGTTGTTGTGTTTGTGATATGCTACTTCCTAAGACACAGCAGAATAATGTGTACCGTTAAACACAGGACGTTTGTCAATATCAACTGGCCAGTGAAGGAAGACAGCAGAAGGCTTTATAAAAAGACAGTATTGCAAGTAAACAATTGGTGGCAAAGATAGCAGAGCTGAACATTAGGTTTTCAGTCCTTTATCTATATTTAGTTGAAGCTATACATCTTGACCCTGCGTCTGTCTATCTCTTGGCACATTTTTAAGCGTGATTTCGGTGGAACGTGTGTACAGAGTGCTGATGATATGGCTGAGAGGTGCCTGATGTGGGATCTGTGGGCTAGAATACTCACTGAGTCAGGTTGAGCAAGGAAGCACCTGTTTTTTAAGGAAAGGAGTCTGCAGCTCACAGACTGCAAGCTCCAATTCATGTTTTCAATATGAACTAAGGTCAGTCATTTAAGATTCAGGAAAAATAGCCAGGAAATGACTAGTTTTATTTGCTGCTGAACTCACAGCATATCCTCTCAAATGGCGTAATGGTTACCTTCAATATTATTTTGTTATGACTGTTCTGTGAAGACACAACATCCTTCATGACAACTTACGGAGTTTTGAATCCACATAGGAATTAGCACAATATTCCTTTTTAATATGTCCCCTGCTCTGAATGGAACATTGTAGATACAAAGTCTGAGTCTTTCTGACCAGTCCTACCAACCACCTGTGTTCACAAATAGCCCGTCTTCAGGAAAGAGGATATTCAGTCACTCAAGAAAATAAATGTGCAGTCCGAAGCTAGTAAATAGAATGAAGAGCATCTTGAGGGTAACTTAAAGGGGCTTTTGTCTAACAGAGGACACTTGGAAACCAGACTGGGAAATTGAGACATTGTTGGAAAAGGAGGTAAAACTAACCACAGTTGGCTTTTAAAGGATTTTTCTGGAAGACAGAGTTCTTTTTTAAAACACTTTATGCACCAGCATGAATAAATTTCTGAGGTACTCTAGACAAAGATGAATTTTATTTCATTGTGGCTTTAGTTGTATTACAATGCTCATAAACTATTTTACCTTATGCCAGACATGTGGAAGCAATCAGGGTATGTAAATGATATGTGAAGGTGAGGTACAGTTTTAGCTCAAAATCTTAGACTGTCTGTGGTTGTAAATTATAACCACATCACAAAGAGCAGCATTCCTTTTAATAGTAACTTCAATGAAAAATAATCAGCGATGAATTCATAAAACTACTAGTGTTTTCTTAGTAAAGTCCAATAAATGTAAATATAGCACAACTCTGTGCTGTTATATTAAGACACAAAATTCAAAGGCAAAGTTTTTTCTTGAAGTCATTGTTAAAATGGAAGTAGTCAAAGTTACATATAATTACATAAGTCTATCTCTGAGAAACTACTTTCATGCAGGGTAGTGTTTTAGACTATTTATCTTTTATTAAAATAAATGATTATTTTCCTTTTATCCTTTAGCATGATATAAATTTGATTTTTGCATATAAGATACTTTTTCTACTATATATAAATGTGTGTTTCTAAATGTTCCATAACATTTCATAAATTTTGAACATAAAACTTGAATCAAATCTTGAAAAGGAAGTAGATATAATAAAAGTAAATATTTTCCTTTCTTTAAAATCATAACAATGGGGCCGGGGATTTAGCTCAGTGGTTCAGGTGCCTGCCTTGCAAGCGCAAGGTCCCAAGTTCAATCCCCGGTACCAAAAAAAAAAAAAAATGGTAAAATCATAACAATGAATATTTTAGTCTTGATATGATGGTGCCCCTTTTAAAATATTTTATAAGCTGCTATATGTAAAGCCGGATATTAAAATAACACAAATTCTAAGTAGTGTTACTAGACGTGAACACACATAGACACATAAATTTGAGGAAGGAGAAGAAACAGCAAAATAAAATAAATCAAAGTTGAATAATCATTATCTTGCCATTTTTTTAATAAAGAAAAAGCGCAAGGTCATATTTTGTCAGATTGAAATCAGGTTTATTGTATTCCCAATTTGCTTATTTAAAAAACAAAAAATAAAACATAAAATGTCCCTCTTTAATGTATTTCCTTAAGAGAACCAAGAAGTAGGTGGGTACGAGCATCTGAATGAAATGTGCCAGGGTTTAAATAAATGAACAGCCTCCAGCCGAGAGCTCGCCGTGTCCTCCTGTCTCCCGGGCCATCCCAGAGCCGGACATGGGGCTCTGAGCAGAGCCACCGTTCCCGAGCAAGGTGTTACCTGCAGCACCAGCCCCGATGGTGACAGTTGGGTGGCTGGTCCTGCTCATTTTTAAAACTGTCTACAATTTTAAGGAGGTGATTAATTCTAGTCTGCTAGACAAATCCAGTTGCGATTGGGAGTTTATTTCTTGCAGTGATGGTAGAGGAAAAGAGGAAAGAGAGGCGAGGGCGAGGAAGAATGACTAGCAAGAAAGGGGCCCTGCAGGAAGCAATGCCGAGACTCACTGCATGGGAGGGGTGCTGTTGGGCTCTGTGTGAGTGTGTGTCATGGCTACAGCCCGATTACAGGCTCTACTGTAACTCTGACGCCTCTGCGTGCATTATCTCCACACTGTTACACTCTGGCTTCTTTACTAAGTAGACTTTTTCTCATTCACAAAGTTTTCTTTTTAGAACTTTAAAATTCACTTCAAAAGAACAACTATTGCCTAGGTGTGATTAACCACCCATCACTGTCGGGACTACTGGGAAGAGAAGCACAGCTGGGACCGACCCCAAGTCCTGCAAGCGTCGCTGCACATGGCAGGAGAGCAGAGCGCAGGCGTAGGGCAGGCTGCTGCATCACAGGTGCGCAGCAGGTGCTGTGAGGCTCGCCCTGACAGGGACCCCTTAATCAGGCTGTGGACTGCTACTGAGCTGAGGAAAGGGGTTTTAAGGAAGCGGAAACTAACCTGGGCCTATGAGGACACGGGAAGCTTTGCAAGGAGTGGAGAGGGATTTCCACTTTGTGCGGCACCCTGCCTGCAGACAGGTTTCGGGGTTTGCTCTGTATCTGAGAGGCATGGATGCACCTTTCATGGAGAGACAGAGCAGAGCCTGAGGCAGTGGGGCCAATTCTGGAAAGCTGGGAATCTCCATGGTCAACAACACCCTTTAGTCTTTGATCCCTCTGCTGAGTGGCAGTGGAGGGTGCAGTCCATAACAGGCCCAGAAGAGGCACAGAGAGCACTGCGTCCCCCGGACCCCAAAGAACTGGCATCCACAGGGGAAGCAATGAGGAAGGACAACCGACCCCACGTCCTGTGGCTAATGCAGTGATCAGTCCTGCAAAGAGGAGTCACAGAAGCTCTGGGCAGCCTTGAGGCAAGGGGAGGACGGCATCCTGCATGAGGGACGTGAGCAGGAGGAAGCAGGAGAGACAGCACCAGGACATGGTGTGGAATGCCCACGTATGGCTTCGCCTACACCTGACTAAAAATGTGCGTTGCATTAGGTGGAGTAGTAACTGCCTAACGGTGGACAGCTAGCTTAAGCTCATGATGCAGGCCCCAAAAGTGATACCCTGCCCTCTCTTTCACTTTAAGTTCCCAAAAAGGATGATTAAATAACTCATAAAAAATTGTCATAAAAGTTATTTTGATTGATATATTTCAGTATATTTTAGGTACAGGGCATCAAGTTCAGATCCACAAACTCCTTGAACTCAATATAGCATTAGAGTTAGAAACCAAGTCTTAGTGAGCAGAGCAGACGCAGCTGGAGCCTGACATGCAGTCTGTGAACAATGGAGCTGGGCCGTGCAGGTGCTAAAGTGAAGTGTGTGCGTGCGAGCCAGGGATAATGACGACACTGCAGCCACTGGTCGGGTTACATGAGGCTTAGTAACGTGTAATGAATGAGGCACATGGGGCTGTGAGCAGAAAGCCCAGCCTGGCAGTGCTGGTACAAAGTGTCAGCCACGAGTACAGGAGAGGAAGGATGGAGGCAGGGTGAGAAGCCTGCACGGAAAGGAAAAGAGCTATTCTTCACCATGCAGGGAGGTGGGCCTTGACCGTTCAATCCTCAAGGAGAACTGAGATAATCCAGAAAACAGCGTCAGTGAAGAAAGGCTCCTCCGTGCCCCATCCCAGCATTCTGTGAGCCATTTTGTCCACCGAGTGACACAGATACTAATGATTGCCCGTGAGTTTCTGCTTCTGCCTCGTCACATGAAGAGGCTCGAATGAGCAGTGACAGAGCCCAGGTGTACACAACAGGAGCGAGGTGAATGAGGACAGTGCCAGGGAGCCTGGTAGTTACAGCGAACAACAGTTGTGTGACAGTGATCTATCCAGAAGTTTGTCAGGGCGAAGTGAACTGCGTGAATCAAAACGGTGGAAACAGACGCCTGCCGTAAGATGAAACTGGAGAGGGAAAACTTCACTTCAAAGTCAGTCAGTTGACACTATATTTCTTATATCTCTTAGTCATTTGGCATTGCAAACAATTCCAAATTTCAAAATCATTTTAACTTTTGTAGCCACTATTGAATCATGGGGTAAGTAATAAGCATATCACTTAACAAAAAGCAAACATGCTATGTACCATGTACAGGACAAAAATTACATTACAAGATCTGCGTGATCATCACTGTTGAATGATAACCTTTTCCCTTGTGTTTCATGCATTACCGAAGTTGTGCTTCACTATATGTGGGCGATATTCACCCAGGAAGAGATCAGAAAATAGTGTTTTACCTTTTGTAGCAGTAATGAGGCGATGCTTTAGCTAAGGACTGAGGCGGTGGTGGTGAAACTAAGGCATGCACACCGCAGCTGGCTGTTTGTATCACTGAAATCTCTAAAAGGTTCACCGTCACTAGACCGAGATGTTAAGTTTATATCTACTTTTTTTTTTTTTGTACCGGGGGTCGAACTCGGTCCTTGCTAGGCAGGCGGCGGAACTACTGAGCTAAGTCCCCGGCCAAGTTTATATCATAATCATAAAACGCATGGCCCGCTGAGGGAACCAGACACGGATATCTCATGTCTGCCCTGGTTTCCTGTAACAGCCTTCTGATAGGTGAGGAATCAGAACAAGCTTGATGATTCTGCATCCGGATGTTCCTTTCATTCCATCTCCTGACATCCGACCCTAACTGCGGCCTGCTGGAGCATGCCTCTATGTTTTCAACCTCTTTCACTTAAGTGACTCATGGGAAACAATGAGCTTTATTTGAATGAAAATGCTTCCTCTTGTCCTTTTTACTTTTTGAAGTGGCATTCTCTTACCTTTTCCTGGGTGTCCTAATAAGAGGAGGGCATTCTGGAAACATTCTCTGCAAACTGTACAGCACCACCGGAATACCCCAGTCTTTAGGCCCAAGGATGGGCATTCTGTGCAGTGATGCGGGAATGGCCTCAGCTGCCAAGTCTCCAGCTTCCAGAGTCAGCACTCTTGCCAAAACGGGATGCTGCCCACAGTGAGCCTCACACTGGTAAATGACCAGACTGAACTCTCTGAAGTGTTTGCTTTCATCGAGGCAGTCCCTTCCGGTCCACTTCCGCTCCACTTCCGGTCACAGGGGCTTGTCAATGGGGGTGAGCTGGGTGTGCGGGGTTCTCTCCCCCTCACGTCTCCAAGTTCTGCTAAATGCTCAGTGGAACATTGTAACTATCATAGACACTGTCCTTAAATCTTGGATTTTGAGCTGTCCACCTAGCCTACAATACCGATGTTTTTATTAATTTTGAGACCACAAACCCACATTTACGCCACTGTTCCAGAGTCTAACAGGCACGAGTTTGCTACCCGAGTGGTTTCCCATGCCATCTTGCATAAATAAATATGCTTACATGTCTTAGGAGATAATAAATGATTTTTCTCTTTTGGATCAGAGTACATCAAACTAATGGTATGTTTTCCATTAAATACAGGAAGGGAGAACCATTTGTGGTAGCAATCCCAATAGAAAATACATTTATACTTCTCTGATCTTTAATTCAGCCTGGACAATAATTTTTGACATAGCTGATGCATTTCTTCAGAGTTCTTACAATTCATACTAATCTGGGCTGTTACTTAAATTGTTTCAGCAATTTACAACATATCACAGAATCACCTCTTAATATTCATTTTGTACCAAGACTAGAATCTACTGAAATGTAAGAACTATATCTCAAACAATTTTTAAAATCCAGGAAACAAGATCTTTTATTATCAGAAAGAGCAGCACACCAAAGAGAAAGAATTATTTTTTAGGGAAGCAAACAAATGGGGAGTTTTAATTCAGAATTGCATATCTAAGCTGTTGTATATTTACCATTTCCCAAGCCAAATAAAGTGATGGGGGGGCTGTGAAAATGTAATGCATGTTAGTGTTGGTGAATCACTGTGCCATAAATAAAAACTGCTATAAAACTTCAGAGCATTCTTTTGTGGGACAGGAAAGGTTCACATAGAGTTTGCTCCTTTGCCTGCTTGCAGATATTTAGGGTTCACAGTAAAAGGTTTTATAGTTCACATCCCTCTGATACAAGGTTTATCAGATTGTTTTGTTTAAAATAAGGGATGTAATGGCTTTGGAAGAAAAGGAAAAAAATACTAAGGTTGCTCTAGACTTCCAACCACAACACTTATCAGCTCTGACATAGATAACCGAACCTACTTATCCTTGGGCTTCATACTCTACCATTAGAACACCACCATGATTCCTCCAGAAATGAATGGAATGTGTTTGCAAGAAAACTCCAGGGTTCAATCCCAGAGCTAGTGTTCCCAGTAGCACTTCCTGGTGATGAGCCATCCTCAGCCCACTAAGGACAGCGGACCCCAGGGTGCCCAAGTGGGCGGGGATGCAGGGAAGTCCCCAGTGTGCACTGGGGCCAACTGGGGAACAGTCTTTCTCTTCTTTTGTACTGAGGATGATGGTCATGCCTCACTAGCAATGTGCCCTGCAGCTTGAAATAAAGCTCTGAAACAACTGCCTTGCAAATGATATTTAAAATATAACTCCTGGATTCTGTTACAGTCAATAATGATGATGATAAATGTAGTATCATTAATCACCATTTAATTAATATTACATATTAGCCAGGAACAGTGCTGAAATGCTTGTGTGACCTGTCCCTTGTAATTATCTTAGCAACCACCGGGCAGTGGACTTTATTGTCCATAAGGTGACCGATGGGTAGACCAAGGCCCAGGCCGAGGTGAGTACTAGGGAACTAACAGGGCTTCAGCGCCCTTGCTTTTATCCATTCCCCAGACTGAAGATCAGATTCTAGGTGGTCAGGTGATTGGGAGAGTGTCATGTTCAGAGATGACCACTGTGTACTCATCACAGTAGAAAGGTGACTTTTTAGAAAAATCTCGAAATCACAGACGCTGAACATCTTGTGGTGTACATTATCACCATGAGGCGTGAGGTGCTAAACATTACGGAGAATATTATTTCCCCAAGAAGTTATCCAAAATTTGTTTTTCTTTTCCCATGTTAAAATAGACAGTGATTTTTAAAAACTTTTGTAAAAGCAAAATCTCTAAGCATATACATAATCTGTGTATAAAAAATGAACAACTAGGAGCACATAAGACACATTCCAAGCTAGATGTTCATGCATTCTCTCTACTTTCTCTGTTTAGAAAATGACATGTATGTCCATAAGAACCATTATTACTCTATAAGAGCATTTCTGAAGTGAGTTATAATATATAGGTTTTTCAGTGGAGCATAGCTAATCATATCCCATTATGTAATTAAGTTCACTTAAACAGCAAAAGTAATTCACAGAAGTAAGTTTTACAAAAGCCAAAGTCCTGGTCCCCGTGTTGTTGTTGGTGGTGTAGATTCAGCACAGACCATCACTGCAGACTTCAGGGGAATCATATCCACAGCTTGAGCGAAGCCTCTACATTATGTCTGGTTAGGATTGAAATAACACAAAACCTCTGTGTTCCACACAATTTACTCTCAAAACCATACATTCCTTCCTAACATCCAAATACTATCCCAGCACTGTTGGCAACTTGGATCTGGTTCACATAAATGTTTCTAAGTTTTGGCAAAAATTTTGAGAGATTAATAAAATCAGAGACTAGCATCAACTGAGGTATTCTATTTCAGTTGCTGTATTAAAGACATTAATTCTCAGCATAAAAGAACAGGGCAGTCTTCATGAAATGTTAAGAATCTCATCAATATTTCAAGAAGAAAGGGACAAACTATGTTTGGATAATATTATTATTCTTTCACAGTAAGTGATGTGTTCTTCAGTTTTTACATAGGCTTTTTTATTTTAATTTAGCTCTTTCACTTAAAAGTTGCTCTTGAGTGTTGGCCAGAGGAGCAGTTGGAATACTGGACTGTGGACACGGAAGCCCTTGCCCACACCGCTGTGACCCAGAAGGTGAGCCCGGACGGGGCTCACTAGGAAAGCACTTCTGCATGGTGCCAGGCTTTCTGGACCGCAGTTGACTTCAGCTAGGCAGAGCCCTCTGTCCTTTGGGGCCTCTTCATGGCTGTGTTCTGGATCCCTGTCTGGTGACCGCATGAGGCTCCTCTCCACCTGGCGCCTCTGTCCTCTCCTGCTTGGCCAGGAGTCATCTCCATCTCTGCACCGAGCAGGCCCAGTGAGCTTCTCCACAGTACTGAAATGTACGTGTTACAACTTTCCCACAAACACAGCAGCAAAGGTGTAAGAGCTTTTAAGGATATGCAGAGGTTACAGTGGAAGGTTCTTACCTTATTCCTTTTTGGTGATCAAAAAGACAAAATAGGCCAATCAAAGAGAAACTCACGGTGTGCTGAATACCTAAAATATTAATAGCTATACTTGTGCTCCAACGAAATAATTGCTTCTCACTTTTTCTCTGAAAATATAGCTGTAATGTTTTGGGGGGAATAAAAACTTATCCTTTCCCTTATGGGTGGGGACACAGGAGAATTCAGAATTAGGCATCAAAATGATTACTGCTTCTCCTTCCATAGAACTCTTTCAGGAACGTGGCTGAATAAGTAAATACCAACCATCCACTTGGGAAACTTATACTGCTCTGGTGAATAGGCTGATGCTTTGTTTTATACCTACCAAAAACAAAGCAGATAACAAATAAAACCAGAAGTTGGCCATCTATAGTCTAGGGGTTAAATCCAGCCTATTGCCTGTTTTTGTGCAGCCTATAGGCTAAAGATTTTACCTACTTAAATGATTAAAAGTGACCCAAGGGAAGAAGAATATTTTATAACATGATCATGAAATGAAAATCAAATTTCAGTTCTATTAATAAAATCTTGAGGTTTTTCAATAAGAGTTGCATGGTTCTCTTTTGTTGTGAATGTACCTACACATTCTACTCAATGTTCCCTCTTGACTTGCTGGCCAAAAAGTATTTAGAAAAAGTTTCCAGGTGATCAGACTAAATGATCGAGGTTCTTACTTTGCTTCTTCCGCAATCAAAGGTCAGTTTATCCATGACTAACAACATAAAGAAATTGCATGTTCAAAATGGATGTATTGGTATGGTAACCCATGGACAAATTCACATTCGAATGGTAAAAACTATGGGTGTGAAATTTGAAAAAGTACAGTGAATATTTGCTTTTGAGCCCTCACCCTGACTCCACTACCATGGAACTTACAAATTAATGGCTTTGGCTTTTTTACCTTGTTTGAAGCAGCCTAGTATGGATTAAATTGTTAATTTCACTATGCAGCAAGTTTAGAAAAACTCAAAATGATCAAGTGTCTCTTTTTGCTCAATAATATTTGTTAAAATATTTTTAGAAATAAAAAATCTTTAGAAGAGTTAACAATAAAATAATCTGATCTGCTAATAATATGCTATTTTGTCAAAACAGCTAATGCATAAAAAATTTTTTTCTTCATTAATGTGTTTTTTATCTTTCATAAATCTTATATGCAGCCACTGTTAGCTCTTCAAGACATTATTTCTCTAGGCTTATATCATAAAATAACAGAAGAGATACCAATATCTACATGAAATTATTTTTCTTTATCATTCTAAATTGAGGTCTTTGTTATATTATTTTGAAAAGAATGATTTTTCCAGTGCTTTTGTGTACTGGAAGAAGGAATCTTCTCTAATGTTCTTCAGGGCAAAAATACTTATTTACACATTTTCATTTAACTTATCTATTCAGGAAAGCTTCACCTATTTCTAAATTTCATAAACCCCTTAGATTTGAATGCTCGGGTTACTAATGAGGAAGTGTGAGTCCCTCTCCATACTCAAGCCCAAACAGGGAGGGATGACTTACTTGTTTCATGAAGCCCTTTCTCCTTCATGCGATGTCATATTTTAACACTGGTTCATCCTGACTTGAAACAGAATCATCTGTTCATTTTGTTGAAAATATTCTGCTGCTTCAGAAATAAGCAGTTCGTTGACTGTGTGCTCTCACTGAAGTAACTATCAGGGACCGGAGCTCCGTTCTCGTAATTCAGTGTCATCCTGTATCCCACCACCAGCAGCTCGGCTTCTTTCTTTCACCATCTGTTTCTTTCTTTATTCTCTGCCAAAAATCGATACAACTCAATGAGCAGAACTGAGCTGCTCCGTAACTCAACCATATTGGGATTATTTTGCTCACAATACATTGACCTAGTTCTTACACGGGTAAGTTTAATTAGGTAAGCCCTCTGCTGATAAAAATGCGTATTTCCTAAACTGTAAACATTAAATGAGTGTTGGAAAAGCAGCCAAAACGTTATTGTTTCAACAGTCAGGATTCTAAGATGGCAACACTTGGCAGGCAGAGGCCACACGCTGCCTGCCTTTGCCCGGGAATCCCTGCGTTCAGCCAGGGCTTGCATGAAGACGCACTCTGCACGCTGGAGGGACCCGCTGATGACAAACGCGAATTTGTGAAGCGTCTCAAAACATTCTCAGATATTTCAATATATTGATGAGCACGTCTAAGAAAACGAGTTAATTTCATTATTAGAACGCCTAGAATCGTTTTCGTTGCTCTGTTCCATTTGAAAACTCAATATTCGACACACTCGATTTTACTGTCACCTGTACAAACGCATCAGTGGCAGGAGAGTGAGCAGTGGCCTTTCCTGAGGAGTCCAGACCAGGACAGCGTGCACCGCTGTGCAGCCTTCAGCGTGTCAGAAGCAGGCGGGAAAGACCCCCGGTCATCTGCACAGCCCCGGGAGAGAGGAAAGCTGCACCCTGAGTGCGAGGTGCGGCTCTGTGGACCCCCCAATGGGTGCTTCCTGCCTTACCAAGTCACGCTCGACTTCAGATGAATCCTTATGGCTTTTGCAGCAGAACGGCGGGCTGGTGGGGACCACTGTGAGGTGCAAGAGCAGCCCCAGTCCCTGCAGGGCCACGTCCTTGCCCCGAGCTGCCCCTTCCGCCAGAGCTGCGAGGGTGAGCTGCAAGGGTCGAGCTGGGGAAGCTCCTCTCCTCCGAAGGCTCCTCACCTTCTGGCCTGGAAGTCGGGACTGCAGGATGCTTGGTGACACTCCTATCTGTCATTTTCTCGCTTGCTTTTCACTTTTCTTTCAATGTGTACTTTCCTTGCTGGTGCTGTCTTTGGTTTAGGGCAATTTATATTGAAGTAAAACAGTTTTAGGATTTGATATTCATTAAATACAAAGCTATTAATGAGAAGGGTAATATTTTCTCTACTGAAAATCTTGAAAGGTTTGTACAATGGCACGGTTTCCAGTTATGGTCACTGGTAATAAGTAGTGATGTACTTTGGAATAAATCTCATCTTACTCTGTGCATTAATGAGTTAATCTTCTTGAGCTTCCTATTGCCCTAATTACATTATTTAATCTTCCTTCCAAAAAAGTGTCTTTGGTTTTGATTAATTGTAGTCTATTTGTAGTGACCTAACATTAAAGAAAAAAATCTAAAGCAAAGAAAAATCAGTGGAAAATTCCTTCTATTTTAACATTACAAATCTTAGTTTTAGTATCTGATGAACAGAAATTATGTAATAATTCTTATGAAAATACTGTAAAATTATTAGAATTAATTCAAAATTCGTCACTACCACTTGTATTTCTCTCCAGTTACAAAGCTTAGGGTGAAGAGCATTAGAATAACCTGCAAAACTGTTTAAAAATGGAAAAGTGACACCTGGCCTTAACTCAGGACAATTGTATAGCCGTGCATGTTTCAGCTCATAAGGTGACATCACAGTAGCGTCCAGGAGTGATCATTGCTCTGTTAGTGTACAGTTCACTCTGAACTTTAACCTTAATGAAAATAAAGTTATATATTAGAGTTAAGTAGGAAAGAAGTTTAAATCATTATCTAGCAGTGATGATAGTATTAAAAGTTCATGTTAAAACCTTAACACAAATGGCAGGAAAACTTATATATATTCTCACACATCAATATTATGTTAGGTATCCCAACTGATTCTCATCAATGCTGAAATAAAATTCCATCCTATGAATCATCTAATTTGCATATAAAATAGTATAATTTGATTTAACAAGCTAATGAATTCCACAGCCAGTCCTCTTTCGTTTCCCTCTAGGTTGAGAACAATGTCATATTCATATTTAAAGTATACATGTATTTCTTCTGCCAGTTAAATTTGTAGAAATGTTCTTTCTTTTAATATTTCTATGTAAATTTATAATCTCAAATTTCATTGTCATTTTTATTTGTGAAAGCAAAACACATTATAGAAGTCTAGCTGTTTCAACATGAAAAGACCTATTTTTACTTACCTTCAAGTAAATATCAAATTGCTAGAAACTAAAACAATGGAAAATAGATTGCAACATCAGCATATGGGCTGCAAAAAGAACAAGGGTGTGTAAATGATTCAGCAACAGAAGAGTAAAATAAGATAGAATAGGTCCATTGGTTTGGTCTGATTTTTTGCAAAAACACATGCAGAGGTAAGAGATAACCCAGGAGACATTATTTTGTTTGCTAGCTCTTTGTTTATTGTTCATGGTCCTTTGGCAGAGGCAGCACTTTTGTATTGGGTGTCAGCCTGAATTGTGGAATTTCAGAATTTTGTTCCTCTTTGATACAAATTATCTTTAACCTAAAATGACCTAAACCGACAGTGCCTTCACGTATATGTAGGTGATGCCTCACTTTCTGGGTGACATATGGGTGTGTAATGTTTGGGAATTCAGAGTAAATGTGGTCAGACCAAATGGCTGACTTCTTGTCACCAGTTTATTCTAATAACTTAGTCACTAATTGCTGGTTTAGTCTCAATCCCACATCTCTATAGAACTCATTTTCAGCTTCAGTGCACTGAACAATCATACATTTCCCAGTTCAACCATGTCAGTACGTAGCCTCCATGTCCATGGTTCCTGTTTGTCGTTTCTGTTCGGGTTTGTGGGGAGACATTACAGCAACTTTCATCAGACCTTCTTGGTGTGACATTAAGCTTGAACTGCAAAGGAGGACATGCGCCTTTCAGCACTATGCGTCCATGACAGGAGCAGACCCTCCTGGAATGATTGTCATTCTTCCTTGTTTTGTTAGCACTGCTTACAGGTCCTGCACTGTGTTTCAGCTTGTACTCTGCGGTGCCATCACGCACCTTCTTCCATCTTCTATCTGCATTGGGGTTTGCCCTCCTCAGCTCGTCTGTCTTAGTGCTCAAGCTCCGAGTGTGTTGGACCTTTCCAGGTAGGAAGCATAGCCAGTGCTCCTCCTGAAAAGCTCACTGCAAAGGCCACAAGAGAGATTTGCAGCCAAAGTCCAACCAGCCCATGGCAGGTGTGCCTTCCCGTCCAGGGCAGTGAGCACTTCCTGTTTGTTTTTCAGAAGGGGGCTCTGGGTGTAGTGAGTGCTAATGGAATACTCCACCCTCAGCTGTCACGGAGCACACTGCCACAGAGCAGCTCTGGGCACACACAAGAACTTTGGGGCCCTTCTTCCTGTACAGCAATTCCTCTTCCTGTTCTGGGTAAATTCTGTACATCTACTGTGCCTTCGAGATGCATTGTGTTTGCACACGTACTTGCCTATTACTATTACGTCATAGTGTTTTGTCCGTTACAGCCACGATCCAGCAAATCTGAATTTCTTTTGCAGGATTTATTCATTCTGCAGATATTTAATCAACACTTATTAAGTGAAAGGTGCTTTTGTAAGTACTGGGATGCAGTGGAAAGCAAAACCACATACACAAAACTTACTGCATTATCCATGCATTAACTCAACATTGCTGCTACATATCACATTCTTCTCCTAGCACTTTTGTTTGGAAAAACTTTATTTCAATGTAATACAAGTAGATAGTCATAAAGAAAATACTTTTTAAAAGTCTTCTATAAAAAAGTAAAGCAAAACTTCATAACAAATTAAAGCATAACATTAGTTAACACACTAGCACTTTTCATATCATCTGTGTGCTTGTGTTTTCTGTAAGTGAAGGTCCAAAAGACCTTAATTAGGAAGTACTGTTATGGAGCCAATTATACATGAGTGAACATACATAATAATTCTTCTTCACTAGAAGAAGAAAGATTTTTATCTTCCAACATAGTAGGTGCTCAAGAAACCTCTGTCTTTAAAACTCATTGGTATTTCCTGCTTTCCAAAAGCCCATATGATTACATAACTATAATTATTTTTAATGTAGCTACCTTTTAAAGCTACATTGTTGCCACACTTTCTGTCTGAAGAGAGTATCCCAGCTATAAGCTAGGGCGATGTTCTTGTGTCCTTTCATCGCATAGGAGCAAGGTAGACCTAAGCATCCTGCACTTTAGTATGAACATCCTACATTTTAGTACCTTTCCTCCATCGGCTGTGAGTACTAACACGTGTTAAAAGTATGTTCAAATGCAGATTTGTTGCTACTGGGAAATAAGAAATGCCGTAGTCATCAGGAATGCTCCCAGGATTTAGAACTATTCTCTGCCCTTCCTGTGTCAGGCATGGAGCCTGTCAGTACTGCATAATGGATAAGAGTGTTCTTAGGCCAAGTCACGCTGTTCTGTCCTCAAGTCACTCACTGCATACAGATTATTGATCATAGAAATTTTCTCAGTGTAAATTGAGAGTAATATTGGAATCTACCCTGTAGGGTTATTAATAGGACTAATGGTGCCAATGAAGGTGCACCTGGCTCATGTGAAAGAAGGTAGAAGCTTGACACCAGGCTGCTGTTATCAGCAACCATGTAAGATTATCTTGAGTATGAGCAGACCTAAAGCATCAGAAACAAACTTAGTGAGGCTCTATTTCAAAATAAAAAGTAGCAAAGGGCTGGAGATGTAGCTCAGTGTAAAGTTCCTGCGTTCAATTCCCAGTACCAGAGAGATAGGAAGAAAGAAGTCAAACGTAGTCTAAATTATGGCAATATAATTATTGATGAATTAAAATTTAAGCAGATGTATAACAGTTCCCAAGTTCATTCAAGTATTTTTAATTTTTCTTTACTTGTATTTATTTATTCACTTAATTCAAATGTGTTTTCATCTCATACATAAAAATATAAAATTGTATATATTTATGAAGTACCATGCAATGTCTTGGTAAACTCTTTTATTTATCTTTTGTTAAATGAAAATAATTTTTCTTTTGTTTAAACACTTTTAGTCTAATTTAAAAATATAAAAAAGAAGAAAGAAAACATTACCTCACAAGCCTTTATTTGTACCAGTTTTGCTTTTCCTGGAAATTATAGACCAGTCAACAAATGCTCACACATGTAATATGGGGACAGTTGGTTTGTATTTGGCCTCTTGGTGTAGATCTGCTCTCTTCGCATCTCACACTGCATAGCTTCTTCCAGTGTGCTTTACATGGTGTCTATGCACGACACCTGTGCATGCACACATATGACACGTGCACTGCACAGCCAGCACTTGAAATCGTACGCCGATGCCTCTATGCTCACCCTGTGGGAATTTAGATGATACTGCGTACAGCATAGGAATGCTGGGAAGGAAAGAGCTCAGATTCTGAAGTCAACAACTTGTGTGGATTTGGGCTATGCATTTTGACCACCAGTAGCCTCTTTTTCCTCATCTGTTTGTTAAATTTTAGTGATATTTATTTTCAGAGCACACGGAGCTTGTAAGTTTCCAAGGGACTTACTGGTGATTACCGGTGTCAGCCCACAGGTATCGCCCTGTCTGTGGGTACAACCCCCAAGGCGAGGCCACAGCTCACACGGAGCTGCACCCTTCTGCCAGCCTGGGGCCCTCGGATCTCAGGGGCACACCCAGTCCGAGAGAGTGAACTGCTGGCTAGCATAGCACGGCTCAGCTGTGCATTTCCAGGCTCCACCCTTGGACCTGCGGTGCTGGGTGGACAGACTCACAGCCGTTGGAAGTCCCGACCCTGTCCTCTTTCCTGCAAACTCTCAGCAGGCACCTCGCCCCGAGACCTGGCTTCCCGCCCCTCTGCTCCTCTGCTCTTGGTGGTAACTAACACCTTGGTTTCCTGTCAGACTGTGCTGCATCGTGCGGTAGAAGGGCCAAGCCTGCACTGTGCGCTTTGAGGAGCGTCGACGTGAAACACTTCTCCAAAGACAAATCAGATGTCTGTCGACATGCTGTCCATAGAATCATCCCTCCATTTTTATTCCAGGGATGTTTTGGTGAAGATTTTCCCTCCTGTCCACCTCTTCCCAGGCCCTAAAGCAGGAGACGGCCCCAGCTCCATTCCGGAAATGTTGCCGCTGAGTCTGGTGGGCAGCTGTGCTCCGCCTCCACGGCCGCAAGGTCGGCTGCAGTGAACACGGGGCAGCAAGTCCGCTGGCCACTGTGTCCACAGCAGAAAAAATGGCTTTCAGTAGTACAAGAGCTTCTGCACACTAGTGTAGAAATAAATCACCAAGAATCCTTACTGCACCTGGATATTACAGGAAGCTGCTTGTTCTTGCTTGGTAACATTAAACTCAAAATGTAAATATTTTATTCCTAGTAAATCCAGTAAGGCCTTATGCTAACTACAGTATGTTTCAGCAGGCTAAACTCTCAGGATGAGGAATTAGGATCGAGATTAAAATTAGCGTAGAGCACAGCAGTTTTGTGATACATTGTTGCTGTTCTTAAAGATACATTGGTACCAATGTAGTAGAAAAAAGAGGCATTAATACCACTTCATGAATTCAACTATTAATTATCCTAGGATATTTAAAAATAGAATACATGCATATTTTCTCTCCTGACAGTTGGCTTATCAACATTTCAAATATCCATTTGTTTTGATATTTGGTAAAGTCTATATGCAAAAGTATTTTGCATATAAGTGAGCAAGTGTGTCCTGAGTCTGCTCTCCACCAGTTCCAAAATTAGATCGGGAGGTCCAGCGGCAGTTCGCTTCATAAATTAGAGACTCTCTGATCTGCAGAGCAGGGAAAGATACACGCTGAACAATGAAATCCTTTCACACATCACTTCAGGCAGCGTATTTCATTGGCTCACCAGCCCCTTACAGCCCAGTGGAGTAAAATGCTTCTCTCTCCTGTTTTCCTGAGGTGGAGCCGCCAGGGTCCTGACACCCACTGGTGTGCTTGGGGTGATTGTGCTACAGACACTGTAAGATTGTGTTTGCAAGTTATAATTTCTGGGCTGCATTTTAAAATGCTTCAGTAAGGAATCATGCTCACTGCTGCTCGCACAGAAGAACGACCTTTCCTCCTGATTCTGGGGGCGACTCTGTGGCAGCCAGCAGGCAAGCGTCTGTGACTCCGGACGGCCTTGACATTTGTCCCTGGTCTTTACACATCAGTCTCTCCCTCAGTAAGGTGAGAACAATGCTATCTACCTCTCTGAGGCATCGTGAGGATGTTGCGCATAAAGTGTATGAAAGAGCATTGGGAATAAGGAAGAAGTAAGTAAATGTTATTTATTTATCCTGTGAAACCGTCCATAGTTAAACATTTAAGTGCCAATGTTAGATACAATTTCACCAGTGAGGGCCAGGGATTTAGCTCAGTGGTTCCGCAGCTTGCCTTGCAAATGCAAGGACTCAAGTTCGATCCCTGGTACCAAAAAACAAAAACAAAAACAATTTCACCTGTGAGAGTAAATAAGAAACCACTACAGTCCCCAGAAATATAGATTCACTCTAAGTTCACAGTGCCTCTGATTCCATTAATCTTATTACAGTTATCTTCTTAGTCTCAAAAAGCCATATATTGTTTCAGAAATGAAGTTGAATTGTGAGTTAATCATCTTTTAAGGATCACTTTACAATCTCTATGCCTGTTTTTGTTCTTCCCCGTGTGAAAATTGGTTCGCACTGGTTCGGCCCCACCCCCACCCCACTCAGGCTTTCTAACACAAAATACCCAAATTATGGAGCTGACAACATTAAATCCACTAGGACCCAACTGTTCCCACCCAGCTAGCATGTGCTATTACCCAAAGCTAATGGCAAAATTGGGTCTTTCTAGCCCTCAAATTATTAGAAACATTGATGCTTAGATTGCATCCAAAGCTCAGAAACCTCACCATATTTTCTGGCAGTTCATTCTGTGACTGAATTATAATATCGTTAAGTAACGCGCTTTTCCAGCTGCAAATCGCCTTCATGTTGGAATGCTTTTCTCTGACTGGTGTGAAGAAGTGGTGCACTGATTTTACTTTTTCCACAATTGCCATGCCAGCTTCCTGGAAATAAGGCAAGAGGAGACTGAGAGCACCTTAGGTAGGAGTTTTACATCTCAGGCGTTTACTATTTAACAGGATTTACTTGTGATGTTTCCTGTGGAGAACTACATTTGTAAATATCGATGCTTCCAAAAACACCACCCTACATCTTTTAAATTTCTTGAAAAATAACACTGAAAAGAAATTTTTAAAAAATGACTGCTCTTGCAAGATGTAGCAATTTGGGAAGGACCATTTCCATAGGTGTAAAAATAATGCTTGAGTATGATTGTAACTACATCAAACACTAAATTATGAATTAGAGTTTTATGAATATTATATAGTTAATGCCTTGGTGAGCAATTCTGAAAGGTTGTCCATGATATACAGTGGTATATTGTTCATATAGTTTTTGAATAGAGGGGAAGGTTAGCAAAAGCTATAGTCACTTTCTGTGAAAAACTAGTTGAAGGGCTGGGGATTTAGCTCAGCGGTTCACCGCCTGCCTCTCAAGCACAAGGACCCAAGTTCGATCCCTGGTACCAAAAAAAAGAAAAACTAGTTGAAAAAGTAATGTGAGCTGAGCTCATGTTGACTAAAGATACCATTTACTACATCCAGCTAGTCAAATGCATCTTTTTAAAATTACATACATTCATAGTGATTCAATTTAAAACTTAGTTCATAAAATTTCTATTAGGGTTGAATCTGAGCTACTATACAAATTCTAGAAACACGTGTCACTGACAAAACTAGTACTTTCTCCTTTGCCTTTATCTTGCAGAATATTTATTTTATAGAAAGCAAAATGTTAAAAATTTGAAGAAAAGAGTAAACTACATCAGAATGATGTGTAACAATCAATGAAGAATTAGCAATGAAATTCTTCTGTTTTCTTTAAACTCATAGTTCATTCAGCCAATCTGTTGATCACCCACTGAGCTCTGGGCACTGCACTGGGTACGGGAGGAAGAGGAGGGTGGAATACAGAGGGCAGCAGCACGACAAGAGCAGGATCCAGCCAGGAAGAGGCCTGGAAGGATCAGTGTGGTACATGGAGACAGAAGTCTTCTCACCTGCAAGAAGGGCAGGGAAACCAGTGGACAGTGAGAAAATCCAACAGAAACATCATTACTGAGGAAGTGACATTTAAGTTCAAGTGTAAAATTTTAAGTTAGCAAGTGCAAGCCAGGGGTCAGGATTAAATTTCCGGACCAAACAGGCTAAAGTCCTGAGACAGAAAACTCTATCTCCATGTGGTGTTGGGGGAAGGAATTAATAAGATTCTGGCCATATCCTAGCAGGAACTTGAGCACCATTAGAAGGTTGGAAACCCTATGCTGAGCTTAATGGAAACACGTCAGGAACTCGGGGTGGAGGAGGAAAGGGCGAGCCCTGTGTTAAGAGAGGCTCCCTGGGGTGGAAGCACAGAACAGTGCAGTGATTGCTGGCCTGCTTAGAGTCCTGCTGCACTGTTGAAGGAAGAGAGAAGAATCTCTTCACTAGGGCACCAGTGGCAGCAACTGAAATATATGTGTAGGCTTGAGATGTAAGGATAGAATTAACTATGGGGTTTCCAAATTTAGATAATTGCAAGAACTATGAACATTTCTATCAATTCTCTTATAATTAAAATTTCAAAGATAACTTGGAATTAGCTATAGGCTCTTAAGAGAAGAATGCTAATGCTATTTTCATCCAGATATAAAATCAATTAAAAAGTAGGGAAGAATGCGGTTATTCATGTTTTAATTTTTCCCAGCATATCTGCTCTCCAGAATCCTCATAACCTAATAGAGATTTCTAGTCAGTCTAGTCACAACCATATCAACAAAAATCACATTTAAATGCTCAAATTAGTATTCATCAAGGCTCTGAAGAGAGGCATTTGAGACCCCTGCAGGTGTTACTTGTTTCTGAACAGTAAAGTGTGGCATTTCAACAGAAGTCCCTTCACAGGGTGGGAAAAGGTTCCTCAATGTTAGTTACACCTGCATTTTCACGTGTAAATATGCACAAGGTACAGTATTATTATCAGATGTTTGGGGCAGTAGAGGTACTAGGAGGAAGGAAAATTTGTATATTTAATACTCAAAGGAATTTTAATAATGAGTATTACTTCTACTGCTGTTCAAAGTGTACATTTTTTACCCATCCATATGGTCCAGGTAATGTTGAGCATTCAATCACTTGATTAAAATGTGCCAAGTTTTGAAATTATAATGCTGATTGCTAATTCTTTCTAGGAATTCAAATGAAAAACAAAAGATTCCATACATGTTTTGTAAAACAATGCTGGCTCGCATAGTAGACATTTCAGGTCTGGTCATGTAGGTGAAAAGGATAGTTACAAGTTAGGACTTGACCATAAAGTAATATTAAGCCAGTTCTATGATAATGTTATACAGAAGTGTAAGAAAGTGGAATCATCTTGAAAGGATTAACATGTTATGGGTGAGGAAGGAGACTATGACTTCCATTCACATAAATACACAGAGAAAAAATCCCACCACTAGAGCACACAGCTGCTTAAAAACATAATCTTCCCACATACGTTCCAAGTCTTTTTGACATGTGTATCTTCAGTGTACACAGTCTTACAAACACGCAAAAGTTCCCAGAGCAGCATGCTATATTCGTAGAGTGGGAACGTGCATTTACCAATAATTCCTTCGTATACTATCCTGTCAGTAAGTCCTAAGTGCTAAAACTATCCAGCTTGTGGGCTGCCAAATTATGCTGCAATGCTCTGAATTATTTTCCCAGCTGATGATTTTAAAGATGGTTGTAGTTATACAATGGTCCAAGATGGCACCGTAGCTTGAACATTAGCATTGTACTGTGTCCTAGTTCCCAAGATATGAGGTTACCTGTAACGCTGAAAGTTTAAAAAGAATAATTTTGTCATGTTAGGCTCACTAGTTCCAACTTCAAGTATGGCTGATTCCAAATATTGAAGTTTTCTCATAGCAGGGCCAAACAACGCCACACTTGGGTCAGCCGTTCACCTTGGGAAGTCAGAAAGTGTAAGTCACATCATTTCTTCCTTTGTTCTTTGCTGTTTTTTAGAAACTTCATGTATAAACCAGCAACCTTTCCTCTTAGAGAATATGAAACAAAAGTAAACAAATAAAGATAATGCCTTATTGTAATTTCCAAAATTCCATTTAAAAAGTTATCCAAAAGCCTTTAAAAACTTGGGATCATTATAAAATTTTCAGAAAAAAAAAAATAGCCCTAACGTATTCAGACATTACATCATTCTTTTTCCTTCTGAGATTGCCTGAGAAGTATTCAGGGCAAGCATTTTACATGTGGTCTGACAGAAGCAGAGAAAGACATAGGGCCCTGCCAGTAGCAGTGCCATAAATCAATTGCAGAGTTAAATAGTTTTCAGAACAAAACCTGAGCTCTCTACATCTTTCTATCCCTACAGTTAAACCAGATATATTTGAAAGAAAAATCATAATATGTTGATTTAATTATAAGAAAAAATTAACAATTTTAACAATATCTCACTAGCAAATAGAATATACACTTTAAGCCTTATTTGAAGATTTAGAGTAGAAGTACATCTAAAACATTTGGGCTTTGCTATCCTTCCCTGCAAAAGTGTAGTAAGGTAATGAGCGTAAAGAAGAAAGAAATAATGCAAGCCAGGAAGGCTGCATTTGGGAGCCCCAAGACAAGGCTTGGTATAAGCTGACTCCACTTGGGCTCTCACCAAGAGAAAGCCCCAAAGGGGAAAGGACAGCCTGCTTGAAGCCAAGCGTTTGGGACAAGTTACTTGGGAAGAAGGAAACACATCTGCCCGAAGGTCACGAGCTTCTTAAAAGGTGGAAGCTGGACTAGTCAGGAAGAGTGTGATGAAAGCTGAAACGCATCCCAATTCTCCCAGAAAGTATGGAGTAAATACAGGAATAGCTATAGAAGTCTAATGGGCATCCAACACATTTGAATTGAATTAAAAGAGACACTGCTTTATGGAGCCCTGGGTATGTGAATCCTGCATATGAAGAATCCTGCGTCATGCAAGTCCTGCAAGAGAAAGAGTGTTGATAGATGGGTCTTGCGTTGGAAGTATGAGGTCGCTGGTTTATATCCTGGAGAAAAAACCTGGACTTATTCCATGAGAAACAGCTGCTCTCGTGAAATATAATGTCTTGCACGCAAATGGAACTAAAGCTAGCTACTGTCATGTTAAGGGTTCCTACTCTCGCAGAGAAGAGAGGTGAACGCTGCGACTCAGCATTTCAGACCTGCAGCTTCAGCAGGAAACTAGAGTATTCCTCGAAATAAATCGATAACAGAAGGACTTGACCAAAATATATTGATATAGATATGTTTTTTAAAAAATACTGTCTCCTAAATCTGACAGCAAACACAAAGTAGCTTATGTTTTATTTTTCAGTTCTAGTCAGATGGTTGCAATTCCAGGAAACCGTCCAAAACCTAAATTCAGAGACTGAATTACCAATTTCAGCTGAATTAGAGATTAAATATTTATTGGATTCTTTTCATTACCTTTCTCAGTGTTCTATTTATCATTTTTTCTTTAACTCACAAATTTGTGGTTTAGACATAACTTAGAATTGTACTTATGGGTACACTGAAATCGCCAGCCATCTTACTGCTGTTACACCGGATTCACTGTTACAGTGCTGCAGAGTCACACTGGATGCACCGAAATTGCAGGGCATCGTTATTACCGTGCTGTTGCTTGCACACAAGACAGGAGTCGCATCTTTAGCATACAAAGAAATTGGTTTGCATTCATTTTTCAGAAAAATTAGACTAAACAATAGCCTGGTTTTAAAATAATTCCATTAAACTATTTTCCCCAAAATATTAGTAGCCCAATACTCAGATATACATTTTATCATAGTTTCAGTAATCAAGGCTTGGCATCACTGTGACAGCGTCTCCCTCAGCACTCCTTGGAAGTAGGAAACAAGTCTGGGTCACATGTGCGGGACCTTGGGTTTTGCAGCATTTCTTTAAACACATTTCTGCACAGCCAGGCCTCCCAACATGGCTGATATATTAATTTAATGCATAAAATGATGAAATATTTATTACTTACCTAGACTCATTATTCTCACTGAAGCTTTTACTCCGTAAATTATCAAAGGAAACTAGTGTTTTATAGAACATGCTAGTAAAGGGTTATTTGTTTAATAGCACGTATGCTTATTTTAAACAAGCAAAGGGACAGAGTTGAAGTAGACTTTCTCCCTCTCTCTCTATATATACCTATATTTGTACATGTGTGTTTGTATATGTGTGAAATATACACAGATATTTCAGCTTCTATACCAGCTTGCTTTGCCTGTGTAGTTTTTGTTTAATAACCATAGAAGTATGGCGGAAAGAAAAACCATTAGCCTGTACAATTAAAATTACATTCACTAAGTTCGCACTCCAAATAATGTGTTTCAAAGGGGAAGTATGTGGTAGAGCTGTTTGAGCAACAAGAACAACAAAACAGCAACAAAAACAACAACAAAAAACTCAAGTAAAATGGTTGCAAAAATAGGTTAGGGCCACTATGAGAGTCAATTTAAATGTGGAGATTAAAACATTCCTTTTAAAAATGTTTTATGGTCCTTCCTTTGGGAAGAAAATATGCCCTTTTGTGTCTCTCCTCTGCTGCAATCCTGTGTTGGAAGGAAAGCATGGATGTGTGTGCTTTTCTTGGGATGGCAGCAGGAACCCAAGCTTTCGTGTGCCCTGTTTGGTGCCCAGGAGGATGCTGGCCAGCTGCACAACATGGGTGCTCTGCCTCCCGCCAGCCCTTCTGCTGCCTCAGCCCACTAATAATTGGTGCTTTTGCAACCAGAGCATTTCCACCTACCAAGACTTTCATAGCAAGAGCACGCAGCAGTGGATCTTGACAGCTCATGAAGTGGCAGCGAGTGCAGGGCTGATAAAGTCCAGAGCTTACCAGGGGTGAGCAGAGTTTTGGATTCCCATGGACTAAATAAAGTGGAAGTCATTATATTCATAAAAAATAAATAAAGCCTCAGCTATGAACTTTTAAACCACTTTCTTGATTTTCTAAGTAGAGGTAATTTTTTCACCTTGAGTACTTGGAAATGATAAAACAACAGAGGTATAATTGGGAATGTCTAGACGTTATTCCCTCAACTTTCTGACTCTCGTTCCTACAACTTTTTAGCTTTTATCAGTAGTGGCATGTAGCCTAATGAGAAACAAATGCAAGTTATAGATGATCTTCTTCTGAGAAAATATAATAAAGCAAATTTTAGAAATTTTGGAAATCTCATAAAATGGATTACCACTCAGGGACACAGGAAAACACATAACCTTGGATTTTAAAACAGATATTGTAAGTTAAAGTACAGTGCCAAGGTTTTTATTTTCTTAACAATGTATTAATTTGAGGGGAAGTTACATTATAGTGTGCCTACCAGGGGTCATCAAAGAAATCAATATTTCAACTTTGAATGTGTGACATTATTATCCATAATTTAATCCAAAGTTTATTAATGAGTGGGTTGTAATGAGAAGCGCTTGGCAAAGATACTCGTTTGAGTCTTTACGTGCAAAATTGTAAGCGTCGGGAACGTGAAAGAGCGACGACAAAGGACACTGCTGGGATGCTTCCTCCTCTAGCACTCGTGGGCAACGGCTTTGGGGCTCATCAGGATCTGAGGGTACCAGCAGTGCGTGCGCCCCTCGGAGGCGGGCCGGGTGCTCTCTCTCCTCTCCACCTGCAGACTGAGGGAGCGGAGCGTCTCCCTTGGGTGCCTCTTGTGCCACCAGGGACTCCGAAGAGGTTACCTTCCGCTGCAAACCATGTTTCTACTTGTCCTGGTTATTCGTGTTTTGTTTTCATAAGATGAGCACAATCACAGTTTTGTGAAGTACAGCAAGAAGTGTAATGAGAAATTAGCTTATGCTACTTTCTCCCCAGCCTTGATAGAAAACGGAATGTGGCTCTGAATTAGACTTCTGTCCCGTGGGAGTAAACGCCTGTGTGTCCGGGGTCGTCCAGGGAATCCTTGTCGTCTGTTGTCTTGTCCAGCCCTGAGGTGCTCTTGATTTAATGGGTCCGGGGAGAACAGCGATTTTCAAAACCTGGCTGGATTTTTAGGTTTATTCTAGGAAATCCCGAGTGTCTATAGGGGTCTTAAACCAAACCTGGGTCACATTATATTTAGCTTCAGTCCCAGAACAATTCCAAAAGTAATTCAATTTTAGAATATTAAATTTATAGCAGGAAGTATTTGGAAAATAAAATACAGTAATTTAAACATGTCTCATTTGCTACATAAGATAAAATGCTTAAATGAATATTAAGTGAAGCAAATCAAACACACAAGCTTAAATACTGGATGTTTTCTCTTATATGAAAAACTCAATATGTAAATAAAGTGTGAAGTGAGACAGGTAAGAGGAGAGAGTGAAAAAGTTGTAGTTATCCACCACGGACAATATCTCTAAAAGTGCACCTTGATATAGTAAATTGTCTTACGTGTCTTATGTATGCTTTGGCCTATTAGCCTGGCTATTGATCTGTGTATATGATAACTAACTTTATAATTTCTTATAGATAAATGAATCTGATGCTGGCAAATAAAAGAGAGGGTGGAGGGATGGAGGAGGGAGAATGGAGATGTGTCACGTGCAGGTGCCCGTTCCCTACGATGACTGATCATCACCTACTGCAAACATGGACTGATGAAAAATTGTAAAATGCTTATAAGTTTTTTCTTTGCTATCAAAATAAATTCAAAATAATCCTATCAGATGACTATGCCAAAATTTTTTTAGGAAGAGCTCAGTGTAAGAGAACTTCATCTGACCCAAATCACCTTTAGAACAATCCCATTTTTCCTCCTTTTTGTATTTCTAGAAAATCATACATTGTCAATGGACTGTATGCCTTGATTTTATTAGGCATCTGACTTCAATTGCTTAATAAACTATGAAATGCGGCCATTGAGAGTTAAAGCACACCATCTTGGGGGGAAACTAATGTGCCATCACCAGTAGGGCATCACTGTCACTAAGATTGCCAGTGCCCAGGACTCCTTGTTGTTCTTCTAGAGAGAGTCTCTGAATTCATCGAAGTTCAGCGCTTTCATCTCCCGCCCTCTTCCTTTGCTCCACAGAGAACTCTGACCCTAATAACGTCCTTCTGTGGGTTAGCCAGCAGCTGCATAATCCACCATTTGCTCTTGTTAAAGGAGCAGGACACAGCTACAGCTTCATATGGATGCTCTCTTGAACACCTTCCCAGAAGGAAGGAAGGAAGGAAGGAAGGAAGGAAGGAAGGAAGGAAGGAAGGAAGGAAGGAAGGGACACTTATTTACTTGACTGACCCTTGAGCTTTCCCATGAGCTCCCCAGGTATTCTTGTGACCTTCTCTGCATTCTCACTGTAGGAATTAAATAGAAACTCATCGCAAACTGAAAAGGAACATCAAAGAACACTGGACTGAATATAAGTGTATTCTCTAGCATGTTTGCTCTTACGTCGGTGAATCAGGACAGCTTTCCTATTCCAAGTGTGTGTTGGAATGGAAATGACAGAAGTACACCGGATGAATATCTAGCTTCTTTCTTCGATAAAAACTCATTTTACTTGGCATTAGAACAATTCAAATAAATTATGCCTAAGTAATTTTTAAAAACTCTTACAATGGACATGTACAACAGATAACAGTGGACTGACTGGCTTATCACTGTCTAATTTTGTATATGTGAGTTATTTCTCACCATTTTGCTACTGCAAAAGGTAGTAAGCAATTTGTAAATGTCAGAAAATGTGTTTTCTTATAGCCATGTATGACGAAGTTATTGGAAGGATACAGGGAAGCATGTGCTGTTCAAAGAATGGGTCCAAATGGTCTGAAAAGCGAAATTCGCAGCTGCATGTCTGACTGGCACTCAGGTGTTCATTGCACTTGGCGGGCTGCTGAGAGAGGCGTGACCCTGAGGAGATCCCTCCACAGGGGACAGGAGGCTCACAGACGTGTTTTGGCCTCAGATGACTAGCCCACCACAGATGACATTAAAGTAATGTGAATTTCAGAAGAAGAATCTACGATTTTATTCTGAATGCTTGTGGACTGCCTCCCAGAAAGCAGTGGTCAATAACAATGCAGGTTTTGATCTATGGCAGGAAGAGTCTCCGGGGCTAGGCATACAAATACAGGAAATCAGTACCTTTTACCTCAGACAAGAGCTAAGCAGGCAAAGCAGCGAACAGTCTACCTGTGTACAGGAGCGATTACCACAGGGTGGACACGGATCCTTCCATGAATCCACTCAGCCCTGCAGGCGAGGAGAAGAAAGAGTCCTGAGGAGACCCATTCCAGCGTGGGCCATCCCTGCAGGCCCCTGGGCAGGCAGAGACAGCCCAGCTGTGTAAACATGACACACATCTGTCTTTGCACATGAGTGAGTGCACACAGACCTGTGTACTGCATGGGGGGATTCTGGAAAAGAAAGGCAGAACTCAAATCACACACTGACGATCTCAAGGCAGGTTCTGAGGAGGAAAATGGCATCATTTCTGTGTTCTTTTGATTTGGACCCGTGCTTTATCTGAGTGACTTTTGTTATTAAAATGTGTTATTGCTACGGGTTCTCGATTTCCTGAAGCCGTGCCTGTTTGGGAATGTCCCACGGTGCCCCTCTTAAAACAGCTGCTGGGTACAAAGTTACGCATATGTTTTCATTTGGGTATGTGTACAAATTGCTTCTCTTTCTTTGGTAAATAATGTTGTTTCGAGCAAGAAAGAGATCCACTTTATTCCTTTCTGAATATGGTTTCTGAATATATCCTTCCTTCACTTAGTAAATGTCATACTTGTAGATTCAAGTCTACCAGGTTTTATTTCCATACCTATCTTTCATTTGTATTCTTACATTAACCCCACCTTTTAAAAATAAAATTTGATTTTGTTATTACTTAGTTGGAAGTGTTGGCCCCTGAGTTACTCCTCTGTTTGCTATGTTAATTCCTCTTCCTTCCTATGCTGTCCATTCACAAATTGGTGAGCTTTTCTTTTACCTTCATCTGACAATGATGGTGTGGGCTGAGAGGCGTCCTACTCGTGATTGCTGTTCTGACCTGTACAAATCACAGATTCTTCCACATAGATTTTTTTTCCGTGAACACACTTCACACTATTTTTTCTGTATTTTACTGACTGGTGTATACTCGGGTAATGCCATTAGAGATATCATGGGGTTCACTCCTGCCTTTGCTGTACTTTACATGTATGATACCCTGTAGTAGAAAAATAATGCATACAAGTCCGCGGTACCCAAGTGAGGGGTGAGGAGCTTTCTCAGAAGACAAGAAGTATTCTCCTTTCGGGGTAACCCACCATTGGCACCATGGTTGCCACGAAGATGGATCCTGACCTAGCCAAGCGCCTCTTCTTTGAAGGGGCCACTGTGGTCATCCTGAATGTCTCCAAAGGGACCAAATTTGGCATTGACTATAATTCCTGAGAGGTAGGACCCAAGTTCTGAGGTGTGAAGATGATCCCACCAGGCGTCCACTTTCTTCACTACAGTTCTGTGGACAAAGCCAGTCCTAGGGACGTGGATCCTCGTATGGGCTTCTTCCTTAGGTTGCAGCAGTGAGGGTTGACAGGCCTGCACTGGAATGCTCTCCAGGAAGAGGTAGACTTGTCTGGGCCCCAGAAGCTGAAGTGGAAGCTATGAGGGCCAATCTGCAGGAGCGGGACCAGTTTTGGGACCTTACCCGTATGCCACACTCAAGAAATAGATCTCACTCACCAACCTTGTCAGTGAGGCCACAATGGAGAGGCTGCAGCCCGATAGCCGGCAGATCTGTGCCTTCTCAGAAGTGCTGCCTGGACTCTCCGTGAGGCACACCAAGGCCCGGGTGGGGCAGAGCCTACCCCACTGTGGCACCGAGTGCAAAAGTTATCAAGAGGGCCTAGCCCGGTTGCCTGAGATGAAACCCAGAGCTGGGACAGAGATCTGATCTTCAGAGTGGTAACTCAGATGTTCCCAGTGGGTGCTACACCAGCAGAGATAACTGGGCACAGTGTGGACTTGAGCTATGCACTGGAGACTGCTCAGCAAGCAGTTCCCCAGGGCCCCCAGGATGTGCTCAATGAACTCGTTTGCCTTTGTGTGTTTCTTGCTCGGCAATGTGTATGAAGCATTTGAGCACTGAAAGTAACTCCTGAACCTCCTGTGCTGGTCAGAAGCAGCCATGGTGAAGCACCACACCCTGTACATCAACCTTATCTCCATCCTGTACCACCAGTTTGGTGAGATCCCTGCTGAGTTCTTTGTGGACGTTGCCTCTCAAGACAACTTCCTTACCAGCACCTTACAGGTTTTCTTTTCTTCAGCCTGCAGCATTGCTGTGGATCCCACCCTGAGGAAGAAAGCTGAACATTTCCAAGCCCACCCAACCAAGAAGTTTCGGTGGGACTTTGTCTCAGAGCCTGAGGACTGTGCCCCTGTGGTGGAGCTCCCAGAGGGTGTCGAGACTGGCTAACCCTGTGAACACACGAGCTGTGAGAGGCCCCTTCCCACATGAATGCAGCCCTGGCCTCTCCATTCACCTGCTCTTATCCTGGGACTGCTCCAGGGCAGCAGTCTTGCAAAGATGGAGCCAGAAGTCCCTTCTTCACCAATGAATAAATTCCTGCATTGCAAAAGAGGCCGTAGCCATGCCAAAAGCATGTGTGAGTTCTCTGTTCTCCTGGTCCTGGCTCAGCCGACAAGCTTTTACAGAAACTTGGGACAGACCTGCCTTGGTAGCATCCTCATTCCTTATGATGAGAAGTGGAACGGAAAGTCCAAGGAACTGATCGTTTGTTCTATAGGATGATTAGGGAACAAGAAACCCTGGATTGCCTTGGGAGTCAGAGATATCAGTGGGTGATTTTTTGGAAGTTAAATGTAGGTTCACAGGGGAAATGAGCTGCAGTTTCTACCTGCCCTGGTTGAATGGGTGTCTGTGATAGAAAGCTTGGGTTAGTGAACCTCGACTGGGAAGTGAGTGACAAGGAAGTCTTCTTCAGCTTTCTCCCCTAAATCCCCTTGTCCTGTCCAGAGGCTCCAGTTTTTTATCTCCCAAACTGGAGTGGCCCTTGATTTCAGACATCCTCCTGGTGCTATCACCTACCATCAGCTGCATTCCAAAGCCTCAGACACAGAGAGATTTGGCACCCCTCCCATGTGCCCTGATTCCTCACAAGAGTTCCCATGACTGTTTCTGAAGACCTGAGATACAACAATAGAACGAAGAGTTCTTGTCCCAACCAGACTTCTTAGGCCCTGTAAAGTTGTCTTCTGAACCCTGCAAATGACTGGGCAGCCTGAATCTTCCCACCCTCCTGTGGAACGGTCTGTCATCAGCGAAGAAGTTTCTGCTCTCCTGGGAGTCCTGAGGGCATGCCTGCTGTGCTGTGTGGGCAGCAGTCTACCTCTAGATGGACACATAGGCCCTCCATGCTGACCTCAGCCTGTTTGTTGTACTCCTAAGTCCTGGTGCCATCATCTTCTAAAGCTGGGGCTCACAGCAGGTTTCTGAATGAGAATCCCTGCTGGTTAAGACTTCAGTTTCTCTTGTTTCCTTGGAGATGTTTTTCCAAGAGCATAATGTACATTAAAGTCTTAAGACTAAAAAAAAAATAATAATAAAATGCATACAAATTGAGAGAGAAGAGAATAATAAGGAGGATGCCCTTGAGCATTAGATCCAGCTCTACTGTTTATGGACATTTTCCAGTAATATTATGACCACACCAACTTCCAGAGCTTATATCTGTAATAAATGCATTTATTATTGAAACACCCATGACTGGTATCACCCATGTTTACTGATTCTATGCTATGTGGACCCAGCTGAGATGTGTACCTGATTTCAGCATCTTATAGCAACATGCTCCACGTATTTGATGCACTCTCCTCGTAATTTGCACCCCACTGGTGTTTTTTTCTCTCTTCATTTAGTATGCATATTTGTTTTTGTTTATGATTTCTTTTTTTCCATGAGATTCAAGGGAAGAGGGTAGAATACAATTGTCTTTACTCTGCATGTTTGTCAGAGTGGCCCCCAGGGGTCTCATGTGCAGAGGCAGGGCCTTTGGGCTGTGACTGAACCATGGCATGAGTAGGCGTAGATTCTCCTATTGCATTCACAGCTGACATGCTGTTGGGAGGTGGGCCTGCTTGGAAGCTCAGTGTGGGTGTGACTTGGAAGGGTGTTTCCGCCTTCCAGCTCCTCCCTTCTTTCTGCTCCCTGCCTGCCATAACCTGAGCTTTCCTCCACCAGACCCTGCCTGTCTCAGAGCCACCAACTACAACTGAATCCTTGGAAATCCACGAGCCAAGATAAACCCCACTTCCTTCAAATTCAGTGTGTCAGTGCATAATCCCAAGGTGAGAAAATGACTAAGACAGTGGTTCCCAAGCACAAGGTACATTTGCTTCACAGCAAAATTACTCTGGAGGCTGGGTGTCCAGCATCTTGGTGCTGTATGCCTGCAAGGGACTTTCTGATAGAAGACAGCTGCCGCCACTCGGGGACGACACTACAGGGAGCTAAAGTAAGACACTGGCAGAGCTCACGTGACTAAAAGAAAACAGGACAAGTTCAATGGAGCAGAAGTGAAATGCTGGATGGACTCGGCACGTGATAAAGTCTGTCTTGTGTGAACCTGTTTGTGAGGAACACCTGAGACCACCTTAAAACACACAGCGTGATGATGCCAGGCATGGGAAGAAGAAAAGGCAGTGCCCTCTGTGTGAGTCATGCAGACCCCGGACGCGAGCCACATCCCAACAGAGGCTTCTGGGAAGCGTGGGAGTGGCCTTTGGGGGGAAGTCTCCCAAGCAGGCGTCTGAGGCAGTCAGAATGCCGCAGTGGTGAAAGCTGCAGCTGCAGCTGTGACTGCCCATTGCACTGTTACTGTGTAAAACAATTCAAGTACAAACACAATAAATATGTAACAAGCTGGGAACTAAAGTGAATTATAAGATCGTGAAAGGTAACCAAACTTTTTAACAATCAGTTCTTAATATTCTGCAAAATATTTCCATTTAAAACTAGAATGGAGACAAGCAGGAAGAGCCTGACCCCTGGCAGCAGATGGAGACCAGGACTTTGACTCAGGGTCCAACTCACTGTGTGAGCTTGGATATTCCCAAAGCCTGCCTGAGCCAGGTTCCTCATGAGAGAAAATGGGAAGGAGAACTTGCATCTGACGGTTTTGCAAGGCATAAATAAAAATCCTGGGCCTCATTCCACAGTGTGTGGTGTGTAGGAGGAGCATGAATGTCTTCCCTTGAGGTTCTCATCCTCCCTACTGTCTGGTCTTTACCCATGGGAGGCCCAGCCACACCTCTTCCTCGGAGTGAACATCCCATGTATACATTTGTTAGGGGCAAAAGCTAAAACACTCAGGGCCTTATCTAAGGGTTATCCATTCCTCCCTGTGGCATCAGTATTTTTCTCCCATACTTTCCTTAGCTCATTATCTTCTTTACAGGGTTGTTGTGGAGTTAGTTTCTGCTTCTCCATGTACCTCTTCAACCTTGCCATTGTGGTTCTCAACTTATACTGCACACAGTCATTAACCAGTGTCTGTGTGTTACACCCTGGGGAGGATGGGATATGTGCTGAAGAGGAAGTGAATGACCATTAAGGGTAAACATCTGAAGATCAGATTGGATTGTGAGCAGCTTACTTTCCGTGTGTATTTCTCCCATCATAAAAAGCATAAAAGAGATTCGTATCACAGGCAGTTCTGCCCTGGATGCTTTGGGAAGATATTTGAGAGGGGGCTTTGACCTCTGGAAGGTTGGTTCAGGGCACTGGTGGCTGTGTTATGCTGAGAATGGAGCTTATATAAGTCTGGCGTTCACGGGTGCTTCTTACACCTTTGTCAGGGAGTCTTTCTCAGTCACCTGTGATTACTCACATCACTTACAAGTATCTGGCAGAGGAGAGTCCAGCCATAAATTCAGTGGAATAGAGACCGTAGGCTAGGGATCAGGCCATTGGAATAAGCATTTGAGGAGACGTCCCAACAATGGTGGTAGGAAGGTGTTTCGTACACTGCCATTCATGGTCTCTGGCACAGGGTGGAGAAGACAGTGAATGGAAAATTAGTTCTGATCAAGATGTGTGGATTCAATCCACATTTTGAGGCTGGGAAATGGGAAGATAGATTTTTCTAAATATAATCAAGTAACAATACTTAATTAAACATGGGGGAATATGCTCAGCATCACCAAAAAGAATGAAAGCATGGAGACAATCACTGATATTGGCTCCCTCTCTGCAATGACAAGGCACATTGGCCAGAAATGCTGCGAGTAGGAGTTGTGGACTCCACATTTTATGTTACAGCAGTGCCTTCCAACCTTCAGTCTTTGGAAAGGAGTACAAACTGTAATAAAAATTTTAAAACTAGCATTTGGTGATCTAAAAATAAAGTGAAAACCATGTGACTTTTTTCATTAAGTAAATTCTTTTCATCTCCAAATACAATCATTTTATTGTCTTTTCTGACTAGTTTGTTAGTGACATCAAATACTATTCCTTTTTGTATGGAAAGATAATGACAGTGAACAGTACTTGCATTTTGCTGTTTTGTTCTCAATGCAATGAAAAGCTTTGAACTCTGTCTCAGTTCTGGTTTTGGAGCATTTTTCCTTTGTGTAATACATACATATATCACTAAAATATAGTTTCAATGCTTGGACCTTGCTGAACTTTCCAGTATTTACAAATATCTAGATGTGGTCGTCCTTTAACGAAAATGTTTTGGCATGTTTTAGAACCAGCCTCTGACTCTTTTAAATGGAATGTTTGACTGTTCTATGAAAAGGACAAGGTTCAAGTGTTCAAGTCATGGAAAAAGGACGGAACCCTAAAGCCATCCTTGAATACAAGTAATTCAGTTGAGCCCAGCACCTGGAGAGGGCCCACTTTCATGCTGTAAGACTTAGAGGAGGAAAGGGAGGGGTAAGAAAAGTCAGAAATACAAAGAACAGGGCAACCATTGTTTGGATTTGAAGGTCAAGTGTACAAGAGTTCTCCATCTTACTATAAAAAGTCTAGGTCTGGGCAGTCTTGCATGCTATAAATTGGTATTCAGCTCACTGCTTTTGTGAGAATTTCACCTGGTCATGGTAATGTAACCATCTGTGTAACCTGTGTTTATCCTGAAGATAATCAGAACACCATAGGAGCTATACAATTTTATAATGTACAAGTGAATCATGGTGTGTAATTTTGATGTAAATTTCCCCATCTTTTTTCTGCCACATATTAAAGTAAATATATAAGAATGTAAGCTTTTAAAGTAATCTTCAACATCTTAATTAGGGTAGTGAGAGATTCCTACTAATGACTTATTTCCCCACCTATTTTTTTCCAAATGTTTCCATATTAAAGATCTTAATGAATTCTGGGAGGAAAGACAAACCTGAACAAATTTATTGGTAAATAAATATATAGAATGAAAGTAATTGACTCATTATAAAAATGGTTTTTCTCCCATGATTATTTGGTGGCACCTTCCTATTAGATAATTAATTACTTATAGTTTATCTATTTGACCCATGCCATTAAATAGAAATTGACCAAATTCAAAGATGTGAATTTCACAAGACTCTACTTTTTAAACTACAGTTCAAGAGAGTGCAACTTATTTATAATTGATGACACCGCTGCTTGAAGTGAGATGAATTGAATTTTTCCAGTCAAACTTTCTTCATCCATTTGCTTATTCTTTACATTGCCTTACCATGCCAAAACCACAATGGTGATAGCTGTCCATACATCCTGAGCTACTGTATCTTCCATTTTTTCATTAAACAAATGATAGACACTTCATCATTTGGTAACTCTAGAAAAATAGAATACTTATTTAATCACCTTTCAAATTTAGGAGTATATAGTTCATTAAAAATTACTTACACTGCAATAGCATCTTTGATTACTAATCCTACATTTACAAATATTTACCCTCGGCACAGCATGTGGAAGCAGAGGAATGTTTCAACCAGATGAAAGCTAAACTGGGCCCAAAGCGTATTAATACCTTTACAAAAGCTTTGGTCTACTCAGATTCACCATAGTCAAATTGATTCCATACAAGTTTATGTTGTTCTTTTAAAAAGACATTTGTTGTTGTTTGACTGAATATGAACATTTGCAAGATGTGAGAAGGTAGAGGAATGTTAAACAACATCTCGCATTACTGAATATTTATTTTAGTTCCAATACCAGTTTATGTCTTTGTAAGGTTTAAATAACAGAAACTGGGGAAAAAAACAACACCTAAAGCTTTGAAGAGTAAATTCAAAATTGAAGTTATTTAATATCAACTGCAGCTGAATATGCCTATGTCTAGGAAAAACAAAACCATAAATTTAAATAAGGAAAACACAATATTGAAGGATCCATGAACTAGATTTAGAGAAAAAGTGTCTCATGTTAACCCAGATATGTTTGCCCTGGAAAGCAGTGTGAGAGTCCAGCCAATTAGAATTTGCATTGCGCACTCCACAAGGGCCTCAAAAGACTGTTCTCTCTGTGACAAGGCTTTCTTAGTCTCTCGTGCTAGAAGGAACTTAAAGCAAAAGGCAAGAGAGACAACAATGTGTGCATTTGAGAGCAACAGAAAGGGGCCGTGAACCACAGGCATTGTCTTTCTGTTTGAAGAAATATTCAGCAAAAACATAGTTTTACATTTTTGTTGGTACATACTTGTGACACATTCATCTTGGGGCACTGATTTCTCTATGTGTATTTAATCTGTATCTACACCTAATCTACACCAAAATCAATGCTGTACCTACATCTGTATCTACACCTAATCTAACCTAAATCTAAGCGATACCTACATCCATATCTACACCTAGTCTATGTCTATATCTAATCTATATCTAAACTTAACCTATGTCTACAATGATAGCTACACCTAATCTACTACACCTTTAATGGACATCTACCTATAGCTATTTTCAATCCATATCTAATCCATATCTGTACCTACATCCAGGCCTAATCTATATCACCCTATCATAACTGGGTGACCTTTGATCCCTGCTCCTCTGGTCCATTTCCTCCAGATCCCCACTTCCCTTCCCCTAAACATCTGCCTCCTGGTTCTTCCCTTCACTTCCATATTCTCCTCTTTAATTTACTTGCATTTTCTGTTTCTCATATGAGAGGATCAATGCTGATATTTAACTTTCCGTATTTGGCTTATTTTATTTAACATTATGATCCCAAGAACCATGGATTTTCCTCCAAATGGCTTGAATTCACTCTTCTTTACAGCTGAGTGGAATCCCTCCGTGTATGTATGCCACGTTTTCACTACCCATTTCGTCTGCTGATGAGCATCTAGGCACAATAACAAAACCTTTTATAAGTGTGTAATTTGTTCCCAGAATGATTTCATACCTTAAATTGTCCATACATAGAAACCAAGAATTATACCCAAACTTATTTACAAAATTCAGTCTGCAACATATTTTTTAATCAGAAAGATATTTTCATTGTCTAAAATTACAGTATAGAAACCTATTTTTTATTATTTAAAATTGAGGATATATAAAATAAAGAATATTTCATTACTCTTGAAATGAAGAACCTTTTAAGCACATTTAAGAACATTTAGATTTACACTACACTTATATTTAGCATTAACTCACGCTCTTACATTTAGCATTTATGTGAACAGCATATCTGTATGTCTATGCAGGCCTTTACCATACAGTTACTGACATGAACAAGCTGGCACCCTGCGTGAAATGGGCTGAAAATTATTGTTTGCGGCCTGCACTACATGGAGTCTGGTGTCCTGGGAGGGTCTGGAGAATCAAGCATAGTTATTTTGACTGTCTCCTTGCACAACAGGTAACCGTTAATCGTTTCCTGTGCGCTGTTGGTCCTGGCTACTCCCAAGCATTATCCGGTTTGACCTTCACAACAGCTTTTGGAAGATTCTCTATTGGTCCCATCACCCATAACAATGAAGTCGGGGCTTGAAGAAACTCACTGGGGGTGAACTGCTGCTGCCGTGCATTGCTTAATGTCTCTCTGAAAATTTCTTTGATATAGGCTGTGCTGACTCTTCTGTTTTGCTTTCCTGCCTATGTATACTTTAGCTTCTCCTGTTCTCAGGTAGATTGTAGTTTTAAGAATTGGAAAGAAGTGAAGGGCATCGATCTGGTAAACTGATTTCTTCCAGTAGCCAGCCAGGGCCTGGCCATACCCTGCAAAGTAGCTGCCCCCTCAGGTGCAGAGCCTTCCATCCTCACAGAGAGCCTGAAAGTCCAGCCAGGCTTTGTGTCCCACTGATCCTTTGGATGCTGGGGAAAGCAAGAACTCAAGAGCCTGGTATCTTAAGTGTTCTCCCTGTTTCTCGGGAGACCTGTAGCTCTCACGTATTTCAGCCAGGACTTGCATGGATAAATCCCGACCCCCCCTCTCTGGAAAGGAGGCTGACCCAGGATCCTACTGAAAAACTCTCCTGAAGGCTTAAAAAGTGCACTTTAAACAATTTGTTCACCATTCCTGCAATGTTGCCCATAAATTTGTAAATATGTGGGCAGACACATTCAATTTAGTATTTGTTGACCTAATAATATGAAAAGACATCTTTGAGTTGTGGATGATGAGCTATTAATTATACATTTCCTGACATGAGAGAATGTAATTCTGGTAGATAAGTCATTTGTAGGAATGATTACAACTGGCAGTGTATAACACTATGAATAACTTGAGCAAGCTATAACAAGACGCTCTGGGGAAATTTCTTGGAGGTTGCCTCTGCCTCCCTTGCAGGGCCGGATGCTGCTTTGCCCTGGTGGCAGGGAGTGCTTGGGGCAGGGCAGGGGCAGGGCAGGTGCAGAGCACTTTCCTTAGGGACAGAGGACATGAGGGGCAGACTGGGGGACTCAGTGGGTGGTGCTGACCTGACCGGCAATGCTGAATTAACAAGTCTGAGCTCAGTGCTGTCCTGAAATCCTCTATCCAGTGACAGGTGGGAGAAGTAGACAGAGCAGGGCGTTCTCAGGCTTGGGGCACTTTTCCTGGCTTAAGGGCTGGGAAGGGTCCCCACTGCTCCTTCCTCTGTAGAAGGAAGAAACCCTGCCTTTAGGGGACTCTCATGAGTTCTTCCCAAGGATGCCCTGGGAAAACCTAAGCATTAATTCAAGGCACTGTTGTGAAGAATCTTCAATATTTTTATCCCACGGGGGTGGAGAATGCAAAACAGATTTTAAAAAGCATTTCTTAAAAGCCTCAGTCAGCCTCTCCCTGTATGTCAGCCCCAAGATCCTTCAGAGGGTTTCCACAGTGGAGCCAAAGACTCATACAACCATCTCGATAAAAGGAGCCTTGGAGCACAGAGGAGGCTGAACTTCGTCTCCTCACTCTCTCTGTGCCATGGCTTCCACCCTTCTAGTGAGTGTCTTGGAACAAATGAAACCATTTAGCAAGCCTCACAGAGTTAAAGAACTTTATATTCAACAGTGAGCCCTGGGATCCGCTACTAGGTGGGAGTCAGTCCCTTGGGCAAACTTGTGTGGACAACTTACCTCCCCCTCGACCTTTAGGAGCGTGCCTCCTCGAATGTGACACCAGCACACTCCCCAGGGCACCCCCATTTCAGAATGGCTCCTCTGTGCTTCCTAGTCCCACGCAGCCCCAACTGACAGAGGCAGCAGTGGTGGGAGTCAGATTGCGGTGTCCAGGTCCATGGGTCCCCACGTTCACAAGTTCTTGTTTCCTTGCCTTGCAGAGATGCTGGAGTCGCACGGCGTGATCACCTTCCACGGCCTGGCCAACAGCTCCAGCTACCACACGTTCCTGCTCGACGAGGAGAGGGGCAGGCTGTATGTCGGAGCAAAGGATCACATTTTCTCCTTCAACCTGGTCAACATCAAGGACTTCCAGAAGGTATCTTTGTGCTAACATATGCTGTAGTACTTAGTACTTCTAATATAGACTGTTGCACTTTGAAAAGCCTCGTGTTATATAGATTCTCTAGCTATCTGAAATCATAACAAATTATAGAAAATTGTTCTAAATTAATATTTTATCTTTTCCAATGGAAATGCAATTAATGACAATAACAAACCAATAGGTTCCATAAGCAACAAAAATCAAAGGGCAGACTACAATGCTCTCAATGAGCCTCATAAGAAACACTAACTGTAGCTTAGCCTTCCATAATTCTACAATTATTCCTGCACAACAGTGTACCCTTGAGCTGTCATAGGCCATCATGACTGCCTCAGGCACCGTGTATATCTGTGTATAAACCCATCTCTGTATTGCCGTCAAATGCAGGGCTCATCACAGTTAGCCACGGGCCTGAGGGATGCGCTCTGTGAGTCACTCTCAGTGCTGGTGTATTCTCTGTGTCCATCTCAGGCCACAGCAGCAGAGTGGAACCGCTGGGCAGAGGTCATCTGGCCCAGAAAACTGAAAGTATTTGCTACCTTGCCTTATAAATGAAAAGCTTGTCAACCTCACCTAGAAGATGAGCTTTTGAGATGACAGGTTTCTGCAAATGTGGTCATTGAGACATCAGCCAACGAAGGTCTTGTCCTTGTTTCTCAGAGTGTTTCTGGCTTTTTTCATGCACAAGCTATCGAGTTTGGAATAAGCACGGACTAACACATTAGAAGAAATTTGCTACGTCTACTTGCCACACCCCTAGTCAGGCATCTGTGCAGTTTTGTCTCATCTCACTCCCTGTAGAGCAAAGGTCTCCATGTAGTAGCTTCCATGGGAATCACTGCACCACGACCTTTTTAGAACACACGCCTGTCCTCGTCCACCTACACTACTGTTACTTTGCAACATGCGGCTTTCAAAGTGGTGTGTGCCTGCCTCAGCCTCTCCTAAATGCTAACATGCTGTGTGATAACTTTTTGAAAAGTGACTAACTTGTACAAGGTTTTGTTCTAGCTACAGAATTTTGCTTTGGGGCTAAAATAAAGTTATATTCTAAGTTAAAATAAAGTAATAAATAAGTCAAAGACAAAATAAGGTCATATTCAAAGTTAATGTCTATGTTTAATAGGGTGTAGCATTCTGACTACTTCTGTTATCCAAACATTAAAATTCTGACCATACCCATAACAGTTTTACTTCAATATACAATCACATGAAATGCAATGTATTTATAATATATTTATTTTCCTGATTTTTCAATCTGATTTCTAACCTCAGGTGATGCCTATAAATGCCTAAGATGCCTAAGATAATTGTATTATTGGCTTTTCTGAAATTAGGAAAATATTGGTTTTAAGAGTATTGTGAAAATATCACAAATAAGTTTTTTTTAGGTTATTGTTTAACATTTTTAAGTTATTGTTTTAGCAAAGGGAATTCATTTTTATAGAGTGAATAAGAAATTTGGTTGGTTCAGAGAAATATAATATTTTAATTTTAGGAAATTATGTTAGTTAAAATTTTCAGTATCATTTTATCATTTTGTAAAGTGTGTTTTCATACCTTTCATATGTAGGAAGATAGAGAGACAGTATGTGAACATATATCACCTCAGACTATATGTTTATTGTGTTTAATATTTATCTTCTGAAGAACATGAATCTAAAGTATTGAATGGTTTCTAAAACCAAAATATATATAATCCCACTATTTTGTAATTAGGAAAATCCCAGAGCTGTGTGTACAACCAGCCTGAGCACTCAGATATCACAGTACATGTGTCCTCTGCCAACTAGACTCATAATACATATATTTGAGTTAATGAATTAATTAAAAGGTCAGTGATTCACCCACTGTCAGTGTCCTTGTTACAACACTTGCCTTTGAGTTAGTATTATTCCAATCCTAGAAGGTACATTTCTAAGTCTAAAGCAGCCTATGAAAAGCAGAATATTTAATTTTAAAGTAGAGCACACTGTTTGAAAGTGGAGTCTTGTGAGGCCTTCATGTTTATTAAAGAAGGGGGTAGAGGGGGTGGAAGTGAACTAGAGTCCCTAGTTCAATCCCCTGGGAATCCGTGTCCGCTCCTCCTCCATGTACCCTGGGAGGGAACAGGTCTCCAGCTCTCCAGAGCCCCAGGACACAGCTGCTCCAAGAGTCAGGGTGATTTTAACTTTCAGGATGATACATTTACGGTTCCTGAATGATTTTAGTAAGTGACTACTTTGTAAAATCTTTGAGGAATAAGTGACAGTTTTAATTTAAACATACAGACATACGTGAAGAAAAGCACATAAAAACAGAATACAGAAATTAAGATCTTAATGGTAAAAGCAAATGCATTCTAAATAATGTTTGGGCTTTTATAACTGTGACACAGGTTAACATGCATTTATTATGCCATAATATACTAGCTCATTGTCACCCAAATTCTTGTTTCCAAATGTGCAGTGTTTCGGGGTGTAGTTCCCCAGACTGAGTCCCACAGCCCGTGCCCAAGTCCCCAACTGTGGATACTGGACCATCTGGAGATCCCGGATGAACGGCTATCAGTCACTTCAAGGCTAAAAACTTTCCTGCAGATGTAATGGGTTAACTGCCACTGTCTTGGGATTTTTCCTTTGCATATGGCATTTTCCCCTCAAATTAATTTCACTAGAAGAGAAAGCTGAATAAAAGAACGATAAATTTTTCTGCCCAATGCAGTTAGTACCAATAGCATTGGTCAGGGGCTCCAGAAAACTTCAGATTGAAACGTAGATAGCAGTGGGGCCATTGCTGCCACGAGAAATGTGTCCACACCTCCAGGACACAGTGAGGGACCCCTGGGCTCCTGGGCCACTGACCTCATATTCACAAAATGTGGAAAACCTTGAAGGGACGAAGACCAAATATTAGGGGCAAAAGCATAAACAATTACCCCTCAAATCGTCTAAATTTACTCCAGGGTGGGAGTGTGATTTCTACCCTTATTTTTCAAAATAGGAAGAATAATAATGATGCAGTTCCACTCCTAATATTTTTTAAAAGTCTCCTTTGGAGAGTAGGTTTTTCCAACCCTTTCAGTGTCATTCTATCATCTCATCCTGAGATTTGGATCCCAGAAATTGGCCGAGAGCATCTCGGTATGAAAATTTCAAAATCACTCTCTCATGATAAATATGAATTTAGAAAACAATCAAGTGTGTCTGCTGATGGCTTCACCTCTTCTGTAATAACCACGACCCCAAGACAAGCTCCCCTCCCCTCCGATCCGAGGTGTTGTCCCCGCCTACAGCGCTCCATCTGTGGACTGTGCGTTTCTCTCACTGGGGTCTCCTCGCAGCAGAGGACGGGGTGGAAGGGGAGTGACGGGAGAAGTGAACAGCAGTGAGCTCAGGCACCACCAGACAGCCTGAGCCAGCCAAAGGCTCCCGCCGCACGATGTCTGCGGAACTTCCTTACCCGTCGGCCCGCCCAGGACTGTGCACCTTGGAGCGCTCAGCTGACCGATGTCTCTTTTCCATCCCTAGATCGTGTGGCCAGTGTCGTACAGCAGAAGAGATGAGTGCAAATGGGCCGGGAAGGACACCCTGGTAAGCACCAGCTGCCACAGTACTCGAGTAATTCCTTAAGCAGTTTTTCACTCTGCCATTCATTGTTAAACATCCTATTAACCCTCGTACTTCACTTGGGAGACTGATCTTCTCGGGGCATAAAACAACGCTATTCAGCTCTGGAAGCCCTGTCAGTCCCTGCTTCTGTAACAAACAGAAGGCGTGTTTTCCGGAACTAAATTTGTTAGTAAGTTAAGAGGGCACTGGACTGAGATATACCCAAATACCTGCACGTGAAAAATCGTTGTAATTAATAGATAAAATAACTGGCGGGATTTCTGAAACCATAAATGCGTGCTGCATATATTTTATCAATATTTGGGAACGCCCAAAATGCAAAGAATTAATTTTCAAAGTTTTGTCTGTCGGAAGCAGTGGCCTTTGGAAGAAACGGACGTGTGCTGCCCCAAACGAAGCATGAGCCTGTGCCTGTGTGTGCAGATAGACAGGTGTCCTCCAGGGACAGCCTGACTGATTTGGAGCAGCTGCTGAGACTGATGTTTATACTCCTGGGTTTAGAGGGGTCTGAGTTCGTGGGAAGTGTTTGCCCCTGTCTAGCAGCAGCGGGCCACAGCTGAAGGAAGGTACAGCAGGGAGAGCAGGGCACAGGTTGGTGGCTGCCTCAATTCACCCACATGTTAACAAGCAATAAATGCATCCTTGAGCATTCCCTGATGAGCACAGGCGTCATGGTACAAGTTCCTCCTGGCACTGGCGAGACTGGAGGAGGCAGGCCAGGCGGGTAGGCCGCTCCAGTCTGGGGACCGGGACACAGAGATCTGCAGCCCGCAGGCTGTCCTATTACCACTAACAAATTATGTTAGAAGTGTTCAGGGCAATAACTGAGGGAGGCTGAAGGGGCTGTTTCACCTGTGTATAGCTGTTACTTTCAAGAACACAAGCTTGCCCATTTTCATGAGTTTAAATGGTGAAGAAAAACTTGTAACTGTTGAGAAATGTTCCTGTCCCGGTCCTATGAAAGTGTACATAGAACTTTGTAAATGTAGTTTTAACCTCAGGTGGGTATGGTTACTCCCATTTTCTCAATCAGGAAATAAAATAAAATAATTCAGAATTTCGCTGAAAATCTTTTCATTAAAATTTGGTCATATTCTGGGCACCGAGCTGTACGCAGAGATAGTTTCTGTGCCTGTCAGTTGGGCTGTTGGGCCTGGCCGTGCCCACTAGCAGGCAGAGGGAAAGCGGAGGGCAGTTTGCAAAGGTCTCACACTTTTGGGCTCATCAAGAATGTGAGCCGAAATAGCAACTGGGCCCTAGAACGCCTGTGAAGTTCAAAGACATGAGCAAAACTGTTAAAACAATGTGATAGTAAGTATTAACCATGCTAATGATAAAATATTAACCACTACCCTAATTAATCTTTTCAAAAAACAACCAATTAATGTAGCATAAGAAAATATTTAGGCTTTGATGTTCTTTTCCATGCATTAAATCAATTCAGTGGTGTTTTTATTTCATTAATTCTAATGAAGTTTACTTAAAATCCACAATTGAGTTGATGTAATGCAGAATGTAAAGGAATACAAAGCACAAATATCTTCTCATGCTACACTAATTGGCCGAATTTTGAAACAATTAATTAGACTAATGTCATATCATTAAATTACCCAAAATATACCTACCTGCACCATAGTGGGTGGGACATGATCTATGTGATGCCGAAGTTTTCATTACAAGTTGCCATGACATGGTCAGGTACCATTAGTACCAGCAAATGCCACGTGTCCCACTTCCTTGTAATTGATGCTCATCAAATCCTGAGTATTTTCAAATAGCCCGGCAAGCACAGTACAGTTGATCCTCTTATGAAGTAGCCCTGAAATCCTGATCGTGGTGCCCATGGGCTCTGTAGAGTCAGGAGCTCACTGCAGCTGCTGAATTCACTGCGTCTGGGCCAGCAATACAACCCTCAGTGTTCAGGACAGAGGAGCAGGAGGAGGGGCAGGAGGAGGAGGAGGAATATGAGGAGGTGGAGGGGGAAAGAGAGAGAGACACAGAGAGAGAGTGCCATGCTTCCATAAAAGAGAAGGATGCAGTGAGAGGAATAATTTTGAAAATCACACAAACACAAAAGAAATCTGTTTCTTAGTGACTGAATAATCTGATGCAATCATGAAATCTAGTATCCTTATACTTGGCTTTGTTCCCTTAATATTGCTTTACACTGACCTATCATTGAAGATATATTTTAATGCATTAACAACACATTATTAAAATTTATTTTACATATTAGGCAACCTCATTCAAGTCTTATATCAGTGTATGTATTCCCTGCATTTTAATAAGATTCCTGGCATCCTTTGGTTAGTTTGGGACTTGAACTTACAGACCTATATTTGTCCATTTCTTTTTCTATATATGAGTTTAGAAATAGTGATGAGGTGACTTCCTGGGATTTGTAGCATTTCTTCCTTGATAATCACAAGAAAATAAATATCGCTATTACTTTTAACAATGATTTAAATGACCAGTTTCCAAGAGAGATGGAAGGGAAAGAGTTTCCTTCTTCCAACGCCTGACCTGCGAGTGGCCATGGGTAACTGGAGGGAAAGCTTTGGGCCTCTTGCATAAACAGTTGTCAGCCAGGATCCATGGACAATCGCTGCTCCCAGGAGCCCTTGGGCTGCTGGAAACCACAAGAATGAGGCGCAAGTGGATTCTGCAGACACCAGGGCTCCAACAAAGAATTGTATCAAAGTGAGAACGGATCTGGACATTCACAGGAAATGAGTCCCCGGTTCCTACGGGATCTTCCTGGGCTCTAGGAGGGCTGACCTTCCCTGGGGGTTCTTCTGAAACTCCTCTGGAAAACACATGGCTCTGGCCAGGTCATCCTGGAAGGAGCTGTGTGCCCAGAGCTCAGCTCAGAGACAAGGGAAGAACAGGAAAAGGAGCAGAGCCACTGGCCAATTTACATAGGCAGAGAGGGGACGTCCTCTGGGGTGAGGGCACCACTTCCAGCCTGGGGCCTGGACAAGCCACGGACTGCCCCCCACAGCTCTAGTGTCAACGCATAGAAAGAACACCACGCCCAAAGTGCGCTCTCCCCAGTAGCCCAGGCAGTTGGGAAGACCCAGCCTGCCCTTGCTCTGTGTCAGACGTATGCACTGGTGCAGCAGCTGGAATTTGGGCGACGCCCCACGAAGAATGCACTTTACAGTAAAGGCAGAATGGCAGCACGGGTATGCTCAACATACTACACAGGACGCAGGGTGTTCTTGGCTATGATGTCGTTATGTGTGTGCGTGTCTGTGCACGTATGCCATACACACTCTCACTTGTGTGGAGGAGGTGTGGACGTATGCACTAGGAAAGGCATTTCTGGCAACAGTCATCTCAACTGAGTTTTTCTCCTACAGAAGTGACCATCCAGGATACAAAACAGAGCCTGTAAAACACATTGTGGGGGCTACGGGTTCTAAGCCGCACTAGGGCTATAACATTTCTATCATTAGATAATAAAGCCCTCATCGACTTTTGCACTGCTGTTACTTAAGTTAACTGATAAAACACATAAGAGTAGTAAGGATAGATGCAACCCAGATACCTGTATCCTCACTGCTGCTCTGCTCTTGCTTTTTATATTTTCCTAGGGCTTAAAACCCACTTTGTTGCTCACAAGAGCATTCCTATTGATGGATTAACTCCCTTGACCCTGTTTTGCAAATGAAAACTGAATCCACCACTAAGCTGGTAGAAGAATCTGTTTTGAATTAGTCCCTCTCTGGCTCTTCTTTGTTTATCCTGCTAAACCGGCTCTCTGCACTGAGTTTCAATAAAACCAAATGGCAACCGTATGACTGCTAGAAATATTTTGAACATCATTGGAAATCAGAATTTCAGCCATCTGAGAAGAACAAAAAAAAGCAGATTCTCATAACAGTCCCCCCCCCCCCGCCCGATGCATTGCTAACCATGGTACCCTGCACACACCTTATCTTTGGCTGTTTGGGAATTCTGAGGGAGTTCTGTTGTGTCCTCAGCAGTTACTCACCTTCAATGAGATGATAATGGTGACACATCTGTCACATGCACACAGCTCAAACTGCAGGGCCCGAGCAACAAGGAGGACTGCCCTGCAACGCAACAGAGAATGCAGGATGAGCGGGAATCTCAGGCTGTGGCTCATTCCAGGATGCAGGCATCAACCGTGCATTTCATTTACCTTTGGAAAGGTTGAAGTTGCCATCAACCTTCAATTTTAAAATGTTACTGCAGGCGTTTTATTTTATGTTGTAGTTATTTATTTATTTACTTTCGGTTTTTTTGAGACAAGTTCTTGCTCTATAGCCCAGGCTGGCCTGGAACTCACAGCAATCCTCCTGCTTCACCCTCCCAAGTGCTGCTCTACCTAGAAGCTGTGGATTATATCTTAAGGCTGTTTATTAGTAAGGAGCCCTGGAAAATGGAGTGTTCGGTGAACCCTCAGGCAGTGGAGACTGCTCTCCTTGGGTCCCCAGCAGGGAGGGGACAGCTCCCTCAGGACTGGAAGCCCCAGCCGCCCTCCTTCTTAGAGCAGTTCCTCTTGGTGAAGCAACTCCCCAGGCGAGGTGTCCCATGGACACCGCGGGAAACGTGCTGGCATCTAGAATCGACCTCTATTGTCCTTTATCTCTACCCGGACCACACGCTCTCCCTCAACACCAGGAAACCCGGGGACTTAATTCCTCCCTTACAAGTCAGGTGAATATCACAGAGCCTGAGGGTTCCTGACATTCCTGAGGACACTGGTTATCATTTTTATGGCTCTTCTAGTTCCTCTCATGATTGCCAGCTATGGCCGGTTAGTCCCTGTGAACAGGCTCCATGGAATCAGATAGCACTTTAGAGAGAACGGATTGTGGATGAAGATGGCAAAACCTTATTCAGCCTCGCAGACAACAGTCTAGCTTTTCACACTTGCCAGTGTGCATTTGCGCTCGGGGCTGAGTTTGGCTGAGCTGGATGAATGATTGTCATCAATTGAGCATTCAGTATGACAACAATGATGCAGATGCCCAGGCAGAGCCTGCCCTGTACCTGTACCTGATAGAGATCCAAACTCATTTCTTCCACTATTAGTTCATGAGATGACTCACACTGAGTTCTTCCTTCTTTTCAAAGTAACTAAATGAACCAGTTTTGTGTAGTGGGTAGAAGGGTAAATGAATGGTAAATGAAACCTTGCCATTACATTTATTTTAGAAACTAAATTATATTCAGTTTTCAAATTCACATGTTTTACCAATGGAGCAAAAGAGGACAGTATTTCTGGGGTCTGGAATTGATGGGAACATGAAGGACTGAGTCTCGGGCACACACATTTTTGGTGTTCGTTCAGGTTTAGGGTTAAAATTTACAGGTACTTTAATTTTCACTTTCAAAGCAAGACTAATAGTAGTGTTAGTATGTGAAATACAGGTACTTTACAAAAAATTTAAGAGGGTTTGAGGACTCTGTTCCATTTTCATTAGAAATGCCAATTGTGTTCTTAAGTGGCTGACATGAGAGTCGCACCATTGGTATTGGTTAAAAAATGACGTCGTAATTCCCCCATGCGTCTGTGCAGACTCAAAGCCCCTGAGTGGCTCCCAGGGCAGGTGCATTAGTGGAGCTCTCCAGCTCCCTGGAAAGGCTTTCTGCAGCGCCTTCTGCCTTCATACTGAGCGCTGCTCCGAAGTCCACTGACGTCTAAGTTCTCACAATAGGCAGTGGCCTTCTGCTTCTTTCTACTCTCAATAATCTTCACAAATATCCTCTATTCCTACCTGCTGTGACTGTTTTTTATTTTTTTCAGAAGAGTAGCAACAAAAAAGTTATCATCTTACTTCCCCAAATCACCATGAATCTTTCCCGAGTTCTTCCTCTCTTCTCTCCTCTCCCCGCCTCCCCTCACCTCTTCTCTCTCTCTCTCTTCCTCTCTCTGTTTTTTCAGAAGTGGTAAGGAGCATGGGATGCAAAAATTATGCTACCACTATAGGCTGGATACTCTATTCAGAGATAGAACATTAACTTTATTAGCAGAACGATCTTGAAGCTTCTCATTACATTCAAATTAGGTGTTAAATATTTTAAACATTTTTAGTGTAGCATGTGCAATACATAGTATTGGATAGAGGCTATAGTTGTGCATATAGCTGTATGCATGTTCCATACATGTTCAGTGCTAAAATATACATTTTCAAAACTGTGCTTTAAATGATATGAATTTAATAGAGTTTATGATTCTAGAATTCAGTGTTCACTTAAAAAGGAGGGCCCTCTGTACTTGGAAATACATAAAGTTATTAACTAATGGCCTTGAGTGTGCAGTGCTTAACCTATGTCACATGCACGTTGCCTTTGGATATTTCACTGAGGGGCTGTAAGACACAGTTAGCGCTGGACAGACCAGATTCCCAGCTGGAAGAGAGGACTGCAGGCTGGGATCAGACCTCATGCAGCTGAGGAAGTGGTGACTGGATCCTTGGAAGCTGAGGCCCAACACAGGTCACAGCCCAGAGCTCTGGCATCAGGACAGAAAGTTGGGCATGGCTGGGAGAGAGAGGATTGGGCAGGACCTCCACTCTCCCATCCTTTCTACCTCCTCTGGGTCAATCGTGTGAACCACAGAACCTGGCAGCTCGAGACCAGGTCATGCAGAAGCTGGGAAAAGAGATCTGGGGGCTGGGGGAGCCCTGTGGCCGGGCTACCCAGGTGGCCCGCACGTCAGAGCTGCAGAGTTCGGAGCGGAGCTCAGTTTGGGGCTCCCAAAGCTCCTGCAAATTTCTTTTGCAACCACCCCTAGCCAACCCACAGAAAATCAGAATTCTAGGAAATGTAATTCTAGCTCATTTTTAGCTGAGAGGGTGCAGTTCTTCCTTACTGAGAAACAGCTTCTGTACTTACTGTTGGACTGAGATAATGAATCCTGACACCTACCACTTTGACAACTACCTTGATTATTGCTGGGCATGGTCACACTGGCCTTTAATCCAGGCACTTGGGAGGCTGAGGCAGGAAGACTGTGAGTCTCGGGCAGCTTGGTTACACAGGGAGACCCTGTCTCACAAAAACAGCAACAAAGGTGACAATAAAAAAAAGTTGCTATTATTTGTAGCTCTTATCAGTTGGAAGACTGGAATTCCATAAAAATCCTAATTTTTTAAAAAAATGTAATTTTTCTTTGTTACAGAAATGAGCACCGATACACATTCCAAACCAATTGTATTAAACCCACCTCTGTTTACACCCCTGGATGAGTTTATATTCTCCTTACTGTGTCACTGGAAGAAATGCATAATTCGTGATTAAGTTCTTGGCCAATATGTGGCAGGGCAGGGTATGTGAGCTGGCATGAGAATTGAGCGGTCGTGAAAGTATTCCAATCATTAGCAGTGATTACTTTAAGAAAAGATAATCAGATACTTGACCAATAAGTGCTGCACATCACACTGAGCGCTTTCATGAATGTATCATTAATCCCACTTGTAGTGCAGGCCCTGAGACTTGGGGACCCTGAGCAGCTTTCTGATGGTCAACAGGTGTGACAGACACCTGAAATGCTGGCTAGTGTGTGACTGGCGTCAAAGCCCTGACTAAGGCAACTAATGGATTCCATGTTAGTTCTATTTTACCCTAATAACTTCACTCCCACTGACCGGTGTGTTTTTCTTAACTTATTTGAGAATATATTTTACTTTAGAGTAACATATTTACTAAAATTTAAAATGAATAAATTTTAAAGTTCCAAAGCTCCAAGTTTTAACTGTATTTAAAAATTATTTCTAGACATTGATTTGTGCGTCACATATTCGTACATGCACACAGGGAAGCACGGACACTCAGGAAAGTTATTCTTCATTTGAAGAGATAGTTTATGAAAACACGCCAGAACAAATGAAAGTTGTGAAATTTCCTGTTAAATCCCATGAGAAGATTGCCAGGCCTTGCACTGTTTCACGGAACAGCACTGCCCACGTTAGGAACCCTGTACAAGTCTCAGCAGGCGCTGTGACGCCTGGGCCACCCCGCACCACCATGTCCTCGGCATTCACTTGAATTCTCCGGAGCTGCCACTGAAAGCACACGGCAGGCCAAGCGACACAAGAGCTGGAAATTTACACGTGGACCGGGTGGGAGGCGGGGGCGAGCGACCACAGGTGGCTCCTGTCTTGGCTACAGGTGACAGCCACCTCAGCATCCTCAGGGCCTTGGCTCCTGTGCCCCATCTGGGCTGCACCGGGTCTCCCCTCAGGGTCCTTTCTGAGGAGCTGGTTCCTCAGAGCCAGTCCGCAGGCACGGGCACACTCCAGAGTGACGGGATGCAGCTCACAGCACGTCCCACGCCGGGCTCCACAGCTCTGTGGCATTTGGCTCATTCCAACACTTTTGATGTGGTAAAAACTCTTTCTTTCGTAGGGTTTTGTTTTTTAAGTTCCTTAGAAGGCGAATGAATGTTAAGCTCTTAAAAAGGGGGGAAAATACAAAAAGGAAGAGGAAAGAAAGGGGAAGAATGGAGAGGAAAGGACAGGGAAAAGACGGCAAACATGGAATATCATGAGTGCATGGGTAAGTCTGGCGCATCACTATCTGCTTCACAAGTACCTAACTTCTGTCGGGGTTTCTTTCCATTCAGTACAAGTTGTGTGAAGAGAACAGTTTCTATCATTAATTGTATAGCGCATTTTAATTTTTTATGCTGACCCATGCAGACAGTAGAAGGGGGTGTGCGTGAATGACAGCGAGCATTCCTCTAAGTTTTGGCTTCATTTTTTCTCTCCTTCCTCAGGTGGTAAAAGACGCAACGCACTTGTCTCATTTGAGTGATGCATTTGCTTGTGATAAAGTCATACATGTTTGTATTAAATATGCAGTATAATTCAGTTCACTCTTAATCTCTAGATTGTGACTCCTCCTACTTTATGTAAATCAATGACAGTTGCTTTGACTCAGTTGATATGAGCACTGAGAACTCAGCATTTTGAGTAAAATCGGAAATCGAATATAAACACTTTTGACACTACTAAAGTTTTCCTGTGTCTTAGTTACTTCTCTCTTGCTGGGTCAAATAAGTGACCCCCACAACTTGAGGAAGGAGAGGTTGTTTTATTAGTTCTCAATTCACTCCAGCGTTGTTTGGCTCCAAGGCAGGATGGCACCGTGGAAGCGCTGGCGGAGGAGAGCTGCTCAGGGCAAGGAAGGCAGGAAGTGGGGTTGGGGAAGCTATGCAGGGAGATGGACCCTTCTGGGTCTTGCCTCTCATGGGGCCTCTCCCGACCAGACCCCACCTCAGAGCAGCAGTCAGTGATAAGCCCCATAACCCAGCCACCTCCCCGGAGAGCCACCTGTGCGTACACAAGGCCCTTGGGAGACATCTGGACATAAACTGTAACATCCTGATTTCATAAGAAAACTATTTAGGCACACTTCATGTAATGGTTTACAGTTATCTGCACTCATTGGAATGAGGCGAAGAAAGCTTATGTTATTAACTTATAATGGACTTTAATCAAATGGCAGTTAATGGTACAAAGATGTCATTTAATTAGACTGATGATGATTTCATCTAAAAGAGAACATGACTGTAAATAGACATGTAAGTTCTTGCAGTCCACATGGAGCTCTGAAGTGAAGCTGTTCGGAGTTCCTTTGAGGAGTGGAAGGGGGCAGCAGAATGGCATCGGTCAGCATTTGCTAGTATCAGGGTCTACCTTGCCAACCTGTGTATGATGGTTTCAACCACATTTGAAGGTTTTAAGTAATTTGAAAGAAAAAATGTTTTTAAAATCTTAAGCAATGTTTCTACAACTTCAAAATAGTCAATCTAGGGTTGAAAAAGTAGTCAAATTGAGCACTTAACTGAAATGAGTATTTAAGTAAAATTACCTAAGAACCTTGAACAGAGAGTTGTCATTTATTCTATTATATCATTCAAGCCATTTTAACACTTATTTTCCAGTTCTCACAGCTTTAATGGTGATAGATTGAAATCAATATGCATATGCATCTATACTTAAATAACTACCTCTGAAATAACCCTAATGTTATTGTCTTCATTGAATCAATATTTCTTAATCTCTGAAATGAACAACAAAAAAAGCATTAAGGTGGAAAGGTATACTGGTTTTATTATTCTATCATCATCAGTGGTGAAGGTAAAAATGCCTCCCAAAGGACAGGGCAGCTTATTTACCATTTTAAAAGGTAGTTTGTAAAAAATCCTAAATCACAAATCCAACAATACGATAATTAGAACATGTTTGTATGTTAGTTGTATTAGATACGCCTGTTAGCCTGTTAGAAGGTGAGATTTCTGATATCTTTTAGTAGTTGCTAAAGTATTCGGATGACATCGTGGATGATCAGAATGTAACCACACAATGTAAAAAGAAAAAAGGACAAACGGCTATTGCCAGATAAGGATGGAACAACTTAAGGAGCGGGAGGGATAAAGTGAGTGGCAGCAACAATCTCAGGGATTACAGCTTTGGCACGAAAAGTCCAGTGTTCAGCTAGCTTGCCAAATAAATTGACCAGAGAGTAAGTGAGTCAACAGATTAACTTCAGGAATTAAGCTTATTAATGGATTTCCATGCACAAATGTATCCACTCCTCAAGAGACAAGAGGTTTCCTATGCTTTGGCGGGCACTACAGATATATTAAAACATTTCCACCTCAAGTACTAAGGAAAGAGGTTGTTTTTGTTTTGTTTTGTTTTGTTTTGCTCTTTGTGGATGAATTCTCACTGACCTGAGGCAGTGCTGTTCAATACTCATTCCTTTTGGGCTCTTTTATCTTTGAACCAGAACAAGTTTGATTTAATCATGAACTGAACGTATTTGAGTAAAGATCCTTTATGTTCCCAGTTTCTCTCTCTTTCCCCCTTCCCTGTTGAGAGTAACATTTCATTCCTCCATCCATAGGTGAAAGACGTGGGAGGAGGTCATTGTTTGTAGAAAATGCCATTATCGGAAGTTAAAAACAGCTCGGTTCTGTTGTGATTTCCATGCATGGAGCAGTTGTGTTGACAGATGGGTAGATTTTATTTTTGTAGCCACGCGGGAGAAGTCTGTGCTCCACAGTCTACTCAGTGCGACATAACCCTAATGTTTGTTTTTTATCACTCTGAGAATTTGGCTCCTACATCCTCTTCAGAGAATAGATACTTCATTTAAGTTTCTTTTATCAAACTAATATTTTTACTCATATTTTCTCTATCCATTTGATCTGAAAAGATTAGAAAACCTTTAAAAATTACGTGTAAAGGGTTTATCAGTAAAGATCATGAATCACTGCTCCTTAGGTGCAGCCTTTGACGTGACTGGTTTATCACTGCCTTTACTTTTATTCTAAACTAATAACTTGTAATGCTGCTGACCCAGAGTACATTTCAGTAAAATCAGAGGTCAGTAGGTTTGCCTGACTCCTGGGAAGCCGACTTGTGGCTAAACTCCTCTGTGTGTATCAACTCAAATTCCAGAAAAGATCAGGCCTTGAGGAATGAATTCATTTTGAACTGATTACACTGTCTTTATTACACTGTAAATCCGCCAGTGCTGAGGAAAACGGTGCTGTAGCTTAATGCCAAGGAGTGCATTATATTCTGAGTTTGAAGAAACGTCACAGTTCACGAGAAGGTCAGGAACGCTCGTCTTCCGTCTCCCCTGAGCAGAAACGTGTGAAGTGTTTCCTTTTTCTGCCACACTTCCTTCTTTTTTAGAATGTCCAAGTTGCTTCCAAATAAAATGAATATCCTGTTTTGGAACACTCAAAAATGTTGGCAGCTGGGAGCTGGGGAGGAAGGCGAGTGAAGGACAGCACTGACACTTTCTGTAGCTTTCTCTCAAGAACAAACCCTTGCTAACATGTCTTTCCAGATAGGGCTTTTTCTCTGTCAATTCTTTTCATTCTCTGTCCTCCTCCACTGTTGTGGCTGATTCTTCTCCTAGCTGTTTTAACCAATTTTGCAATTATTTCCTTGCATTCTTTTGTTTGTTTTCAATCATCTTTTCCCCTGTAAGCCCAAGAAATTTCTCCTCATTCTATTGGCATCAACCTGCACTTTCAGAATAATCTTGAGGCTGCCCCTGGGCATAGCAACTATACAAACCACTGCCAGTTGGGGCAGCTCAGTGGGGAGGAAGGAGCCCGCAGGCCCTGGGCCAGCAGGGAGGGTCCAGGCTTTGTAGGCAGATAGACGTCTTGTTACTGGCCTCTCCTGGGAGCCCTGTGCCAGGTTTCACAGCGATAGTCCTGCGATTGATTTCCTGACAGGGCCTCTGCAGAATGCTTGTCTAGGATGGCCAGTCCCTTTTAACAGTTAATAGAGAACAAGCTGCAATTTTGACATTCAGTGTGGTCCAATTCTGTGACTCTCAAGAGCTGGAAGAGTTTTTCTTGCATTAATTATTATCTGCCTGTTTACTTGAAAGGACAGAATTAGTCACTGATCAATTGCTAATGAGCCATCCAACCTATAAGAAATAAGGAGCCCACCGGGGATTTAGCTCAGTGGTTTCACTGCCTGCTGTGCAAACACAAGGACCCGAGTTCGATCCCCGGTACCAAAAAGAGAAAAATAAATAAATAAATAAATAAATAAAAATTAAGAAATAAGGAGCCCGATAGACTCCATAATGTTCAATTGTTACCCATTGCCAAGGTGGCATGAGTTCTCCTGTGGGCTCATTAATATTTCTGCTCGTGAGGTTTTTCTCTTCTTTGATGTAGAGAATGACAGTGTGTTCTTACATCTCTAGGAGCCACTCAGGTCATAGCGATGGAAACAGAGAATTTGGGTTCGTGTGTAGAGACACATGCCTGTCTTCAAAGGCAGGGCAGACAGGCTGAAGCCCTGTTCTTTTCTAAAATGAACAAGCCGTCCATCTGGGCCTGCCACTATTATTTATTAGAAAGTGCATTTGCTTCCCAGTGCATACACAGCCAGTGTCTGGGCGCTGGCATATGGCACTGGGATTCATTACTTGTCATCTTGGATACTCTAGCATTGAGTCCACAATGGGGGACAGTGGTCTTTATGGAAAAGCAGAATATTTGGCCACCTACGTGTTTCAAAGTAAGATTTTTCTGACAATAGCTTCTTTGCAAATGGCAGAACTCTTTAAAGAGTACAAATACATCCATTGGCCGACTCATGAAGTCTTCATTTGTAAATGAGTTTATCAGATGTTTCCTTTTCGCAAGCTCTTTCCTCATGCCCTGTCCTCTTGGGCAAGGAAAGAAACTGTCACAGAATAAAAGTTTGCTGCCAAAGAGTTAGGTTGTAACAGTTTCACAGTTTTACCTAGGACGTTCCTTGTTCACAGTGAGTGATGAAGCAGAATCAGTTACCTTTAAGCTGGGACATTTTTTCTTCTCACAGAAAACTTGCGATGTCAACTGATTTCAGAGCATAATTTATATGTTATATTCCCTTACCAGATGAAAGAGAGATTCAGGATCTATTTGACAGAACATTGGAAAAACTGTATGTTTTAGTTACAACTCCCCACCCCAAAGGGGTGAAAAGGAACTACTCATCATATGTTAAGAAAGCACAAAGAATCATAACTTGGAACTTTTATGTTGTACTTTAAATAGGTCTAATTCATCTTTAGTACAGTGTACACAAAGGACATCAGCAACATTCATCCCAGAAAAATAAATGATAGCCAACAGTTCCTTGAATTTAAATGTCAATTATTCTGTTCATGTTTAGCTGTCTACTCCTTATTTGGGGGTCAATAGAGTTAAGACCAAAATCACCAGCTACAAAACTAGAACAGAAATGCCACATGGAAATGTATTCAAATTATGGAACACCTGAGTTATAAACTTCAACTGACTACATAAGTGCAAATGCACTTGGCTTGCAAGTGAAAGGTCCCAGTTCTTAGAGAACAGCTTTGGGAGTGTGCTACACAAGGAAATAGCAGGGCCAACCTAGTTCTCTGCTATGTTTGCCAACCTTGTTTTCCTAGACTCTGAGTTCTAACTTTATCTTCATTTATAGTCACATTCTTGATTCTTAATTTCAAATCAATATAGATCAAAGAAATAAACACTAAGAAAGTCTAGGACAATAACAAGAAAAAATTCAATGCATCTTTTGTTACTTAGCCTAGAAATATTCATTTAAAATTTTTCACAATAGGTTACTAATGATGCTTAAACTATATGCTTCATATAAATTTATAGTGCAGTGTGTTCGTTTTCTTTTTCTAAAGTCAAACTCACGGTTAATTTTTGCAAATAAATTTTCACCATGATCTTGTTTAGGTAATTTGTTATGTAAATAATCTGTTGTTCTTATCACCAGAAGAGTCATCTATGATTATTGGTTAGCCAGAACTTTTATTTCCCTTTTATCTATCTGTTTCAGTGAAACAGTTATGGAGGGACATGTTGCATGTGTGGCCATGAGTAAGAAATTCTACATGTTTAATGCAAAACAATAGAATGTTGTCAAAGCAAGGCAATCGGAAATCAGCCTTCGCAGCACGGGAGGGGGCTGCGGGAGAAACCTGTGGGAGGGCGCCCTGAGCTGGGTCAGCTCAGCATGGGGACAGCGGATCTCACGGCTCGCCTTTGTCTTGCAGAAAGAATGTGCTAACTTCATCAAGGTGCTGAAGGCCTACAATCAGACTCACTTGTACGCCTGCGGAACTGGGGCCTTTCACCCAATTTGCACCTACATTGAAGTTGGACATCATCCTGAGGTAAAGCCAGCTCTTAAAAGTGGTGTTTGCCCATGACCCTTTCCCGTGAGAGGCTTCATTACCCATCTCTGCAGCTCATTGAGCTTCTCTCTGCCTTACTGTTGAGCAGGACTGCTTCAAATTCAGATGCTGCTATGAATTTGATCTATGAATACAAAAAGAATGAGGCCATGACTCAGCAATAACAGGGCATGGGAGGGAGGAGGGAAGCGTTTGTTCCCCTGGGTTGCAGAGTCCGGGCGTTCTGTGTGGGCAGCAGATGCTGGATGTGTGCCGTCGCCACTGCAGCCTCCATTGTGCACTGCTGGCTCCCGATTTCCATCCTCAGCCAGGAGCGTCCCCTCCCACTGGACGCGTCTGCCTGGGGACAAGAAGGCGCCGACGGGTGCCAGGGGCCTGGTCTCATGCTACACCCAGGTCATTCTTGTTCCTCTAAGCTTTGCTTTTGTACTTTTAGTTATTACTTTGGCATAGAAAAGAAAAAAATAAATAAATTAACCTGCTGCTCGTAAAGATGTTTTGGTGCAAAAATTGGTGAGGAAGTTATAACGTTACGTAAATTGACGTAAAAATTAATATTAAGGAAACATTGTTAATGTTGGAAATAGCCCAGTGCCTTAGGGTTATCAATCACCCTCAGCTGTAAAACATTTTGTGCTTTTTGGCATTCAATCCTAAGAAGAACAAAAGTGTTCATGTGGTGAGAAAATCATTTGTGACAGAATTTTCTTCCAAATTGGAATTCAGAAATACTCAGTGAAGAAAGGATTTGTCCAGGGAGTATTTCTGGAATCCTAAAGATAAGATCTAATTTGCATGTTTGCCACTTTATTATAACCAAAATTGGAGGTTCTCTCTTGCGATTTTCTTAAGGTGTCCTAAGGAGATGCACGTGTCCTCTCTGTGGATCCAAAACAATTGGTGGCAAAACTTCCTCATTCAAGCAGGTGTTTTCTAGGTGAAACTCAACTCTGACGATTTCCCAAAGAGCCTGGGAACAGGCAGAATCTCCCCCCAGGCCTCACCCGCTGCCTCTCCCTAGCCTATTCCCACTGTGTCCACTCCTCCTCCTTCCCTCCTCTTCCTCTTCTATCCCCTCCTTCTCCTGTCTCCTCCACACCCGCACAACCACACATACTGTCCTCCCTGGCATATCCAAGAGTTTTAAATAAAAAGCGATGACAAGGAAGCACGTCCTCCATGTATTCCTCACTCCGTGTTGACGGAGTTAGGAGCAAGTTCATGCGCGTAGCCCTGGGATTTTATGCACTTAACATTTCCATCACCTTCTGACTAAATCCCTCCCTCCTTGCTACCGTTCTCCAGTTACCTGCCGCACTCAGTGGGGTGTTCTAGAGGTGGCCCTGCGTGCCTGTCCTGCAGTTGCCCCAGAGAATGCTGCCCACACGGTGGTTTTCTGCTGTCCAGAGCCACGCAGTGCATGGTCGTCAGTGAGGTCAGAAATGCACAGCTCCCGAAGGGTGGGAGAGGCAGAGCTGGTATCACAGCAGGTCCACATCTTGCTCTACCACTTACCAGTGAATGACATTGGGAGAATTCCTTGGCTTCTCTGAGACTGGTAAAATGGTTAAGAACTAAAAAACATGAAGCAAAGCTTTCTCATCTTCACTATCCACAGATTTTAAATGAGAGGTTGACTTTACCACCTCTAACCACCCCCCAGTCCTCCCGGCACGACCTGATGCAAGTGTCTGCTACGGAGGCCAGAGTGCTAATCCAGTCACTGGAGAGCCGTCTTCTCTCTGCCTCCTCCTCAGGGCTTTTGTCCAACCACAATTCAGGACAACTGCTTGGCCTGGAGCTGTTTGTTTTTCACTGTTTCTGAGCTGGAAACTGGTCTCTACATTGCTGGGGGCCTCAAACATTGTCTGCTAGTTTGACCAAGATGAAGAAGGACAATTAATTTTAGAGAATGCAAGTCTGTACCCTGCTGAAAGCTACTGCTGTTTTTCTTGCAGTAATTGTCAGCTTACCTATTAAATACCTCTCGCTCCATCTGAGGCTGTGCAGGGATGACACCGAGCATCCTTGGGGCTGGGTGATTCCGCACTGAGCTTCATTCCCCCATTTTAAACATTTGAGACTGACAGGGTCTTGATGGCCATTTATAATAAAGCAGCCTGTGCTGGCCCTGCCTTTTTATCATTTACCCACAGTTTTCTTCCCTTTCTAAGCTTTCTGTTTGATGGAGTTAGCAGCCTATTCCCTGCATCCATCTTGCCTGGTGGGCAGCGGGGCTGGAGAAGTGCAGATCACCGCCCAGGGTCTTCCAAGGTGAGAAATAAACGAGCCTTTCCACCTGGACTCGTGGAGGTGGCAGACTGGGATGGGAGTGTTTTCCTGAGACTCTGAGACTCAGACCCCTGGAGAAATGTCCTCTTGCAGAATCTCAGTGACTTTGATTTGCAGGAAAACTATAAATTGGGAAATACCATTCCAGACTGTTGAGGAGGTCAGAAGGAGATGATTATGCAATTACCTGGGGGAATGGGAGTAGTCTAGACAGGCAATCTAGGAAATTCTGGAAAAGATATTATCAAGATAGCTTGTCCAGACTACATCAAGTTCAATTTTCAGTGCTTAAGCTGCTTTATGAAACAACCTGCTTTAAACTGATCTGCACTGGTACTTACACTACTACCCTTGGCTTTAAAGGATTATGCTGCATGTGAAGTTGAGAGAAAGGCACACTGTGTACTTCATACTGTCAGGGAAGAACGGCAGTAATGAAACGGTTGGACGAGCAAGTAGTAAAGCCACAATCAGGCTGGCGCTGTAGCCGGGAGTTCGTAAACTCTCCTAAAGTGTGTATATACCAACTTTTACTAACAAAGGGCATTTTCAGATAGGAACAACTGCCTCCCAAATTCTAGTTCAGGAATTGCATGTATGTTTGTTATACCTGCCCCATCAAATGAAATATGAATTTATATAAAAATGCATTTGTCTAGTCATATAACAAATAACTATCTTTACACTGTTGCTAGAAAATAACATTATGAACATAAATTCTAGGTGGCAAAATGCCACAGAAGTAAAGACTTCAATTTACTTTTGAAGCAAATCAAGTCTCTTTGTTATTTAATCTCTTTGGAACTTGCCGGAGAAAATTCGCACTTTCTTTTAAGTAATGATAAAGCAAGTAGCAAGATGCCTCCAAGCTTAGCCTTGTGGTTGTGAAAATAGACTTCTTTTTCTCTTCCAGCTTTTTAAGGCCCATGTGTGGACTCTTGGAAAATTGTATTCTAAACTCTTGTCTTGCTGCACAGTGAGTGCCTTTTGGCCACACGCAGCACGTCATTGATTTCTGTATTAAACAGGCTTTCTGCTCCCTGCGGCCCATCTGGGGATTGGTAGACATATTAATTAGCTGCAGTTCTGGAGGATGTGTGTCAGTCAGTTCCTGGGCATCTGCCAACGGCACTTGACACAGCGGATAGCTGCCATGGAGGTCCCACGCTCTGCACATGTGTGTGTGTGTTCACCACAAAACGCGTGCAGCTCCGGGCACACAGCCGTGCAGATGTGAGCGCGGATGAGCCCTGAGCTGAGGCTCTTGGGTCCATGCCACTCGGATGCAAACTGTGAGATGTCTTTGAGAGGCAGACTCTTCCCAAGTGGATCACAGGGCATGGTATTTCTCCTGCAAATTTACATCTGTTAAGAAAAAATTGTATGAATTTAGGAAGAGTATAGCTTTTCAAAGGTGTCTCTGGGTTTTTTCTCAAATTACAACGGGCCTCTTCTGTGTGCTGGCAGGAAATGTAAAGAAAGACAGACTCAAGCAAGAGCGGGAAATTATTAACTCTATAAATACTCTCATAATGTCATGATCTCAATTTATGATGGAACCAAAGGGACATTCAGACATGCAGGGAGGCTTAATGGCTATCTCTAAGGCCATTGCTACAATGACAACCAATATATCTGTGCATGAAGGAAAATGGGTTTTCTGTTTTTTTCATTTCTACCTAGAACAGCAATCTGCTCTTCCGTAAAACTTGCAATCGAATGCTCTTAGCAACAACCCCCAAGGCCTCAGTGCTGTGTAAGTGGTGGGTGATATTGTGGCAATTGATTGATACATCTAATCTAACCCCTTCCAGTCGAGTTATCTCTCTCAATTATGTTGTTCTTTGGTCCAGTAGAGAAAAACTTATTTCTAAGAAGAAATACTAATGCTGAGAATTTCAGATATCCTGGCAAAATAAAGAGGAGCTGCTTTGGGGAGGGGACACCGCTCCCTGGCTCCAAGGTCACAGGTAGGAGCCCTAGTTTCTTTGTAACAAGCTAACCCAGCTGACAAAAGCAGAGATCCACAGTCAGGCAGCTCCTTGCTGTTCCGCAAGACCTGCACCACACAGGCAACCAACCCTACTTCCCCTCGCTGACCTGAGCCAAACGCAGTCAGCATGAAGTCCTCTGGGGTATCCAGGTTCCTCTTTCCTAATGTTTTGAATACTTGAATCATGTTGGAAGATCAGCCTGTATAAATGACTATGCTTGTAAACAGTACTACCATTTATATTTCAAGTTGCACTCTAACATGACCTGCAGTTTCTATTTGAGGAGTCCTCATAGTTCATAAATTCTGAGAGAATTTAGCTCACCAATGTATTTTAAATGAGCTATTAGAATCCTAAACTCTAAATATTATCAATAAGATTATTTCTCTAAAATTAATTTTAGAAGTGGCCAAGTTCAGCAATGAGGGAACCCCACTGCTATGATTAGAAACAATGCTAGATTAAATTAAGATTCAAAATGGTAAAAATAAAAAAGATCTAAAACTCCAAGCTAGAATCCCCTAAACACATTTAAAATTATTTCTCATCACCATTCGATATTTTGATTTGACTGGCCTGAATATATGCTGCATGTACTAAATAGTTATGCAATTAATATTACTTCAGCCCATCACTTACTTGGTTCAGTTGTATGAAGGTTTCTCTCACACTGTTTCACAACTGTTTATTCCAAAGCCCAGAGCAGCTAAGATCAGAAATGCCAGTGATCAATTCCCAGCTTACAGAGTGTGCAGTCTCACGAGTTAGCCCAGGCGGCTCAGCTACTGCCTGAGGAAGTGCTTGGGCAGAAGTAAGCTTTCCTAAGGCCACAGTGAAGCAATGATGCTATTATCAGTCAGTGATTGAAGGAAAGACTACCTGGCAATTGAGGAAAATCTGAACATTTTAGTCCTTTTGGGCTGAGATTTATGATTGTGTTTTCTGGGATTAGGAAAGCAACCAAGGCGGACTCAACACTCACAAGCAAAGCCCCCCGGGGGGACCCAGGGGCAGCTCAGAGGACCCGGGGGAGCCAAGGCTTTGCTCTGGTTGAAGTGGAGAAGCTATGGTGAGAGCCATCCTCTCGGCCGAGCTTCCAAGTGCCAAACCTCAGCTCTCCCATGGCAGAGGGGTCCACAGCAGGGTCCCGACTCAAGGCGTGGCTGCTATGTGCTGTCACTGCGTTTGTGTTCTGATTGTGTGGTACGTAATTTTAAGCAGGAAGATCACATACTTAGCTTTATAGTTCTGCAAACTTAGTTACAACCAGAGAATGTAGAGTGGAACCTGCCTGAGGGCAGATACATAGAGCACCTTACTCCTGATGTTCACACTCTTACCTTTTGTTGTCATCTTTGAATAAGTCATGGCAGTTGGTGGCACTCGCCAGTCACATGGCTCATTAGTGCAGGGCTGGGGGCCACACTCATCTGCAGCTTCCTCAGTCCCTGGACCTTCGGGTTTTCAAGAGCACTTACATCCAATATGTCAGCCACATATGTAACTTTAATTTTCCTAGTAATAACATTAGAAAGAGTAAAAACAAGCAGATAAAATTGAATTTATTTTCAACATATTGTTTGAAGCCAGCCCTGCTGGCAGTACCTGGAATCCCAGCACTGGAGGAGATGAAACAGAAGGATCCTGAGTTTGAGGCCAGCCTGGGAGACCTGGTCTAAGAAAATGTCACTTCAGGGTTTTGTTAATAACGTTTACATTATTTTATGCTGCCTTGGAAAGTTAGTCTGCTTTAACTCAATCAGTTCAGACTTGTACCCTTTCGAGAGCTGGCTGTGTCCCATGGATGCGAGGGGCTGCAGCAAGACCCACCCAGTATGAGGAGCAAGGCAAGGACAGGACTGAGTCGGCAGCCCTGCTGCCTCTCTTAGCTGAAATGCAGTGTTCTGCTTGTGGGTGTAGCATTAACAGCTGGTCGTGTACCCTGAATGATAACGCTGTCAGGAACCTTCATGAGATCTAGCAGTCAGAAGTACCTGGAGTGCAGTCCGACATAGTGCACGCTTGAACTTGGAGAGGCAAAGGGAGAAAAACCATCCTTTTGAGACTGCACAGTGAATTTTAATGTGATAAGAATTTTCAGAGCCTTTTATGGTGAAACTTCTAAAGTGCAGCCTGTCAGCTGACCGTCCTCACTGCATAGGGTCTGTCTCTCCAAGAGGAGGGAAGGCATCTCTATTTGCCTAGAAGCTTGAAAAGGTGAACACAATGTCATTGATTTGCTTGTAGCAAACAGCCATGGGAGCCGTGCTGTTGACCGAGATCTCATGAAAACCCAGCAATTCCCCACCTGTGGCTCTAATATCCGTGTCGTGGGAACCGGTACAAAAAGACCTATCATTATCTAAGTAGCTAGGGTGTGCTTGACTACACTGACCATAAATGCAAAGAATTTAAAGAGACAAGGATGGTCTTGGGCCACCGTGGAGGGACAGTCAGACTGGACCGGGCGGGTGTGAGGCCATGCGTCAGCTGAGTGAGTGGCAGGTGGAGACACACAAGTCACAGAGGAGGATGGAGGGAAATCGGCGCAAGTTGATGACAACAGCACAGGGTGAAGAGGGGGACACATGAGCAAACCTGAGCTTCCAGAACCGATATTTCATTTACTAGTGAGAGTTGAGAATAAGGGGAAGTAATTGAGGCTCAAGGGTTCCACCCAGGCTTCTTCAGAGCTGAAGCCACAGTGATGCAGCAGTGCTCCGAGCGAGCACTGTCCACGTTTGCATACAGACAGAAGGATTCAAGGGCAATAAAGCTGGGTTGAGTGAAACCCTAGGAAGCCTTTGCTCTAAGTGAGATCCCAGTGTTAGCGGGAGGAATCAGAGCATGGCAAGAGCTGCTCCCCAAGAGCGCACATGCACATGTCTGTGGTTAGGCACAGACATCCATATTAGTACCAATTACTCGACCAAGAACTAGTACCGACTGAATAATTAATATACCTGCTTTGAATCTGTCCCTTCACATAGTCTTCATAAACTCTGAGGGGGATGAAGCTCAAGAAGGAGACACTGAGGCAGCTGCAGTTGTTGTATGGGCCTGGGGCAAGCACTCGAGTCAAACGTTTGTGTCTGAGCAGAGCCTGCAAGTGAAGAGGAAATTCCAGCAGCTTGCAGTTGGAAACACAAGGCACAATGATTAATTCTGATTTAGAGGATTCAGTCCAGTGCTGTGTGATTTGCTCCTGTGTTTCTATTTCAGAAACACTTACTGTGCAGCCAGTTCAGGCAGGTTGAGGAGTATAAATAAGGCACACTTGATGGAGTAAAGGAAGGCAGCGTCACTGACGTGGACTCTGAAGAGTGGTCGGGTACTGGTGATGTGGCAGGGGCTTCAGGCTGGACCAAGGAGTAGAAGGACAGAGGCGGAGAAAGCACAGTTCTGGGAGCAAGAGCAAAGCAGCTCAGCACCACACACTGCAGAGCAGGAGGCCCGGGAAGGGGTCGAAGCTGAGTTTGGGGGAGCCGACCTACAGCCATGTGAGATTTTAGCAAGAAATTACTATTAATGCCTTGAAACATAGTTCTGGGGTAAACGTGGGGAGAAATTCCTTATGAGACCATGGCGGAAGTTCAGTACTGACTTGAGGCTAAGTGGATGATACTGAATGAAAGCTTAAGATTTTCAGAGAAAATAGCAAGGATCAAAATAACATTCAGGTTTCATAAACTAGCAATTGGAATATAAATATGAAGACTATGTTGTGGAAATAGGCTTTTCGCTCTTTTGTGATCATTAGGAAAAGGTGCATCGCAGCATATTGCCAATTTGCAGATGGAATTTTCAATCCTGGATCTACAAATAAACAGCATTTATGTTGTGTGTAAAACACAAGCTAGTGTGTGCAATTTATGTGGGTTTCTCACAGTGGCAAATCACAAAAGATGCTTTCTCCATACCTATGAACCCAGAGAAATTTGTTTTGGGCAATGGACATGTGAAACCAATTAAAATGCACTTTATTAAAAAAATTTCCCAAACAAAAACTAAGCAGAAAGAAATAAGACTTATATAACATTTACAAATAGTGATTTTGCTATGAAAAGATCACTAATCCATGCTTTCTATTTGTGATTCATTCCTCCATTTTAATTTCTACTAATTATGTGAAATTTTAATGCAAATGATATTCATAACTTGTTCCTGATTATTCTGCCCAATTTTTTTCTGCTATACCTACTTTCCATGGTTGCTGTTGTTGTGTTTATTAGTAATAGTCCCTATGTTTGTTGGCATATTTAATGGCTTTATCAACAGCACACCACTTGATTGTCACAACCCTATGTTGGAAGCATTATCTTTATCTTTCATTTGAAGCAACTAAGGCTCAGAGAGGTTCAAGAAGTTACCTATCATCACTGGCTGGTGAATCTGTTCTCATACCATCATAACACGCCGTCTTTCCAATGACATCAATATCATCCCCCATGGTGCTGGCTGTACCATGTGTTTATTAATATTCAAGACTAAACAATCCCCAAACATTGAATTTCAAATTAAATGAATTAGGACTTGCCTTATCAAGAGCCTTCTTGAAAGTAGTATTAAATTATTTTTGCTGAAAAAGTGACAATATTTGTCAATTTGGTACAATTCCATGACAGTGACAACTTCAGAGTCCTTTAAAGATTATGATAATGATATAACCCAGAATGTTGGAATGTTTTCTCAATAAAACAAGTGCTAAGATGCTCATAGAAACAGTTACATCTGTTACTACTGTGTCTCTCCATACATAATCTGGGGGCCGAGCAAGATAAAAGGAAGCCACCACCACACCTCCACCCCAGATGCACGGGACAATGGGAGCAGGCTTTACAAAGAGAATTATACTTCCTTTTCACCAAAATTGGAAAAATCAGAATTGGTAGCATTAATAAAAGTGTATTTAAAATAGAGTTCTTATTTTTAAAAAGTTAGTCTTCCAACACTCATTCAACAAAAGTTTAGCAATGAAGCATTTACTTTTCCTAATATTTTGATCATGCAATATTTCAAAAACACAGAAAAGTCTTTATACCAGTGGAGTATTTTGGAAAATTGCCACAAGTTAACAAATTCTAGATTGTCTAAGAAACAAAATATTTTGAATTTCTTATACCATCCAAAATGTTACATAATGATAGACACATTCATTATTCTGTTATTTTAACATAAATCAGATTTACTTAGCTATCTCTATATTTTACTCAAATTTAGCTGTCTAGTCATAAATCTTTAAAAATTCCAGCTAGGACAAATGTATTTAGAGAAATATATATTCTTGTGAAAAGTGATCCGTTAAACATTACCTAAAATAATTTGAATACCTTCAAATTTCATTCCACACAATTAATTTTATCTTTGCATATTTTGTTATTATACTTTAGTAATTTAAAAATCCCTTGCAAAACAAGCTCAGCTTTGAGATGTGCACATTTACAGGCAGGGATGATAACGTTTAAATTGCAAGAAATCAAACCACCTGGAGCAACTTTCCATTTTTATTGTATTTTTATTTTCCAGTCTGCCATTCTAATTCAATTGTGTATCTTGGGCACTGAAAGCAATCTCAGGAATTGCTGAGCAGCTACAAAAGAAGTCTAATGGGATCTAAAATCGATTCCCAGATCTGATATTGATTCACTGGGTGACCTTTGGTCCCATTGGATGATATCAGATTGATCTCAGCATTTTTGTACCTCAGGATTTGTCTTTTGATTAAAAAAAAAAAATGCTTGTCTCACACACACAAAATGCATCTACATGTAAGGAAATGGGCTCTGGCTAGGAATCCAGTTCTGGCTTTGACTCCAGCACACAGCACTAGGGGAGCACCAGACCTGCTACTCAGGAGTACTGCCCGCAGGGTGCCAGTGTGGCTTTGCCTATATTCCAGGGTTCAAGCTCCTTTAAGTGCTTTTACCCTGGCAAATTTTTCTTCTTCTGATTTACATTTTGCTGGCATTTAGTGGCTGTCTTGGCTCATGTTTAAAATGCTTAACCTGGAAAGGGGTGGATGTTCAGTGCCCCACTCTGCTTTGCCCTTTGCTGGCCTAAATCTTTGGGACAGATGTAAGAGCTGAAGAAGGGAATTCCTCTTCCTTGCCACATTGGGCTGGATCCCCATGCAGGTGCCAACCATCACCTCATCACATTCTCACTGACAGCAATATGGAAACTATTTTTAAATTCCGTGATAAAATCACACAGCTTCTTAGATACATATGAAAAATCTGTTCTTTTAGAAAGGTATCACTTACCTGACGGAAGAACAGGAAAGATCCTATGAGTGTTAAGCAAAATATCATCACCATCTTGTCATACATACTTCCAGCACACTGGAAGTGACCTGAAGCACCTTGTTTATAAAAAGTGTATCAGAGATAATCTCTGGTTTTCAGGCTCTTGATTAAAACTGAGTTCTGGTGAGATAAAAAGACAAAGTGAAAAGATGTGTTTGCCACAGATTCCATCCATTCACTTTTAGACCTATGAAGAAAAGTCTGCAATTTGAATAGTCTCCTAAGACAAAATGGAAAAGTCTTTTCAACTCTATTGTTAAGAGAAATATTGTGACATGGAAAATTTTAATCTGAAAATATAAGTTGGATAATTGTTTGCACTCCCAACGTCTTAAGTCCAGTGCTATGCTTGAGGAGCTAACCATTATACGATCTTTTACTTGTTGAAAAATTATGTATCCAGTGATAAACTTCAACCATAGTGTCCATAAAAGTCTTTCTGAAACCTATATCTTTATACAATACCACAGCTGACAGTTACTGGTGGCTTCTCTAATTCCCACTCTTCACTTTAGAATATAGAAACTTTAGACTGAGACTGGTATCACAGCATTCTGAAGTCTGGCTGCTTCCTGGAAAAGCTGAATTTAAACTCCCTTCTCCCAAGAGTGGACAAAGAGTCCTTTCCACTACTTTACACTGCTTTGCTCTTACTACCAAATGTGTGAAAGGAACTGAAGGTCACAGTTTCCCATATGCTCAAGCTGTTTATAAATTTTCTCCTTCAAAATTAAAATAAATCCACTATTAGTAACATTACATAATTATTGTTAAAATATACTTGTCTCTTACCTATGTTTCTCTGGGCATTTGTTATCTGATTATAAACTCTACTGTTAATTTCAGGGAAGATTTTGATTCTTTCACAAAAATAGTATGTATTGGGAATGATTTGGCTGCCTCTCCAAAATAGATAAAATTGGAATATTATCTCAATGTTTACTGTTTACTGTTCTTCTCATAAAAGTAGCTGGATTAAAGATGATTTCTGTGAGCTGAAGTAGTCAACACATATCACAATTTATCAAAGAAAATAATTGAAAACATTAGAGAAGCGACCAGAACACAAGAATCATGCAACATGTCACCCACACACCTCTGTGTACAGTGGACAGGGATGACTAAATGCTTTGATCTGCCCTGGATAACATGAAAGGGGAAAGGAAAACCAGAAAGCAACATCTGCTGGAAAAAACGTTCATTAAGCAGGGTGGAGACAAGCTGAGTGTTGACATACACCATGAGAAAAGAAAAAGAAAATGCAAGAACAAAGATTTTTTTTATAGTCACAGACCTCAGCAGTCCAAAGAGATAAAATTTGACTTAGGAAAAAGACATTAAAATAAATGCATTGGATTTATATTTCCAATACTAAAATGTTGACAGTGAGTTTTCTACAAAGGGTTTCAAGGAAAATATGCATAATATACCATGTATCTATATGTAAAACTTAGATATGCAGATCTATGTAAGTTGTTTGTTCAGATCCATAGAGATTGACACTATTTTAGACAACATTATGAAGGCACAATGTAAAGAATATAACTCAGGGCGGAGGATTTAGCTCAGTGGTTCCGCTACCTGTTTCACAAGCACAAGGTCCCGAGTTCGATCCCAGGTACCAAAAAAACCCCTCTCTTCCTAATAATGAGGCAGGGCATTTTGAGCAGGGGCTTTAGCTCAGTGGTTCTGGAGCCTGCCCTGCAAGTGCAAGGATCCAAGTTCGATCCCCGGTACCAAAAAAAAAAAAAAGAATACAACTCATTTTAGACTGTCTGGCCCTAAATTTATAAAGGTAGACTCTAGTCCATCTTTCATTTAACTTCAGAAAACTGATGTCTCCTTTCGGAAGTGTTTGAAGTGAATCTCTTCCAAAGGCAGGTAGATCTGCCTGGGAACTATTGGTCCCTCACCTGTCACAACCGCTCAAAACACAGATACTTCCTGGGGACTTTGCAAATGGGAGGCACTTTCAAGTGTGTGAGTTTTTGTACCCTGGTGTGTATTGCTCCTGGTTGTGCTGGCTTTTACATTTGGGGTCGGTGTCACGTTACACTGCTGAAGTGTAGGCCCCACTGTCCATGATTTAGTGCCTTCTGGGCTCCAGCAGTTCTGTTTGGTCTTGGTGGACGTGCACAGACGACATTGTCCAGGCCACAGCCCATCTGATGCCAGATCTGGGGAACGCGTGGGGAATCAGTGGCATTGCAGCTTTATCCGTGATTTGGTCACAATTTCTTCTAAAAATAATAAAACCAAAAGAAAGATGTATCATTTAAGGAGTTCAGGAAAGCGAGCCATGTCAGAGAAAGAGCAAGATGGAAAAAAGTGATGGTAATCCGATGTCATGAGAGGACACTTAGGAAACGTAAAGAGAAAGACGTTTGCTGCCAACACGGCGGCTGTGTGCAGCAGCCTCGGCGGACGGTCCTGCTGGGCACCACACCAGGGCTAGGGTCACGGAGACATGCGGTTTCGCTTGACCGAATCACTCTGGTAAACCCCGTCCCACCCTCCACTCCTGCTGCCTCCAGCCCCAGCCGGTCAGCTCTGCTGCAGAGCCGGGGCTGGAGCCTCTTCCAGAGCCACGCAGCCACCACCCTGTTCCAAGAGTTCCTTGCCTTCCTTTGACCCGGGCATCGGAAGAGATCTGCCTCAATCTTGGTCCCTCCTGCCTCCGCATCCTCGCGTGCATCCCCTGCCAACCCATTCCGGACATGCTGGCCTGTTGCTGCTGACTCCTCGTCTCTCTCCTGGTAGATCTTTGTGTTTACTGCGTCTGCCCGGCAAGATCTGCCCACGCGCGCGCTTTACTAAATCCCTCTGGTCTCTGACCTTAACCCCTCCCCTGCGTCATTTCCTCAGAGTCCCCCCACCCCTTCGTACTGAAGGTAGCACGACTATGGTTTGTACTGTGGCCCCAGGGAGCACGCGGGGCAGAGGTACCTGCACACGCATGCTGCTAGAGCTGTGGGAGATGCGAAGTAGGATGGCTGCAGGGAGCGTTCACATCACGGTAAACTTGCTAAATTATTCAGGACTGTCTTTATCTCTCCAGGGTCAATTGTCTTGGCTTTCTCCAGTGTAAAAAAGCCAGTGTACTAATTAGAATGAGAACATGAAATAAAGCTCCTTGATCAACTTGAACTCTTAGGTGCACACCGGAGTAGTCTTTCTCAAATGAAAGTAAATCAAACTGTGGGATCACCATCCTGAAATACAAGTCCTCTTCTACATTTTACTCATACCACCATTTTCATATCAGGAATAATATGTACTAATTAGCAAATAATTTTCCTAAGGAGAGAAAATGGGCCTCTAAATCCATTTTGATAAAATTGACCTGGCTTCCACGGGCTTTGTCACATGTTCCTAATATTTATTATTTAGATATTTGTTCACAGTCTTCTCTATTCCTGTAGGAAGACACAGAGGTGGCGTAGGAGCCTCCTCGCGAATTCAGCACATTGAAGGAGATGCAGGTGTTGTGGCAGAAGCCCCCTTTGCTCTCTGAAGACTGGCACTGTGGAAGCAGTGGTTTCCAAAGGTGCTTTGGTGTGCAAAGCCTTGCTTCCACGCCTGGGGGGGGGGGAGTGGTAAAGCAGAAGGGTTAGTGGCGTGTGCCCAGGAACATTCAAAAGATCGTGACCAGAGGCCAGTGCTTGAAAACTATGCTCCATTGTTTGAGTTTCGAATTAAAACTCTCTGAGGATAAAGGCAGACTTTACATTGGTTAAAGTCTAGCCTTTCATCCTCCCTCATCAGGGCTGGAATTGGCAGGAGATGACACGGCCCTACTGCATAATCAGGTATTTCAGCATGAGAGGAAGCAAGTTTCCCTGGACTCTGAGTGCTGTTTTTGGTTTGTTTTTGGTTTGTGAATGAACAGCATGTATTTGGCATGTAAGGCATTAATTCAATAATGCTCTCAGAAGCCGTGAGCTGACTGGAGCTCACAGTGCAGCAGAGTGAGCAGAGTTACGCAGAAATGCAACCTACGTGTCTGTCTATGAGAAGTAATCAGCATACTTTAATATTATAGAACTCTTATTTGTTCGTGGCCTGCTGCTTTATGTTCTAAATAAGCCCCTTAGAACTCCATAAGGTTCAGCAGGCTGGGAAAGGGGGCATTTGGATAAAGTGTTCCTGTCTGTTTCAGGGCTTCACTCTCAAGTTAACAGGACATTAGCTTTCTGGACATTCGGCAGGCTGTGCTCAAATGCATCTCATTTTTTCTGAGCACACACCAGTTCTTCCTCCTTCCAAGTTTCACCAGCGCTTCCGCTGGCAGGGGGTGTGCAGTGTTCTGAGCCCTTTCCCTCTTCAAGCCAAATTTGAAATATACTCTATGCAAAATATATTCTTTTTACCAATCTACACGCCTCTCGACACCATGAGGTCTGACATCTTTTAGACTCTTGATAAGACTTGTTAATTTAAATAAACAAATATAATCACCAATAATGGCAGAAGTATCAATTTTAAAGATTATTCTTGTTTTCAGGAGAAAAAAGTCACTTAGTGAAAGGCGTTGGCTCGGTCCCCCTGGACCTGTGTACGCTGCATCTGTTATAAGTTTTAATTCCACCCCACATTCTTCGGCCCCTCCCCGTGTTCTTCATATTCCTGTTGAATCTTCCCTTCTTGAAGCAAGAACATGCTGTTCCCTTGTGGTCATGCCCCCACATATTTACACAAGTCACCTGAAAACACGGTTTTATTTCTCTATCCTTTAAGGAGCCAGCGATGAAAAATAGAAATGGAAAAAGTGGATGTCATGATTCAGCAGCCTGTAACTCTGATTGTCAAATTCCTGTCTTTTTATTAAACTCACATCTTGATCTGCCTCGTGAAATACTCAGCCTAACTCACTTAGTCTCTGAGTTATAAAGCATTCTTTATAAAGTTCTTACCAACTTTTTTCTAACCAAACTTCAAAATCAGGAGCTATTTCAGGAGCCTCTATAGCAACATTATGAAAACATTCTTGCATATCTTCTTATTCAAAGAATGGAGGGGTCACACTTCAAGTCTTTCAAATGCAAATATAATTTTTCAGTTTATATTCTATCATAGGATGAATCTAACTTTAAATCGTTCATGGCACACTAGTGCTATTTTCAAAAGAATGGATTTTCAAACTGCTTTACATATCTATTTAATAGTTCAAGTTCAAACGTCAATATTACATCCTCAGTACATTCCATAATCTTTAAGATTTAGTTTGATTACACAAAACTCTTCCATTCCAATTAGCAAATATAGATATTCAAGTGAACCAAGAAATCTTGGGTTTTCTATTCCTATTGAAAGGGAAGTATTTGATACTGGCCCTCTGAAAACAGACTGAAGGAAGTGTGTAAGATGAATTTCACACAGACTTGTTCACTGAAGGACATTCTTATTTGGTTCTTAGAAGGATTATTGCTCCAATTGAGAACACGAAATAGGAAGAAAAGGTCCAAAGGGGTAGGGGAAGTGGGAGAGGCAGGGGAAAGGAAAGAAGGGAAAGGAAAAACTATAAGAAATAGAAAAAATGGAAACAAAGTCTTTGCAAATAGGGAAGGGTGGAGGGGTGAAGGGAGTGCAGGGAATGGGGAAAAAATAAGAACCAAGATACATCATGTAAAGGTACAAGTTCCCAATGAGAAATGTAAATGTATCGTATTACCTAAAATGTACCAATAAAAGAATTTAAAAAAATAAAAAAGGGTTATTACTCCAATGCCATTTTAAATTTATAGGATATAAAATATTCAGAAAATAACTTGCTATTGGGAACAAATAAACACTCTTCTCTGTTGCTTAAAGCCCTGAAAACAATATTAGCATTAAAGAAGATTCAGAGCAGCAACAGAGCCCCTCCCTCCCAAAGAGATAATTCCATGAATTGACCTTGCTGTGACAGACTTAAGCATCAACTAGATCAAATCGCACTTGATTTATTTTTACAGAATAGGGGTGTTTACCTTGTTGAATAGGAAAGCAAGAAAAAAGTTAAAGTAAGAGTGTATGTTTCATCCCATTTTTCTAAATATATCAAAATTTAAAGTCAAGTGACAATTCATTACTTTATCATCTTTAAGTAGATGTCGAAATTTTATTTACAACTGACCATCATGTATACACAGATAATACCATTTTTGCACATTGTGGTAGTGGGAAGTAAATTGAATTGTATAAGACAGGAATCCCTTGAATGATGTAAAGGAGTAAAAACCAGCATAATCTAAAACACACTTTAAATAAACACGTTGTGCGATCACTTTGTGATTATCCCAACATTATGGACTTTCAGGAGAAAGAGAAATGTAATGTGTTTTCTGCACTCAGAACTACATGAGTATTTAAATTCAAAATTACATGTGATGTCAAACAAAGACCAGTAGAATGCAGTTATATACAAACTGCCACGGAAACCCCAAAAGAAGGATATCCGGCATTGCTGGAGCGGCAGAGGTCAGGATTAGAGGAGGGGCACTGCACAAAGAGAAATACCATGGGAGATACAGCCATGCAGGCCCAGGAAGATTTAAAAATAATACCGCACAAGCAATTTGCAGAGCGCGGAGGATCATGGGACTCCTGCTCTGGAGGGGGAAAGAGAGCTGAGAGACTCCAGGTAGCAGCGTCCACAGGGAGAGAAGAGCTCCTCCCGCCACCTCTGCAGAGCTCCACTCGCCTTCCCCATGTCTCCACTCACACAGCCTTTCAGAGAGCTTCTCGGGACCCCTCATTTCCATTCTCCAGCCAAGACTGATCACCATTATATATTTTCACACGACATTGTTGCTTAAGAAGTATACAATAAACAACACCAGTGTAGTGAAAGTATTTGTTTAGCATCTGCCTTGCCTATAGCTCTGTAAGCATCAGAGAACTGACTCTGTCCTTCTGATTCAGCTCTCTATATAACCCCAGCCCTTCCCATGCCAAAAATATCAGCAGATATAAATGAATACATGTTCAACATGCCAACCAGGTTGTATTATATATTCACTACAAATTCTATATAGGTTGATAAATTTTTTTCTCTCTTTATAGATGAGATAACTCGGAATTGAAAGGTTAACTAACACAACTAGAAAATCACATAAACATGATCAGAATTTGGGTCTGTATAACTACTAACCTCTTCGAATAGTATAATAACTATCTTAAGATAGAACTAAGTAAATATTCTTTCATTTTGGACAACCCTGAAAAACAAAGGCATGAGATTAATACCAAATGTACTAGCTTTTTTCCTTAGTAAAGAAATTCTTCTGAATAAACCTTTATATCTACCATAAGCAGAAAGAAAAGAAATTGGACAGTTAGAATTAGGCCAAATTTTGAAGAATCTCAATGGAAAATTATGAAAAAGAGACCGCTATTGAGATTACTGAGTAGGAAATTAACATGATGAAAGCAGAATAAAAAAACCAAACTTGTGGAGTATGTGAGAAGTAGTTGCGGAGGAAGGGAGAATGCATCCAGAAAGTCCAGGAGGAGACCAGGCCCAGGTGAAGGCCACCTCAGCACGGCCGATTCTGTTTTCTCTGTGGTTGTTGTCCTCGTCACTGTTGCTTGGTGCCAGGGATTGAACTCAGGACCTTGCTCTTGCGAGGTAGGGGTGGTGCCACCGAGCTAAACCCCTGGCTCCGCAACCAATGCTGGAAACATAAAAGCAGATGAAAAAGTATGAGTTCCTTCGCCGAAGGATTTGAAAGATTTGATAATAGGTGATGAGCTGGAGAAGCTGAAGGTGTGTTCCAGGCTTTTCAGGTGGACTCGGATCTTGATGAAGTTGGGAGAAGATCCGGCTCCCTCCCCAGTGAGGCTCAGGGTGCCCAGGTCTCAGGGGAGGGAAGGCGGGGCAATTGGTCTCCACACTGCTGCAGGGGAGACTGTGAGAGGGCAGTCAAGTGAGAGGACAGTCAGGCAACCCGTGAGCCAAAAGGGAAGAAAGGCAGACGTGTAAATAAGAGCGACAGGATTCTTAGGTTCTGAGACATCTTCTCAACGTTAAAAAGAAATGAAATGCAAGAAAGCCAAAGACTGAACAGTAGCAAAGGTACTTTTACTGCAGTCAGGGGAGGACTTCAAGAGATGAGAGAGAGGAGTAGATGAAGGAAAGTGGGCAAAAAATAGCGATGCAGAGGAATGACTATAAAATCAGAGCAGAAAATCATCCCTTCCGATGGGCACCCAGAACTTCCATGTTCAATGGAATAACAAGAGGCAAAAAAGCTGGGGAGACTCCAGGGGTGTGGGAATAAGAAAGCCGCTGGTGTTTCCTTACACCGCCCTTTAGATAGAAGAGTGGGAATGGCATTGGGAATGAAGTGGAAGGCGCACTTGAGGGAAAAGGGCAGGTGTAAAGCAATTTATTTGTGATACCTGGTGAGCCGAATTCGAAGGAGTGTAGGTCAGTATGAAAAAACAAATCCTGCAACCCACTAACTTTATCTGGGTTTGAAATATGTTTCCCAATTAATCCTTTGGAAAACACAAGAACTTATCTTTGTTTCTCAGGCCTATCGCCTATTACAGAGGCACTGCTTATCATTCCGAGCATGTGAAGAAACAAGACAGGGCAACTTGTGGCAGAGGGAGATTAAAAATAATAGTCCTTTGTTCACAGCACATTTCCTCAGTACACGACCACATCTCTTCTTGCTATGGATGCCTAAGATCACATGTTTAATGCAGCGACAACCTGAAGACTTAAACTTGCTGTCTTCTGTTATAATCTCCTGGTCACTCATATAAGTGTTACACACCCCAGTTCTGCTCACTATGCATTGCAGCCCATGGAGCATAAGCAGTTGCTTTAAGTGTAACTTCAGGAAAGAGTATTTACCTTAAAGGTCATCTGCGGGGGTTATAAACATGAGGAGACAAGTAGAAATAATAAATAATAGCAAAGAGTTTATATATTGTTATTACATAGGAGGAAACAACCTGAGGGAATTTAAAGTTAGGGCCAAACACTACAGGGCAAAGGACTTTGATGCGCATTTTTTGAAAAATGATCACACAAAGCACCCACGGAGTTTACAACAGCAGCAGGTGTAGAGAAAGCAGGAAAAAAGTCCCTCTGAGGGAACTTCCCCCGAAGCTCTGTGGTTGCATGTCATCAAGAGGTGAAATAATTATAATACGCCAACAGCAGCAGAAGCCAAACCCGTGCGGAATGTCCCCGGTCAGGTCCGCCCAGGCACACATAGCTGAGTCACACAGCTTCCAGCAGCCCACGTGTGTGCATCTATTCGTTTGTCTTATTTAGTTGTAAAAGGCCAAGGAGGCTATGAGACCTTAGAGGAAATGATGAGTTCATTTACTATAAAAAGTTAAGGAAGATACAAAATACTAGAGTAAAATGAGAGGTGCTTCAGAGGAAATTAAATAGTTCGATTTTATTCCACGTTTTTTAATTGTTTCCTGTTAAATGTCACTGGACATTTTTACTTGCAAATAAAATGCAAAATTTCAGAGTTTCCACTTGTGACTCAGTTTAGAGCTTTAGCTCCCGATTTGGGACATGCCTCGACTTGGCTCCTGTGGTGCTATCTCCCCTCTTGATCTTACAGAAGGTTTTCATTCCAGTCTTGTTCACTCCCTGCCCTCAGCTCAGCCCACAAGTTACTGCTGCTTCCTCCCGGAGCAGTGTCTAAGATTTTATGGGCAAGTTCAAAGCTCTGTGTAACATGATATCCTCCTACACGTATGTCCTCATTTCCGACGACAACCCCTCTCCTCCTAACCTGTGGGCACCCCACTGATGCTGTGAGCCAAGAGATATTTGGTTCCAAGTGTAGCGTCCTCCCCTCTCCCACCCACATCCTTGTCCTTTATTCCTGACATCCTGAGTGACCCATAGGAGGTGGTGCAGGATCCCTTCACAGGGACCCCTTCAGGGCCAAGCATTCTGTGAGTTTATTTTTCCTAATGCCTCGGCTTTGGCCAAGTCTAATGATCATGGCTAGCAACTGACACATAACCTTCCAGAACATGAGACAGCATTTGAGAGGGATCCCTTTCTAACTGGGTCTCTAAGGAGGAAAAGCTGATGTGTGGCCTTGGTCAGACCACTTCTTTATTTTGCTCAAGGTCAGAACTGTGGGTGAAGAGCTAGGTTACTGCAGGCAAATGGGTGCGGTTAGGATGTTTTATTAAACTAGTGTGGAGCCCTCCTGATTTTCACTTTTCCTTGCCTGGCATCAGTGAAATTTGAGTGTCTCCAAGACAATAAGGAGCTCGCTTTCTAATGTAATCATGTCCCAGTCATAAAATTTAAATGACGAGAGCCTAAGCTCAAATCTTGGAAATGTTCTTTTCGGTTTTCTGAAAACCACAAAATAAAGAAAAGCATGAGGCTTCTTTTAGGAGGACTTTCCATAGCCACAGAACTGTGCCACTTATAAAGGCACTGCACACACCCTGCCCCTAACTATCACTGCTGGCAAAACCAGCTGGGGATCCTTCTGGGGTCTACGGCCTGGAAAACTGGAGAAACTGGGCCATGTGGGGAGCGAGGTCATCTCAGTTGTTATATTTCTTCTCGGCTCACTGTCTCAATTCAAAGCTGATGAGTCTTCTTTACGTTTTCAAATGTTTCTGAATGAAAGCTCATAAAACAACATGTACAGAACTACATACAGGTCATTGCTTACTCTCGATTCTTTGCCATTCCTAGGCTTATTTTATAATTTCTTTCAATTAATGTACAAACATCATTTTATCTAATCACTAATTGTGCATTCATTCAAGGTATGTTTAAGAATTTCAAAGACTGGATGGTAGTTGTTAAGTAGTCTTTCTGGTGATTTTTGAGCAATCATTCTGAAAATAAACAATATGAAAATTTTCACAGATTTGAAAGAGATAAAGAAATTTGAAAATTCGAAAAAAATTAAACATGACTCTCTACAATTAATCAAAGATAAGAAGCTGGGCGTCATTAAACACGCAAGTCCAGCTGAAGTGGCATGGAGGTGGCTGTGCCCTCTATGGCTTCTACACCAGCACTGTTGGCGCAGTGGGGCTCAGCCAAGCGGAAACTGGGCTCGCAGCAGGGCAGCCAGAGCACACACCACTGTGAGTCAGGACAGGCGGGATCCGGCTTTCGAAAATTCGATGTAGCATAAGGCCTCTCATATCATTAAACGTGGATTTCTGTTAACAGTAACCCGCGAAGGTGAGCATGGGAAGTGAGGAGTATGAGTGGAAAATATTCTAAAACTGAGATGTTGAGTGGTCAATACTTCTGGAGTACATATAATGCAGCGTTAGCATATCAAATCTTCCTGAAGTTCACGGCGAATATTGCCAGTCATCATTTCTAGTCTATCTATAATTTTCTACAATTTTACTGCATAACTGTTAAAAAGTATGGTTTTCAAATAAGTAGTTCATATAGTAATAGTAAATCTGTATTTATACGTAGGCAAAAGATTTGTCACTTGATACCCATAATTTAATGTCATTTAAGATTAAAGATAGAAAATATTATCATAAATGGGTTGACTTACCAAGATCATTTGAAGTGATCAGGACTCAATCAAATTTGACCTTGGTTTGAGTTTCGACAATCTAATATTTTAATATTGTTATATAATTTTGTGAAGACAAATGTCTAAGTGCTCAGGTTCTACTGTCAAATTTTGAGTGAAATGAAACTTCTTTTATATTGTAGCAATAATGACACGGGCGTGAGTAGAATTAGCAATCTGCACTAGGTCTTGTTTCAGCGAACCAATGAAAATCGCACAATATTTGAATAGATACTATTGCGGGTACAGAAAATGGGCCTAATGTCCTGATGTCCAAAATATTTTAATTTTGCCACAAAACAAAAATTTAATGTTTTAATCTATGAGAACATTTTGGATGGCTTGGCTTTCATAGTCATGACTCCTAGGAATTGCTCCCGTTCAGGCACGAGCATCAGGGGCCTCATACCCTAGCTGCAGCCTGGGGCTCACACACTTCCTTCATCACGGCTTCAGGGTGTCTGGACCGGATTTTACAACCTTGTCACAGCAGAATTTTTCTTTTTAAATTTCATGTCGCCATTTTTTCCTGTAAGATTATAAATAAAGGTGGCTTAAAGAAAACATATTTACTTTTTAAATTAGTCTTTGCTGTATTTAGTAATGCAGAATATTTGCAATGATGACAATATTGTGAAACGTTATCTAAATCGCTTGGAATTTACTTTCTAATCCACAATATGTCCCAGGCCCCTTTTAGTCATCTTTCACACTCTTTCATTCTGACCCATTAATATTAACAATTTGTGAGACTTCTACTTTCCAGTCCCCACTGCTTAAATTTGATATGGAATTTTGTAAGTAGAATACAGTTCATATAAATAATTTACAACTTGAAGGTTAAAGAAACATACACAATGTATATTTTCCAATAATTATAAGTTACTGTGAATAAGCTGAATAAGATATTCATGGAGGTTTCAAAATTGAAAATAATTTAGAATAAAGATTTGTTCAGGTTTTTTTCTAGTGGAAGATGTAATTTGGAATGATACACATGTCCAGTTGAGGTGAATGGGAATTTTGGACCTGTGGTATGCTTTTCAATACCAAACATTGATTTTAGTTAATAAATCAAATAAAATGCTAGATTTATTCTAAATGAGATAATGATAATTGATTTTTTGATGGGAAGAAATCTTGCTTCTAGGCCAAAACTGGAATTTACACCATGAGAAATTCATTCTTGAATAATTTGTGTTTCCTATAACAGATTGTAAATAATGACTCAAAAGTTAACTCATCGAGTGTTAGAGAATACCTCTGAGAGCAAAAGAAGTTGCCTAGTAACATCTGGCAACCTGGCTAAGGGGGTTTTGCTTGCATTTCACCATAAACAAAACCAGAAAGGTTAGAGTTCTTGCCTTAAACTGATGTATATTGAGCAGTCAAGATGATCATAAGTATTTTGAACAATTAAGGCCTTTTTGTAAATAAGATGGACACATTCAATAGCAGTGTCTATGTAGATCATTTTATGTCTTTATTTCTTTGGTACCGGGGATTGAACTTGGGTCCTTGCGCTTGCGAGGCAGGCAGCGGAACCACTGAGCTACGTCCCCGGCCCAGTGTAGATCATTTTAATGCTGCGAAAAGGAATGAGTGAAAAGCTGTGGACATTTGTGAGACAATGGCAGTCGGAGTTTCTTATTGCTCAGCACATCTCTAACTCCGGGGTTCAGCCGCAACGAACCGCTGCACCACACACGGACGCGTTCACCTGCGGTTCTGTCCTCTCCGTCATGAGGGGGGCAACCCCGGTTCTTCAGAGGCCTTCCTCACTGAGAGCAATGGGGACTACTGTCCAGACAACAGGGGGCCTGTTGGTTTTGATCAAGGGAATTACAATACTGTATAGAGTTAGGTGACAGGATTTAGGACTTGGATTTTTAAAAAATGCACGTCTTTCATTATCATTGTACAAAACCTTAAAACAGACAAAAATAATATGAAAAAACCCTAGTTTCATAAATTAGAGACCTAATTTTTTTTCCCTCTGGTACAGGAATCAAACTCAGGACCTTGTGCTTGCAAGGCAGGAGCAGCTCCACAGAGCTAAATCCCCAGCCCTGGGATCTAATACTTTAATACATTTCCTTCGAAGTTTTTCTCATTATCTGACATTTTTTGCATTGCTGCACAACAGTTCCACAATGAAATAATATATGTACTAGTTCTAGACATCCACGGATATTCATTGTAAAGATCCAGTTTAACACCTGTGTCCTAATCTAATGCGCAGATATTTCATACTCTATCATTCCTCTCTTATTGACATACACTTTTTTAGTGTTCGAAATACCATCATGGTAAGCCTCTTCTTTTTTGAAATTAGATACATTTCAAGGAGTGAAATAATCAAGTTGAAGGGTATGGATATTTTTAAGGTCTTTTAAGTCTCAAACTGTCCTCTAAAATTTGTATTTTTACCATGAATTGACTGAAATTTCTGTTTCCTACAATAATTTTGTCAAAACAATAATTATTCTTGAAGGCTTTCCTAATTTGCTAAAATAAAATACGAGTTGCATCGTATCATTAAGGCAGCACTGAGTGACAACTCTTTTCTGAGACCCAGCTTGATATAAATAAAACATTCATCCTTTGGCCTCGTCACGTTCCAGATGGAACCAGGAAAAAAATCTTGAAATGTAAAGAAATCATTACAGTACATATGCTCCATCCTGTTGACATATTTGCATTTAAGTTGATAAGATTTCCCAGTGGTGTCTAAATACGGGTGTAACAGTTTTTATTAAAAAGAGAAATGGTAAAAAGCAGTTGCTGTACTTTCACAATTTATAATAAAAACCACTAATGCCTAATGAGTGCATAAGCTAACAAGTACAGCGTAACCCTATTTTGAAGGCAGAAGACTAAAAATGTACATGTGGAAAGATAAGTGAATGATTCCTCTCTGTCACTTTCGTGGACCATTAATTTGCTTTCTGACCAAGCTTATTTTACTGGGCCTCACTGGGGCAAAATGCTGGAGAGTGAATCATTCCTGTTCTGGAATGTCTCACACGAGCCAAGACAGTTTCCCTCTCCTTGTTGTCCACCTAGGGAGTTAGCAGGCGTTCACAGTTGAATAATTACACTGTGACAGCATGTGACATCTGCATAAACTCAAATTAAGCTCCTATTAAAAATGTAATCTGCATGAAGTAGGGACGCATATGCTTTCTGTTTTCCCTGGTTCATAGCATTAATTTTAATGATGACAAAAAGCAGATGAATTATGGCTCTGATGTTTTTGTGGGGAACCCTGTTAAATTCAGGTCCCTTCCACTCACAAGAGGGCAAATCCTATTTAATCTACAGGAAGGAGTAAGTGAATGTTCTTGTTGTTACTAACAGGGGGTGTTACTAACTCCCCACAAACTGGGAAAAAACTGAGTTCATACATTTTCGATATGTAAAGTTGGAAATAATGTTACTTCCTTCTATTTGCTTTTCATGTTATAACATTCTGATGTGAAGGTTCTATTAAATACTCTGTTGTCTGTCACAGTCAGTTTCGTTAGGATTAATTCGAGACCTAAGAGGTGCATGACTTACAGGTTCAACAACATTATACTGAGAGCTGGATGACAGTACTACATGAGTGACGTGTATTCCTAAAGCAAGGGTTGGCCAAATCAAGTAAAAAATCAGGCTTTCCTACTTTTTCCATTTCTTGCTAAATCTAGGGACAGTTTACCTGGCTGTGCTGCGTAATGGCTTGCGACCTCATGCAAGTCACCTCTTCTCTGTCTACCAACATGGGGGTGACTGCCCTGCATACCTGCAGAGTCATTATAAAGATTTACAAGAGAAACATCTAGAAAGCACTTAAGAGTGTGCCCTTGGCTTAACAGTTGCTTAACAAACATTAGCTATTGTTATTATCAGAAAAATGAATTATCCTTATGTCATGATAGAAAATTATACATCTAGTGGTGTGTTTATGATAGACACAGTTATGATTAACAGTGTATCTGCATAGTGTAGCCATGATTCTTTGCAGCATTACACAGAATATCGCATCACACCTGGAAGCTCTTCTGTGGAGAGCGACAATTTCAGAAGTGGCCACATCGCACTTCGAAGATTTTAAAACATGTCCGAGAACACTGAATCAGTAATTGTCACATTGGACATAGAATCCAGATTTTGTAAGCCATACACAATATTTTACTACCTCTACCTTGAAGATCGTACGACTAGAATATTTTAGGTCATAGAAACGTCAAAAAATGTGTGGAAACCACTTTCAAGGTAAGCTGTCTATCACGGAAGAAGCACTCGGACTGGCCGGGCAGAAACTGAATGCAGGCAGGGCAAACCACCCCTCTCTGGGGTAAACCTGCAGCTGAACTCTCAGGGAAGGTTGTCTGCTCCAATATCCAATATTGTCCTTCCATCCTGGATCCTGGTAGGAGTTATTCAGAAGAAAATGTTGTATTCAATAAAGTAATTCTGTTTAAATAAATAGATTAATGGATTAATAAATATGAATAGATATTGACCATCTATCCATGAATATTAAATGAGATTATATTTTATTCACATAACTAGAATATTTTTGTTGTTCAATAAGTAGAATTTATTTTGTCAAATAGTTATCACATACTTGGTATTGTTACCATACTCACTGAGGAGAATTTCCTTTCCAAGCTGTATATTGAAATAGTGACAATTATGGAATAAGTATAATAGCTATAGTTAATGATTCCGAATATTTCAGCCCCAAAAAAGTACTCTTTAGATTCAAAACTAAATATTATAATTGCTGTACACCTAAAACTACTCAAAACTATTCATATGAACAGAAGTTATTTTTAGTATACTCCTACCTAGAAACCCTTAGAGGTAGAGCTTTTCCTTAGACTGGTCTCTTACCAAGGTTGAATAAACAGTTATTTGTAGCAATTTTTGTTTTATTATAGAGAAAAATGAAGTTCTAATGAGATATGGCTGTAAATCAATTAAATCTAAGGCGATGCTAATATGGTATAATCAAGGCAGAAAAGCATACCTTGCATTATTCACATAGCATTACTTTTTAAATTTCTCAGAACTTGGTGAGAGAAACCCAGGTTACAATTCTTTTGTATCTTTCTGCAGTGTACATTGTTAAAAACTATTTCTGACAGACTAATTTTTATGAAGCTTATTAGTAGTAATTGCTCTTATATTCTTTTGAAGAGCCAAGGACTCTTAATAGCTCTCAATTTTGAAATAACTATGGAAAAGAAGATTTTACACAGGCCAGGAAACCAAGTTTAAATGACCTGATTAGCAGACAGAGGGAGGCTGAAGTTCAATAGCTAAATTTATAAAAAAGAAGTGAATTTCAAATAGGAGGAGGCAGAGAATGAAAAGAAAAAATAGATTTTAGAAAATCTATATAATCTCTGTGTTTATGTGGCAGAAGTAGACAAAGAAGGCAGAAAACAAAGGCTGCCGTTGAGTGATAGGTCTGCAGAATCACTTCGGGTGATGAAGGGGGCTAGTGTGTAACATCTCCCCACGACTCTGGGAGGCCACCGGACCTTTCCATTGCTCACACAGTGTACGTGCTGGCTCAGTCTTCTAGAGGAGGGGATCCGTGGCTCTCCAGGGACATCAGAGAGAATTCTGACAGAATGAGACTCAGAAACATGCTCCAAAGAAGGGGGCGGAGTGAGCAGGTCCCCACACACCTGCCCAGTCCCTTTAGCCGCGTCCTGTGTCCAAGACCCAGTTCTGGACCCCGGGGTGGAGCAGGGCTCTCTCCCTGTGTCCAGCCCACGTGTCCCCCACGTGTCATGGTCGGACTCATCACCATGTGGGCACCGCAGCTGCTGCCCTGCAGCCAGAATTGTCACTGCCCCTTCTGAGCATAGACCATGCTGCTCGCGGCCGCATAAAACCCCCTGCTGCAGCCCCACATGGATGTTGCCCTTATATCTCTAAATTTAGGTGCGAATGTTTCATTACCTCAACCGCACTTCGTGCTGTTACTCAACAGGTTGTGTTTGTTGCCCAGGGGATTCTATTCAAGCCCTTTCTCCTAGCCAGGATGCTCTCTCTCCGTCAGCCTCTCCCTGAGGATCCGAGCCACACCCAGTGCACACCTGAGAATACACGTCCACACATCCGGCTCCCACCAACACATGTCCTTTGGGGATAAAGTTAGACAAAGCCTTTCTTCACCTTCTGAAACTGAACATGCTTCTCGTCTCATAGTGAACGCCTGTCACTTCCCATTGCTATTACCCTAGAACACATCTTCTACAGCATGTGTACTAATCATGCTTTTTTACAGAGTGCATAAAAACATGTTTTCAGAAGCACATATGCTATCAGATTCTTCATCATTTATTGGCTTTGTGATCTGAGCATTATGTGCAAATGCCTTCATTTTCTTACACTAATAGTAGGGTGTTGTGAAATTAAGTGTACCCACACATGTGCAGTCTAAGCCACTAATAACCAAGTAAACATAGCTGCCAAACAGTTTTACACTGTGAATTAGTATATGTAAAATATTACTGCTTTATAGTTTTTGCAGTAATTCGTTGTATTCTTTAACAATAGGGCTTTAATTTTATAGTCTAAATTTTACATAGTTACAGCTCAATATGTAGCTACTACATCAATTTGTATTTGTCTTAGTGATTCAAAACCTTACATAAACTAAAAAGTTATCTGAAAAAATATTAGTATGAAAACATCAGTAAAGAACTGCATATTACCATAAACAGAGAGTCCCATCTGGCATATGCAAACAGCCTTTTCTGTTTCTTGGGCCACTTGCCTACATTCAGATATGCCTGAAATAAATTTCTGAAGAGCAAAAATAACCAAGTAAAACAGCTTTACTAAACTGATGAAATGCACAGTGAAATTTACACTGTCCAGAAAGACTTTTTAAGTTCCACAGGGGATAATTTGAGGGCTTTAACCCTCAATGGAGGTAGCTCTTTTGAGGGAGATGATGTTTCTTGATAAGCTCAAAATAAAATTAAGTGTAGAACTATAAGTTTTGATTAAAATTAAAGGGGGAAGGGGATAGAAAGATAAAGGGATGTCTTATTAGGGTTGTCACGTTTGTCGTTAGGTTTTTAAAAATCTTTTACAGCACAAGTGTCCTAATATCTGATGTGTCTGAGTACCACTGACTCAGTGATAACAGGTCATACACCACCAAGAAGTTAAGAGTGTCGTGACTTGCGTTAGTCCTTGAGTTTTGTAGCCTGGCCCAGTCGTTTGCATGTCCACGCCAGGGTTACCTGAGCGGCCCCTGCAGGTCGGGGTCTGTCCCTGGGAACGGTGACAGTGTTGCGAGGCTCATGCAGTATCTTCCACTGGGCACCAGCACTCATTATCCCTCATCTCATTCGTCTTTCCATTGCATTTTACATCCATGTAAAACTTGTCTTATTATCTGAAAGAAATGTAGTAAGATTTGTCTCTCACCTCTAGCAATTTAATAGAAAAAGCTATGAATGTTGCATTAAATACTAAGGTTGAAAGTAAAAAGAGAGTGAGAGGAGAAGAAGAAAGAGAGGGAGGGAGGGAAGAGATAACCACACAAATCCCAGAGAAAACCATTTTCCAGTCAGGAGAAATGGCCTAATCTCAATGGGCAGAGTATGTGCCCAGGTAGGTGAGGAAAACAGATCTAAGGGTGACACAGAAGGAGGCATGGGTGTGTGTTTATGGTCTGTGTGACCTTTATGTATTACGTAGAATGACTCCTGCCTTTAAAAAGCACAACTAGATTAATGAATGTTCAGTATGCTCTCTCCTTGTGCATAAAATCAAGATTTTTCTGCTACGACTGGTCTGATGTCCAAGCCCGTGTCTTTGGAAGTCCACCTCCTCCCAGCCCTGAACGGGGGGCTGCAGAGCCACCCGGTGTCACCCTGGGAAGGTCCCCTCTGTGCTTCCCTGGCAGAGTAGCCACGAGCTGCTGGTGGCTTGGCCCATTGGAAGTGTCACCAGGGACCCGGGATGCCGTTTTCCTTTCTGGTTAATTGGAATTAAATAAAGGGGTGTGGCTCGTGGCTACAGAGCATTGCGGGGTGCACAGCTATCTGCAGTCTCCCTTCAGGACCAGCAAATTCCAGGTGAATTTGATCCAAGAAAGGGGCCTTGGGTGAAAATACAGCTGGCCGCGCGATTCCTGTGCTATCTTGTCACACCCGCTCTCTGCAGGGTCAGGACTTCGGCCCCGCAGTCGCAGCCTGCACCCTACTGTGGACGCGTCTGCAGGGTCGCAAGACCTCTCCCAGCCAGGAAGCGACTTTTGAGTTTAATCTCAAGGGGAAAAGTGACCCGCAGCCTGGGAGCCTGCGGTGGAAGCAGGGAGCCCGGGTCTCGCGAGATGAGGAAAGCACGGCACAGACCGGGGCGCCTAACTATGCAGAATAACTTCCATGCAAAAGAAAAGAGAAATGAGAAAAACAGAAAATGTGCATTTTTGTGTACTGTCCCAACTACAGTTTCTACATAATTTTGTCATTTCGCATAGAAAACGTTAATTCCTTTACATATGCATAGAATTTTACTTTCTTTCCATTTTTTAAAACATCATTTATGTTATAATCATTAAATAAAATAGGTAAAATTGCAGCATTGCTGCCAAAATTTATTACTTAGACAAGATTGAGATTTAGGATATTTATTACCATGAAGTCACCAATGGTCTCTAATTTATAAGACTTTGGATTACACGTCAGCACAGTTGTTATTTCCTCTAATGCCTTACCTCACCACAGCCTAATAACATTCAGGAAATCCAAAAGACAAAGAGAAAGAGTAGTCCTGAAAGCTAAAAATAGTCGTTGAAAACTGATGCAATCATGTAATAAAGTACGGTGCAATAACTTACATGGTACATCCAGGGTATCTGCTAAAGCAATTAGGGTTCATGTGGCTGGAGTTTTGTTTAAGTATTATAAAAAATGAAAACTGTTTCTGCACTTTAAAAGTGTACTTTTAAAGGTCTTAGGATTTTCCCTCTTCTTATTTGTAGATGTGATCTATTTAACATTGTTCAAAATCAGAAAGTGATTAGGTAGCAATCGGATTTCAAAAGGCCTTCCCAGCAGATCCAGTGAACTATGTGATATATTACACATGACAACATACAAGACACAAAGGAACAATTATATCAGCCCAGGTGTGCATTCACAGTGGCGTAATATCTCCACACATCTAAAAGGACCTGCTCATCAGAAAACAGAGCAACCCTCATGCTCTTTATAGCAATGGCAGTAAATATACAGACATACTAGAGGGCTTTCTTTTTAAATAAATACATACCCTATTTAGGATTCTTTTTTTGTTTAAATTCTTTTGTGGGTACATTTTAGGTATACAATACATTTACATTTATCATTCTGTGTTTGTACCTGTCCATGATGTATCTTGGTTCTTATTTTTTCCCCATCACCTGTGTGCCCTTCAACCCCTCCACTCTTCCCTATTTGCAAAGACTTTGTTTCCATTTTTTCTTTTCTTATAGTTTTTCCTTTCTCTTCTTTCCTTTCCACTTCCCCTCCCACTTCCCCTACCCCTTTGGACCTTTTCTTCCTTTTTCAAATTATCAATTATTCATTTTAATCATTTTAATCCTTATTTACACTTTCAGCTTCTCACACCAGAGAAACTATTCGGTATTTACATATGGGTTCTATTTATTTCACTTAAGAATATGGCCTCAATATGCATACATATAGCTATAAATGTCTCTAGTTTCTCAATCTTTATGGCTAAGTAGTACTCCATTTTATAAAAAAAAAAATCTTTATCCAGTGTCCAGTTGATGGGCACTTGAGCTGCTTCCAAGCTTTCACTACTACAAACTGTGCCGCTATGAACATGGGTGCACATATATTGCTGTGGTAGGATTCTTTTAATTCTTTTGGGAAGATACCCAGCAGGAGAATAGCTGGGTCAAATGGGACCCCTGGTTCTACTTCTTTGAGGTACCTCCATGCTGATTTCCACAGTGGTTGCACCAGTCTGCACTCCCACCAACAAAGGTGAAGGGTTCCTTTCTC
>NW_004624739.1:32073537-32187123 GCF_000247695.1 Heterocephalus glaber | reverse complement strand
AGAAGGGAAAGGAAAAATGATGAGAAATGGAAAAAATGGAAATAAAGTCTTTGTAAATAGGGAAGGGAGGGCTAGGAATGGGGAAAAAATAAGAAGCAAGATGCATTATGTAAAGGTACAATTCCCAATGAGAAATGTAATTGTGTTGTATACCTACAATGTGCCAATAAAAGAATTTAATAAAAAAAACTCCCAACAAAATATTTTCATAAATTAGCAGTTGTGTTCATTTCCAAAAAAGTTGCATACTGAGAAAATAAAATTTTCTTTCAACTTGTCTCTTGTCCAGCTAGAGGAGGGATGAATACTTGGTACTTGGGAGAAACTAAAGAATATACATATAATTAACATCTGGTTTAATTTTTACTAATGAAAGATAAGCAGTCATTTATCTCCACTGTGGCATGAGGGCTTTTGATCAGTGTAGGACAGAATGATTTTACTGTACCAAATACAAACAATGGAAATGGGACAAAAACAATTTTTGAAGGCATAGTGAGTCTGTTTCATGTGCATTGTTAGGATATATCTTCACATCAGTTACGAGATTTTCTTATCCTGTTATGGAGGAAGAATCTGAGTTTTATGAGAGCTTAGGGATTTGCCTGAGGCCCAGAGTTAATGAAGGCAGAGCCACAGGTAACACTGAGTTCTGCCCAGTTTCAGTACTTCAGACCCCATTATTCCATGTAACTGTTCGGAATTTTACACTACAAACACTGGTGTGTAAGAAATACTCTACTGCTGCTTTCAGAAATCAGATTACATTTATTCCAGCCCCCCAACTGACTAAGCTGGTAAGGAAATGCAATTTGTTTTGCCCCTCTTTAGAATCATATGGAAATAGAAAAGATTTACATGGTAGGCACTCAGAGATTTGGGTAAGAGTTACATTGAGCAGAGAGGTATTGAGTATCCATAAAGAGGCGATTAACTTACTATTTATTTATGGAGTTGAACATAAGGAAGGAAACATTTGAACGTATCACCTGACACCATGACGAAGAATAGTTTTCATCTTCTCCTGACCCATAACCAATGTGTTTAACCTCTCTTCCTGTGAAGTCTAAACCTTTACCTTGTAAATCAAATATTACACGAGATCGGAAGTCCTTCTCATCTACCTCACATTCTTTGATTAACTTGGACATGTGATCCCAGACCATAAGGGTCTCTTGCTCTTCTATAATTGTCAGTGCTATAAAATGTCTGATGAGTACAAAAAATGTAATAATCGTCAAAAATATCTTCCAACACATCACCGCTTCTCCCTTCTTCCTCTAACCTGATATAATTATATATATAAAATTCTAAAAGTATTTGCTACAGTTTGTTTTAGTAGAGTGTATATTTTTCCTCAGCTTATATATTTCTTAATTTTAATTGAAATACACATGGATATCAAAATATTTATTGTTTATGTCTAATAAATATCTTTTACAATATCTTTATTTGCATAGGTCAATAATTTCCATGGTACAAATATAATATTCAAGTCCCAATTATATTTGTGGACAAGTTTAGTATTTCTCAATTTGTGTAAATGTCTTTAATAATACTTCTTTCATAGTATGTTTGGAAATTTGACAATAAACATGTGTGTTCAATTTTCATATTATTGAGTATAATTTTGATATGAATATTATTAATAGAATGAAATAAGTAACATTTGGTTTTTATTTTGCTACATTAAAATCCTCGTATACATTTTGTAACCCTCTGGATAAGCCTTGCTTTCTTTTTTTTCTTGTTTCTTTTATGGTACCGGGGATCGAACTAGGGACCTTGGGTTTGTAAGGCAGGCGCCTAAACCACTGAGCTAAATCCCCGGATAAGTCTTCAAGGTTAAATAATCTTGTGCACATTGGCTTTGGGGCAGGGACGGAGACATGGAGTGGGACCGGAGTCCGACTTCCGCTCTCTCAGTCCCGTCCGACTGGGACAAGGCCCGGTTCTGAGAAAGCCCAGGGCTGCACCGCAGCCTTCAGCTTAGACCCGAGGTGCAGCGCCCTGGTGCAGGGACAGCTGCTCACCAGCGCAGAACGGATGGGAGCGGGGAGCTTGCAGCCACCGAGCAGGAGGGACTGCTGCTGGCTTCGCTTTTCAGGGTCCTTCCCAGTTCAGGGGAGGCTTCAGAGTCATAACTGGAGACCCTGCCATTGGCTCCGTCAGAAGTATTAAATGTTAAATAAAGTGATCTTCATTGGCCATAAAAGGAGCGCCATTTACTATTCAAAGAAGAGAGAAAATGCTTTTATGTGAACAGGAGACAAACTGCCAAAAGAGCTCTTCTAGTTCTGTCTGTGGACAAGTTCATGTGCTACTGGGAAAAGCATACAGATTCTGCCATAATTAATTCCCGGGTACCCGGGTCTCAAAAGCATGTTCAAAAATGTCTCCAAACGGACTCCTCTGTCACGTGAAGGTTGCAGAAGTGAGTCGCATGAGCCCAGTTACCTCCTTGGCCAGGTACTTGTCCTCTTGCTGCCCAGCAACTACCTGCTCCGGACCTGAGCATAATCTTGTATGCAGTCGAAAGTTCTTCCTGTCTCTGGGGGTAGGGCTCCAACAGAGCCGGCTTCCCATGACCAAAACGTGCCTGTGTCCTGGTGGGACCACCAGGCACACGCCCGCTGATGGTGCGACGTCCCCTTGGAGAGGGGCAGAGAGGGATGGAGTCAGCTTAAAGTTCAGGAGCAGCGTGTGAGCCCCCGCAGTGTACCAAGTAGGCAGGGGAAAGGCAGCACTTGTCAATAGAAAGTACCCACAAAAATAGCAGGGCAGTGTAATACATTCCAGACGCCTGTGATCTTCTCTGTCAAGGAAGAAAATGAGTCACTTTATGTAAATTTAAAATTATTTTTCCAAGAGCCATTAGGATAAATCTTGGCATACTTGCATGCAAAATGCCTTCCGCCCCTCCCAGGGTTCATCCTGTCCCTTAGCATTGCCTTGCACACTGTGACTTGCAGTTTGCTCTCTGATACTCAAATCCACCACGTGACACACACATTGACCAGGAATGGCTGTTTTGATGCACAAAATGAATTACATTCTGTCCTCTCTACATACAGTTTACACTCCTTGTCGTACACCACCATTCAACCTCTCTCTGGTTAACAAGTCGAAAACCCTTCCTTTTGCAAATATATGAAATTCCTCTTGTGCTTTAATCTACAGGACAACATTTTTAAATTGGAGGACTCACATTTTGAAAACGGCCGCGGGAAGAGTCCATACGACCCCAAATTGCTGACGGCATCTCTTCTAGTAGGTACGTTGTTGACAAGCAGTTCAAGGTGAATCCCTATGAGTGACAGCTTGTACATTCTTGTTTTAGTCTACAAGATTTTCCATCATTAATCACAAATAATTTTGGGAGGAGAACACCAGTGGTAGACTCTAATATTTTGAAAACCATGAACAACACTGAACTGTTTTAGTTCTGAAAATTTAATCTGATCCTTTTTCATCATGATGCTTTCATAGTGTAACTGAGGTAACCTGCTCAGTGTTTATGCATCTGCACTTGAATGTAATTCTATAAAAAAAATTGACTTTGATTTCGGAAAAAGGGTGCTTAAAGAATTAGGAAAAATAGCATGAAAACTGTCATTCTGTCTACGCTGTAATTTCAGCCCACGCTTCGCCTCTGTGTCCACACTGGTCACCAGCATGACCTCCCCACAGGGCGGCAGAGCTGGCAGACAGCGCTGTGCCCGTCTCTCACTTTGCTCTCCTGACAGATGAGCCATGCCAAGGGACGCTGCTTTCACGTTGAGTGGCTAGGTCACTCTTTTTGTGGTTAATTAACTATAGTCCAGTATTTTACATGATTTTCTCTACCCTTTCCTCTTGCTATTTGTTTTTCAAACTTTCTGTTTTTCCTCTTTCCCCTCAGTGTTGCAGATGGGAAGGGAATGCTTATTAGAAGTAGGAAGATGGAAGAAGGAGGAATTTTTAGTCTGAATTGAAAGGCAAATGATTTTATTTATATAACCTTTTGTCATTTCCAAACTGTAGTTAAATAAACAAACAAAAAGTGACCAAACATGAAGTAGTTTTTCCCTCCTCCCCTTTCCTCCTTCCTTCTCTTTTGCTTTCTTTTGAATTTACCTTTTTTTTTGTAGCTTTTGAGCTTCCTAATGCATGTAAAAATTCTGGGTAATGAATTCTGCTAATTATTTGATAACACAATAAAAATAATAGTAAAAATCATCAAATATAAAATTACTGGTGGGATTTTTGAATAATAAGTCTAAGTTTATAACAAGTAAATTTAGTTATTATCTGATGTGTCATAAATTCATAAGGTTTTTCATTATTTTACAAATAAGATTTTTTTCTATTCAAGAAAAGAAAACACTAGTCACATTGTCTAGTCCAGTGCCTGCTTTATTACTAATCCCTATCTCATTGAGAATGAAACCATTGCAGTATATTATTTCTTCTGTTGCTCTTCACATTTAGACAGTTTTATTCCACTTGATCCGTTCAGATAGCATCTTAACAGAAATGTACGAGTGAGAGAATGCCACTCACTGAGCACACTCAGTTTCCCCACCAGTGGGGCCCTAGTCCTTACGGCAGAGTCCTTCCCCTGGCTCACATTTGTCTTAAATTTGAAATTTTCCTTAAACAAAGAGAAGGAGTCATACTTTGTCCTAACTTGCAACCTATATTTATTTAAATTACACACTGAAAAAATGCTGGATTTTCCTCAAAACACGGCATGTACAAGTGTGTCCAAAGCCTCCTCAGTTTGTGGTGGGATTTGCTTGGTTATTTATTTTCATATTCCACTGAGAAAGGATGATGACAGGAGAGAATTACACACATCCCATGGTATGCAGCTGCACCAAGTCCACAAAGCCTATGAAACTCCCTAGATTTGGTTTTATAGTATAATTTCTTTTAGAAAGCTGTATAGGTTTATGAAAAGGAAAAGACAATGAGGGAATTCAGTGAGTCAAGTGGCTGAGAAAGAACAATGCACATTTGATTAAAAACAACCTTAATATGGAATTCCAGAGCTAACATAACAATCCAGCAAGATAATTTAGTAACTGGCAGAGACATGCAGTGCTTATTGACAAGGCTGAATAATTTAATTTTTGAATACTTGAATGGTAAGATACTGAAATGGGAATGAACCATAGTATGTCCCGTAATATCTCTCAAAATACGTGCAAGACCATTTTAATTGAAGAGTAGTAACTCCTTAAATTGAAGTTATTTCCTCCATAACTGGGTTATAAATTATTCTTCTCACAGCACATTTAATGCTCCACATTGAGTTTTTCTTGGCATTTTCATACTCTGCTTTAAAGAGAATGCTCACTAATTTAATGGAGCTTTTAACATAAATATTGTCCACAGCACTTCTGAAACTGTTTTATGTACAGAGATGTCAGAGAGCTGTCTCTGAAATACTCAGGTTGCTCTTTGTATATCTAAAGATAACCATTAGGGAGGCCTGTCCTCACAGGTAATTTGGATACATTCCCCTCCTTTCAGCACATAACATAGACATTCTGACGTGGTTCTAAGCTGGAAAATAAAATTGCAGTGTTGGTTCAAACCATCTGTAACGTGGACAGGTGGGTCTTGACAACAGGTATTTTTTATACTTCTAATCTCAATACAAAATGGTTTCATTTTAGTAAACTTTAAAACCAGATAACAGCTAAAACATTCAATTTTCCTAAATTACCAAGGTTTAGGATAACTTCTTCCCAAAATGCTGTGGACTTTAAAAATGGTAACCATGGAAAATGTGGTTTCTCCCCTGACTGACGCATGACCACACTATAATCTGCTCTCGATATCTCAAATCACCTTAGTATGGTTAATTTCACCACTCGTCTCCTTTAATAATGATCATTTTGTCAATAAGAAATAGCTCCAGAATTTATATTTAAAATATTTCTGATTTCTTCCACCTGCAGATCTTTTTATGACTTTATCTTTATTAAAGATAACAGTTGCTCCCCAAATCAGAATTCATGCCAGGTGTAAACACGAGAATAAAACCTGATGTGTTCCACACCAATTAAGTATCAGTTCCCATTTTCATGATGTGAAAGAAATAGTCAACTTGAGAGTAATTTTATTTCCTTATTGAAATCTTTCCCAGGCAATGTAGCACAAATAATTGAGAAATATTCCATCACCGAAAGACATTGAGAACTATTTCAAAGGTCCAGGACTTTCAGCTAAGGTTTATATTTTCAACCTGGAATTTTGCCTTGCCTCTGGAAGGAACATAATTTGACATTAGGAGGTACTCTTGCAGAGTATTAGAGCAAGCAAGATATTCCCTAAATTAATTAAATAGAGATTGAGAAAATTATCTGAACTTCTCTGAACTCTCAGTTCCTATACATACAAGCATGTGCCATGCTAATTCCACAAACTCATTGTGAGAGTTAAGTAAGACAATGTAATAACACACTACTGTTTTGAGTGTGTGGACATTTCTGGAATATATCTGAAGCAGGAGCAGGTTACCAAAAAAAAAAAAAAAAAACGAGTAGCAGTGATTGCCTGGGGAGGCTGAGAAGTAGATCTGATGCCTTATATATTTTATATTTTTAAGTTTGTACCTTGTACACATTTTACTGCTCAAGAAAAAGTTGTTTATAAAATACAAATGTAAGTCACAAAACCTGCACAAATCAAGTACAGAGGCGGTGCTCAATAAATATAAAAATGGAAGATTATTTCCACACTTGTAGTCTGTGAGAGAGCGGGAGACAGAGACATAAATTTCCTCTTTCCTCCTGTTTCTAATTACTATGCTGCTCTGCAAGAGGAACTTGCTCGAGGTGTTAACAGCATAATGGCTTGGTCAGGAGGATTGTTTGATTTTGCTCACATCCGTGCCTCACTTTTCACCTGTACAGCTGTACAGCAATTTCACCAGGAGATGTATTCTGACCACCTTCAGTCTCTCCGCACCACACCCTCCTCAGGAATTGTAATCTGACACAAGCCATAGTTTTATTTGATTTTGAGCTTCACGCAGAAAGCCTAGAGTACATATGAACTTTGGTTCTGATCACAAGCTTCTCAGGAAACTCAGCCTTGCTGGAAAGAGAGTCCACAAAACTCTCAGTGAAGGATGCTGTGCTTAAAGACAGTTTAAAAAACTCTCATAGTTAGGAGAGAATCACGGCTGACTCAGATAGACACACTTTCATTTCTGACAGTTTCTAGATGGGCAGTGGGATCTGTCAGTACTAATTTCTCTTGGTGCAAATGTATGATTTTTTAAGATATCAAGCTGCAATGTAATTTTGTTGTACCAACTCTTACAGATCAAATTGGACAGATCAACAAGCACTTCTGATGTATATAACAATTCCTTGAATATAGAACTCTACCGCCAATTTGATAAAACTGGACAAATGTCATGTTTTCTCTCACTAGAGGCTTAGAGTATTTGTAAAGCTCAAAGGTGTATATCACAATTATAATCCCACTTGAGTCATTGCAGAACAACTTTTACCCCAATATACTACTTCATATTCTCAAGAAGATTTATATTTGGGATCAGAAAATTGTCAAATTAACACTATGCTCAAGAATCAACATATAATTTGATAACTGTATAAATATCCTGGAAACTACAAAAGAAGCTGGGCAATGGGCTTTTTAAGCACATCTGTTCTCCAGAAATAAAGCAACTGGGGGATAATACATTTTTTTATAATCAGGTATCATTAAATCATTTGAAATAGCCATAGAATACGATACACCTTTAGAAATTGTGGCCCTCTGGGTTAATACTGTGTTTCTATGTAACATGAAATGCACAGTAGATATTTTTCAATCTATATTTTTGGGCAAAAATAGCAAAGGCATCATGCCTTATCTGAGGCAGTTGTGCTTGATAAGATCCCGCAGAAATCTCAGCAGGAAACCGGATCCGAGCTCTAGGGCAGAGAAACAGTGACTGACACTGAACAAGGGTGAGAGAAGGGGCCCATAAAAGCCCCCAGCTCTCTGGCCCTCCAGCCCTCCAGGCCAGGACAGGCCTGACTCTTGCCAAAGTTAATATGGGTGGGAGGTAGCTTCCTTTGGCTGCAGGTGGCCAGTGCCTAAACTGGGAACTACCGCAGGCTGGAGAGTCCATTTTTACATTGGATCCTCTTTCCGGTGTAAGTTGAGTTAATCTTTCGGTGAAGACATCTCCTACTTTGTCTGAATGACCTTCCTGTCTGTTATAAAGAGGAAATCTGTCTTCTGCCTTTCTTTTCATTTAAATTGGTTTTTGCTATCCTCCTATGAAAGTGAATGAAACAGAAAATTATAATAAGGCCAAACAAATGAATAGGGGAAACAAGCACATTTCTTTTTCCAAATAAGAGTTTTGTTGTCATCATTGTTATTCCAACTCCCTCCTGAATAGGTTATATGAAATGAGAATTGTTACAATTGATTTTATTATTTAATGATGATAAATAACAAACAGAATGATTAATCAGTTATATTCATTACCATTTCTGATTAATTCTCCATTTGCACATGGCTAGCTGATATAAAGTGATATTGTGATATAGATCTGTTAAATCTTCGCCTTTCCATCGTTCTATTTTAACTTTTGAATTTGATCACTTAACGTATTTAGTAGGCAATGAGATTCAACTAATAATCTTAAGCTTTTAATTTGTCAAGGTAGGAAGGACACAAGGATTCTCCCCCCGAGCTGTTCCAACAGGAAAAATATTTAAAATTAGCATGACCATTTTAGGCGGCTTTCACGAAATATTTTAAACTAACATCTTATTCACAGATGAAGAAAAACCATCGCTTGATGTTTAAAAATGTACTACATCTATGCATCAACTCTGTAAAAACATGAACCATGAACATCAATAACAATGTTGTAAAGATTAAATTTGGGTCAAAACAAAGAGCTAATAGGCATTACATTATTTCAAAGCCTTTGAAATTAATAAGTAGCTTATTCATAGCATTTTGTGTATTTAAAAAAGCTATTTCTTAACTTTGGGTGAGGTAAAATATTATTGCATCACATTTTATGGAGACCGAGTCAGCTTCATACCGGACACTTACGTGAAGAAAACACAGCTTGCTTCTGAATTCCAGTAGCCCAGTGTGAGGATGGAGAAGGACACATCTTTACTCTTCCTTCCCCAGCATGCTGTCTAGCGGATGCATTGTCTCTCTTGAGATACAATTCAGAATAAATGACATCTTTCCCCCCACTTCCCGAGATGAGGTGTCCACCCAGCAGGCCCAGTGCTCAGCTGCCAGACGTAGCTGACCAGGGATGGAGCAACATGAAGTCTACACAAACAGAACAGATCCAAGTCACTACTGCAGGACTGGCAGGGGCTGGACCACTGAGAAAATCTACTTCACGTTGCAAAGCTTTTACCTGGGAGGGAAAATTGAGCATAGTATAGAAGGAATTAGATTGCCAAGATCTTCCAAGAGGCATTTTTACTTGAAGATAATTCTCCCATGTCTGATAGGAAGATACTGGGACAGAATGGTGCTATACAAATGTTCAAGTTATCATTCATTCACACATCCTTCACTTTCTCAATATTTTGCAAATCAAAGAATATAAAACATTAATCCACCCAATATCTACAGAACAATGTTCAGGTTTGCTGTAAGAATTGTGAATTACTTGAAGAACTGTTCATGTTTTTGTGATTTTGTTTTGCAAACACAATAACTCCCTGTAGGTAGGCAGGCAGTTATTGTTATCTGGAAGATATAATATGCGGCACTTTCTGTTTCAAGGGCAGAGAACATAACATTTACAAACTCAGTTATTTGAAAGGCAGTCTAGCGCAGTGAACTGGGCCTGGCTTGGACCTTCACCGTGACAGGCCAAGGCCTGAGCCGATTGTCCGCTGCTTGGCGCATGAACTAGGGACAGCGTTGTTTTCATCGTAGGTCTGCTGACAACTGAGGGAGACAATGTGACAGCATCACACGGGGCCTGACCACCTCACCACACAGGGTCGTGCTTGGGACGTATAACTGCTCTTCCTCCTGCCTTATTTCTTTTCCCTTCTGCTCTTTACTTTCTGGTTGTGATTCCTGCATCATTAAAGTTGGCCTGAGTTAATTCAATTTAAGTACCAACAGGACACAACGCAGGGGAAGTTTGAACTGCAGTAATTATGACCTTGGTTTGCCAAACTTTCTTCCTCTTCAAATGCATTTCTGTTGTACTGAAGGCTGCAGTGGGCTTATTTGGGGCTGTATAATAGCTTGTGCCAAGTTGCAGCACTTCTGTCACTAGATACATTAAAAATAAGAAGCCGGGAAAAAAATTGGCAAGGAAAATATTGGTTCTTTCTAAATAATAGGAAAATCTCATTAATTCAGATCCCATTAGATTAAAAGCATATAAAAGATTTCCTTGTTGTTAAAATAAGCTATAAGCAAGATTTCACTATGATACTCTACCTATCTAAATAAGGTTACTGGAGCCATAGTAGTTAACAAATATAACTGGAAATAATGGGGTATAGTTTATACCTTGCATTTTGTAAGTTTCTCAATGGTCATAGTGAAAAAGATTAAAATGTCCTATTGACAATGTTCACAGAGTGATATTTGCTCAGGTTTTCTAAGTATGAAGTGAGGACTTAGACATTTATATGTGATAGACATGAATGGTCATGAGCTGGTAATCTGAGAAAAAGTCCCTATAGTAAAGAACAAGACGGAGTACAGTTCGCTCCTATAACATGCAGAGAGCACCCCGCCTCCCGGCAAGCAGCTTGCGTGGTCCTGGCTGTTGTCCCTCCGCGCTGAGTTCAGTGCCACACTGTGGGCTTCTGTCTTCCCCAGATGGAGAGCTGTACTCCGGCACGGCCGCCGACTTCATGGGGAGAGACTTCGCCATCTTCCGCACCCTCGGGCACCACCACCCCATCAGGACGGAGCAGCACGACTCCAGGTGGCTCAACGGTAGGCTGGTGGCCAGGGCTGGAGCCCGGCGCCCTTCCCAGCTAGGGTGTGAGAAAGCAGGGCAAAGAGAGAGTACAGCTCAGGAAGTGGCTGTCCTGCGCCAAAGGCGATGGTTCCCAGCCCTTGCTGTGGGAAGGCAGATCTGACCAAGCTACGGAAGGAAGGGAAGCAATGGAAAAAGATAAGGCCGTGGGCAGCACGCCTGCCGGGCCCAGCGGACCCGCAGGGCAGGGCCTCGGGCCTCCTCGGTGGACAGCACACGCAGGAAGGGTGAGTGTGGGACAGATTTGAGGCCAGCAGCGCTATGGCGGTGCTGTTCCCAGCACCCCAAGGGACTCAGTCCAGGCTCCACTGGGTTCACCCTTAATCTTTCAAAACCACCTGTCCCATTTACAGGGGAGAGAGTTGAGGACGATACATTTTGTATCCCTGTAGTGGAAGTTTTGTAACAAGAATCCAGTTTCCTGGACTTCAAAAGCAGTGGCTTAACTACTTCAAGAAGTAACTGATACTTGTAAATCACTCTTTCCCATTTTTAGAGTATATAAAGATTTAGTATAGCAGAAAACCTGCAAACTGTAATGCTTAAAATAAACAATAATTTCATTCCAATTTTTAACTCAGTGATCCTAATGCACTCTATCTACAGGTCGGTTTAATTTTTGGTTGTTCACTTATACATACGTCGGTGATTTGTATAATGGTGTCTATAATGCTATCATGGTTTTATTGTTACTCAATCATAGGTGTTTAAGTCTGCCAATAGTCCCAGGAGATAAAGCCACCCAACCCCAGCCCTACCTTTGACCTTTTCTTCGGCCGTTCACCACTTCATTAGCGAGTGAGACTCAGGTTTCCAGTTCCCTGTAGCCTCAGGACATTTGCTTATCTGCCTTGCAATTCTGCCCTGTATCTTCCCTGCCTTTGCTTCTGAGGACCCCCAAACTGCTTCGGTCGCTCCATCGTTCAATGGTCCCTGGAGAAAAACATCACAAGCCCTCAGCGAAACTCCACCAGAGTGAGTTTGTGTTTGTTCCGATCTAGCCTGTGTTCCAAGGGGCAACTCTGAACCTTACACAGACATGAAACTCCCTCAACCAGTGCCTTCTTCCTCTCCTTGCAGCTTCTGGTTGTCCCATTATTTCTCCTGTGTTGGGGACAAAGGCATAACTCTCAGTGTGCTCCTCTGACCTTTCTGGCTTTGTTCTCAATTGCGTTGATATTCTCCGTGAATTATCCTGTTTGCATTTCACTTGCTGTCCTTTTCTCTTTTCTGCCACTCGTCTTCCCCCGGCCTTCAGTCCTGCTGCCCACCCATGGAAAGCTCAGGTTTCCTCCTAAAGGTGATAGGCCACGGTGTACACGTTTGTGTTCAGAGCCGGGCTAGGACTCCACTCCTCAATGCTCCTCCACCTTTGGCCACTTCCCACCTACCTTTGCTCCAGTGGAGGGTCCCTCTGACTGCTCCCCAAGATCACAGTGGCTTTCTGTAGCTCCTTAATCTCCTGCAGTGTTTGCAATGGTTAACTAGCCTGCTCTAAAAATCATCACTTCTCTTCGCTTTCCTTGCTCCTTGCTCTCTTAAGATCGTCCTAACCTTGGCTTTTGTTTCTCATAGCTGCTTTAAATGCGGGCTGTGCCTGCGATTCTTCATGGCTCTGGTGACCAAAGGGTGCTGGACATCTGGCCACATCCCACCGTGTAGGGTTACAGGAGGTGGAGTCGAACCTGGGGGCCATCTGAGAAATGGGAGCCCCATCCAGGAGTGCGAAAGATGCTGGGTTCAAGAGAAGGCTGTGTCCAGTTCCAAAACCCAGAGGAGCTTTTTAGAGAACCCACTGTCAACTATTTGGCCTCGGCTGTGTGTAGGGCAGTTAGTAAGAAAAGTCTTCTTTTAACATTGTGTCTGGTCTGTTCTCCAGCAGAAATATTTGTGTGGGAGAAAAAATGTTTGTTTTTTAATTCAGCAAGAAGGCGACTTTGATCTCCTAAGAACTTCAAGGGACACACGAGCTCTCACTGTCTCCAAGAAACAGATCTCATTAGAAGATGGAGTAACTTAAAGGAGAGTATAGTATCCATTTCATTTTTATGGCTTCAGAGGAAAAAGTCATCAAGTTAAAGCCGCTTTTATGTTGCGCACTTCTGTGTTGACAGCTGAGTCTGAAGAATTTACACTGTGGGAAAGCACAGTCGTTGAACAAGGCTCTGTACTTCATCTCTGAAAATGTGTGGTTCATTTGAGAATTCAGTTATCAGTCTCTCAGCACTGGATGTGAGAACTGATTTTTCCAAATTAGCGCGAAGCTTCCATCTGACATGCTGTAGAAACCAGATGAGGCTGCAGACATGTTAGAGATAAAACCAGGGGGCTGGGAGTCAGGCCTCCAGGAATTAAATGCCACTGAGGAGCAAAATCGGAAACATAGTGTTTACAAACGCATGCACATGACAAAGCAGTCCGGAAGCATCCGGGTAGACGCACTGTCACCTCTGGTGCCACAAGGGATACATCGCCTTCTAAGACATTCTTCCCAGAGTCTTTGGAGCCGTTAAATTAATTTTGATTAACATCTTACTTTAGTTTTCCCAAATCAATGCTTTCAGAAGAATCAGTTCATCTACTTTAGATTATTTTAATTTTTGTTTCTGTTAAAGAAAAGCAAAACAATATTTATTTAGAGTTACATCATGATATAATTTTCATTTTGATAAAAGTAGTGAGATTTCACCACTTCCATAAATACTATACTTTGACATATGTATAATACTTTCAAGATAGTCATCAGATCATTTTTAACAGGAAAGAATGGGAATGAATAATCCTTTTAGATAAGGAAAGTTAAAAGAATAGGGTGTGTTGTTTTTTACACACTAACATAAAAGAGCTTTTTAAATTTTTTCTAGTTTTTAATTTCTACTAGTCCCCATTTGCAGTACCTAATGACCCCGTGACCGTGGGAAGCTGGTGTCTGTACAGAACACATGTGAACTACGCTGTCACCTTGCCCTGCCTTCTCTGTTCCCCTGCATCTCTCGGGCCCTCTCCCTTTTGCAAAAGATCTGTCTCCCTATTTCCTAACATCTATCCTTTGTTTCCTTCTTTATTTATATATTGCGTTTCTCATATAAAAAAATGCCATTTGTACACAACCATAATTTAAAGTTAGAAAAAAAAGTGATTTCAGAAAAGATGCTTGTATGAATTTGGCATGGCAAAAAATGACTAGTTTTTTTTTCTTGGGCAGCATAAATTCTCTCAAGATGATATAGTTCTACACTTCCATGCCAATTCAGCTTTGTGACAGTTGGGAAAATACTTTGTGTGAGAATTCATAGTTAAGAAACAAATACTTTCCTGCTGCTGTTGTGGGTGGCTTGTTGTCAGTCTGGGAGAGGACAGTGCCTAGTGACTGGGATGTTGGCCACCCCCTGAGCAGAGGCGTGGCTGGCCACACTGACCCTTCTGTTTGATGGAGGCTGCAGCCCAACATCGCTTATGTCTTGGACAACAAAGACAGCAGTTTTGCAAATGAGCAGGAGTTTCACTGTTTCCTGTTAGGAAGGAAACCTCTGCACCTCCTGTGCTTAGAAAGGAGATGCCCACGTCACACTGCACGGAGTGCTCTGGGAATTTGTGTGACCCTAGTAAGCACCTCACAAACATGACACATCTCTAAATCCTTTGCCCCATTTCAATTGGGTGGAGCAGGCTTGGGAAGCCTTTGGGGGCTCATTCTGCGAGGGGTCCCAATTGAGTCAGGGTGAAAGGGCAGCCGGAGGCAGGGTTGAACATAGGAAACCACCAGAGTCTTTGAGAGCAGGAGCAGACCTAATGACCATGCGGAGTGCACTCTGCTCCTTCAGCGCAGGAAGCCCCGCTTTCCTTTAGTGGAATTTCCTAAAAGGATCCTGCCTGTGGATACAGCGGCCCACTTGTGTTCTCTGTAATTGCAATGGTATGCGAGTCATCATCCCACTTCCTGTCCCTCCACACCCACTCCGGGGCCGCCCTCGCTGGAGCCAGCACAGCTTCCTCTGTGGTCATGTACCAGGATATTGCCTGTTCTGCTAGGATTCAGATTTCCCCACCAGAGGCAGCTTTAGAGAAATGGAACCAAGAAACATGACTGCAGATAAACTATGAGTGCACTCCGCTTCCATAGCACCATACAGCTATTTGCAAATCGCCTGCATAACTCCTCAACTGTACCATGTTTGGAAGCACAAACTATGTATGCCCGGCTGTCCAACTGCACTTGTCAATAATCAAACAAATCCACTAGCTTTGCATCGTGTCAGACTTCCTAGTGATGCCGGTTGGGGTATTTCACTGGCGTAAGTTAGTTAGCGGCATTTTGCTGACCTGTGGAGGAACAGCCCTGCTAAGCCTCTCTTTGTGGTTAGGTGACAGATGAGTGCTAGGAAGCTGAGCCATCACTGGGTTAGGACTGCAGAACAGCGGAGCTCAGTGAGCTGCTGCCCATGAAGAAAGCAAAAGGATGCGGGAGTTCTGAACCTCTCGGTTCTATCTTTGATGAGTCCCCCTCTGCGCTCATTAGCCGGCAATTCTGGGGAATCAGTGCAGAGAATCACACAGATAAAAGTGACAATTCTTGTCATTTTTTCCTAAATTTATGCTAAATCTTGAACATGCAGTAGTTTAAACATTCATATCTGTATTTAAATACAAGCTGATAGTCATCTGTTGAGTTTTTATGTATTTATTACCCAAAAAAATATTCACCCTAATAAAAAATGCATAGCCCATTGACATCATAAACAAAAGATAAAATATGAAAACCATGAATATGAAACTATTCTGTTCACTAAATGATGATAGGTTTAGCAAAACTATTAAATGTGCTTTTTTTTCTTAAAGAGTTAAAAGTTGCACTCGATCTCCCTTTCAACAACCTACTTCTCATGTTACTTTTTGTCTAAGAAACCTTATGTTTAACCAGCTTTGCTTGAAATTGCGTTGCACAAATGAGGAAAAGTGAATAAAGCCTTGGAGTAAACATTAAGTCATAGTGGCATGATCTTGAAAATTGATCTTTTTGTTTTAATCCTCTACAAAATTGTACCTGAATAAAATTGTTGGAGTATGTTATTTTAATATTTTAAGTGATGGGAATGACCTACAATTATCAAATGTGGCAGGTTAGTCACAAATTCTGAATCACTTGTTTAAGCTTTAGTCGAAGAATGGGAATAGAAAACAACATAAGTATTACTATGTTTACTTAAGGTAGTCTCACTTTTCAAATTAAAATTGGTGAAAACTTACAAACATGAGAGGCTAGCTTGGGAATTCTTTAAATTAAAGCCAGCTCCCTTGTTCCTCTTGTTCTTAACATTTCTCCCTCTCTCATCTCAGCATCTTTTTAATGAATACAGAGTCTGTCTCTCCCAATTTCCTTCTCCACCATCACTGCATTCAGGGCCCAGGCCTGAGGAGCAATTTACTGACCGGGTGCTCTGAGGTTCTGTGTGCAGTGGCATCGAGCAAGAGCTTTAGCAGAGAGCTGGTACCGTGACAATGCGCGTAACCATGGTGTGTCAGCCCTGACGTGGCTCTCAAAGGCTTTGCCTCTGTGGAAACAGAAGCCTGTTTGCAAATTAATTAGTTTCTGGCGGCAGCTTGATTGTTGACCCAGAGTGTGTAGAGTGGAAAAACAATCAGATTAGTGTGCTGGGGCGAAGAAGCAGTGTACACTTGCGTGTGGCTTGCTCGGCCATTGAGGCTGTGAATGGATGCAGACAAATCCTATTCTGGAAGCCAAGGCAGAGGTTAAGTAGGACTAGGCTGGGGATCCCCAGCAGCAGGGAATTAAAGGGTTTTAGCCAGATAAAGATGAATGACGTGACGGAAGCCATCCATTGAATCTCAATGGCGCAGACCAAGAGACCACTTGTTAGGTTCTAACCGCTGAGGGCCAGGAACGGGTCACAGTATGATAAATACGCGGTGGAGGCCTGATAAAAATGCTTTTAGAGTTTTTCGGAGTGGAAGATACTTATTTCAGTCTCTTCACAGGAGATAAGATCTAAATGAAAAAATGATAAATTATGGGTTTTCCGTACAGATCTTTGTTTGTAGATTTACCCATTACATAAGGTATAATCTTGAGTCAAAGAGAAATCTTCACTCATGGAAATATAATTCTGCTATTTATGTTTACAGATTTCAATCTGAACAACTACACCTAAAAATGACATATTCAAGCTTAGGACAAGGAATTCTAGATGCAATGTTGGATTATTAAATGTTGTTTTCATCAAAAGGTTACTGATTATGTTGAATTTTATAAGATCACCTAACAAGTTAAAGCGGAGGATACAATTTCCCTTTTTAGACAGGAGTGGCAGATGGCTCCATAGTGCTTTCTCATTCAAAATCATTTACGTCTCTCAACTTAAAAGCAAATTGAATCCAGGTTTGACCCCCGAGGCCTGTCCTTTGTCATCTAACCCTCGGTGACCTCGCCAACATTAAACTGGAGCAGCATCAATCCAAAAGGGCTGTGGATCCTCAGATTTGCCATCTTTCGTGTATGACCTGCCCTTCTCCGGTGCTTTTTGGGGTGCCCCCCTTTGACTCCCCAGCACACAGGTGCTGTTTATGTCGCACACCCTGCCTTCCTACTCTGCTGTCCGTGAAGTAAGAATTGTCTCAGTGGCCCAGTGCTCAGACCTGGAGTTAGCTGTCTCCCTGTGTCCCAGCCTCCCCGCGGAGTCCTCCTGTAACTTCGGGAATAACTTATGATACCCGGAGCGGTTTACACTGCTGTCCCTGCTGCTCTTCTGAGGATGCTCGGGACATCTGTGTAGGGCAGTGGAAACAGGGTCCGACAGTCTGGAACATGGTTTGTGTACTTCGTGCACTTGGAGAATTAACACTGATGATGAGCTGGCCTCCGGTTAGTCTTGCTCTTCTTAACCTGCTCTCAAGCTTTCGTTTTGTTTAATTAGTGACTACTGTCATTATAGGAAGCAGTTAGTACTTTAGGAAAATACAGAATATTTACTTTTAATTCAAATTAATAGGTGAAATATTATTTTTCATATTTAACAATCAACCGATGGACAGTATAATGAACAATAATAAAGGTTATACTTAGTTCTTACTTTAGTTCTAGGAAGTATGACACTTTCCACTCAAATAAGTAAACTGAGGAAATCCCTGCTGGTCTGGTGGCTTCTTTGGAACTACTGAAAGCTCCCTAGCATGGGAAGGAGTGAGGGATCCTAAAGAGGAAAGGCCTAATTATCTAGCTCTTGGAAGTAATCTGCAAAGAAAGATGAAAGGGAGAGAGGAAGAGAAGGTAGAAAGGAAACGAATAACTTTCCGATGGGTAATAACAGCTTCCTTACTCAACCATAATAAACAACACGTATCATCATAAGAAAATTTAAACCATCACAAAATAGAAATACGCCCTCACAAACCCACCACAAAGCCTCCCATCTAAAGCTTGAACCCTAAAGTCGTAATGTGTTGGATTGAATACATATTTAAGCATTTTAATAATTTTAGAGCACTTCAAAATGTTATTGCACTGTACATTATTTCCTGAGGCTACTTGGTCATTGCATATCTGACCATATGGCTGTCAGCAAAAGCAGCTCAGATATGATGTAATATGATATTATAGAGAAAACAGGTAAATTATTGGTGAAAAGTTAAAACTAGGTATTTTGGAGCAGAGACTAAACTATCCATTTCAATTATTATTTATGAATTTATTTACTTTGTGTTAATGAATAGTTTCCATTATCCCAAGGCTGTTCTCATCTGATCAGTTTCTATTTATCTGGACACAATTTAGCTTTATCACTCCAGTTATTACATTGACTGTGTTTCTCCTGTCTTTCCTGTGTTGCTCTTTTCTAAGCCCCAGAATCATTGACAATAGCTCAGTGAGTGAGCTCCATTTCAGTTGCCAGCACATTACTCAGGGAAACTTATTTTCTTCATGTGATTGATACTCACTAGACTCCAATACTGCTATGAGAAACAGATTTTAATAAGCATCCAAGCCCTCCAGAATAATGCTTACTTTTTGATCAAGTGGACAGCCTAGACACCTTAGCACAGTCGTGAATGCATATGCATATATATCCAAGGTACCGTTACATCTCAAAACCATTATTTAACACATAAAAGAAGGCAGAACCAGTATCAATTTTATTTTTCTTGTAAGATTTTAATTTTTAGTTTGATTAAAACAATAGCTGAATAAAACTGAAAAAATCTATACAACTATTTTTCATAAACTCACTTTACCACCTTAATGAATGAAACACACTTATTTTCTGTGGAATTTTTATATGAAAATACTGCTTTCATTTTCTGTGAATTTAAAGGAAAAAGTATAGTCATTTTCCAATTTCTTGGACTTTAGTTTATAAATCTATAAGTTTTATTTGTTGCTATATTTTAACTGCCTTTCAATTTATATACAATCTCTAAGTTTCTTGGTCTTAATAACATCTTGATGAGTAGAAATTTTAAAAGTTAGGTAAATTTACTTTTCTTCAGGGTTAACTGATGAATATATATTGCATTATTTATCATGCAGTCTAAGAAATCTATTCTCACTAATATGTATCATATAAAACAGTATTTTTCAGAAAGAGTAATTTTAGATACTTTGATATTTATTTTATGGAAGAATATAGAAATAGAGGATACACTATAAATCAAACTGAACTTTTATATCATCTATATTGAAGGTATTAGATACTACTTTTCAGTGCTATAAAGTAAAGTGAGAGAAACCTTGTATTTATTCAAAACAAAGTATCAAATTGGTTTAGGAAACATTTATTATACAAGATGAGGTATCTATGGAAGCAATTCTGTATTAGTATTCAAAAAAGAAAACTTTTAAGAAAGCATCTAGGCTTAATGGAATGCTTGTACTAGCAAAGGGTCAAAGTGATTGCAGGAAGCAAGTCTAAATTTCACCACTGAACCGTGGATGTTAGTGTTGTCATGCTGCATATTTGAAATGCTTAATAATTAAGGGCAATGATCTGAAAATTTGGCTTTCTCACATAAAGAAATAATTGAAATAATGATGAAGAACATGAATCCTATATTTGCAGTATGGTATGGTACCTTCTTCAGACTGCTTCCTCCAGGGCCTCTTCATCCTTCTCAATGCTGTAAAATATAAAGCTACCTGTAATGAAATGAGACACTTTTAAGAAGTTAGTAGTCACTTGCTTTGGTAGAGACTAAATCCAGGTCTATTGAACTCTAGCTTTGTTCTCTTTCTAGCACATTCATTTTAGTGTTCAATGCTCTACAAATCTGCATATTTCTGCTATTTGCAAATACACATGTAGGAAACATTTATTGAGTTTTATATAGATTGTTGGAAGACAAAGTAAAAGAGCATACTTTTTAAGATGCAAATATTTGCCAAAGTTAAAAGATTTGATTGTTCAAAACATGAATTGTTTTAAATATGTGTAGCTTAAGTCATGGAAAACTGAGCTTCTGTAAGCCATTGCTACTAAATGTGTGCACCCTGGCCGAGTTACAGCTGGTCTTCACTTGGGAATTAGTTCAAAATGGAGAATTTTAGAGATTCCCTAGACCTATTGAATAGAATCTGTACTATGTTAGGATGCTACATTAAAATTTAAGAACTAAACTACCAATGTACATTGTTATTATTAAAGAAAAGACATAGAGATTCAATGTTTTTGTTCCATTTTATCTAAGTAGACTGTCTTCTATCTGGAGTTTTAACACCCAGGGGTGTGTGTGTGTGTGTGTGTGTGTGTGTGATTGTGTGTGTGTGACAGAGAAAGGTCATAAAGTCATGATTTAGATTCATTTTGATTGTGTGATCTAATTGAACTACTGCATTTTTAAGATCAGTCTTCTTAAATTGATAGCTTTCAAGCACTTAAATTGGGAGGTATAAACATAGGCTAAGCATATCCTTTGAACAAGGAGGCTGAATTTTCAAGCAAAAGTCATTAAAGACCCACTTTTTACTGAGGAATGATCCCACCAAGACAGCACCCTGTTAAAAATCTGCAGGTGCCTTTATGACACACTACAAGTTCTCTCCCAACTACATCTCACATTAAATGTTAGTAATCATTTTCTAAAATGTAGTGAGGTCTGGTGATTCTAGGTTTCAAAAGTTTCAAGCAAGTAAAAAAATATTTTCAAAAAACACTAATATGAATTAACTATCTTGGCTGGAATTAGACTAGGCGTCACAATTTATTTTAAATAACAAACTTGATGAGTCCAGCAGTAACTGGCTGTTAAAATATATAGTAACTGACTATTACTCTGCAGCTTTTTTGAAATCTCATTTTTTGTGGTGTTCGGCATCTAACCTAGGCCCTCCACATGGAGACAAGTGCTCTACTATTAGCTGCACCCATAACCCTTAAAAGCGTTTTGGTCCAAAGCTCTCAAAAAGAAAAACTAAATTTTTTTAAAAAAACTAAAATTTCAATGTAAAAAAGAATCAAGCCCAAATACAATGCCACAAACTATCACTTTATATTACAACTTTAAATATTGTGTTGCGATCTTAAATTTCAAATTATATGCATGTAGTATAATTGTTTCTATGTATACATAAAGTATGACCTTTTTATAAAGTATAAAACTTCAAATTTTGTAAGTATAACTAACAACTTTACTACTGTTTACAAAGATAGGATCCTAAAAGACTGACAAAAGAAATAAATAAATAATTTATTTTCTACTTTGAGATTAGCAAAGTACAAAGTTAAGCACCTAATGTGAAATTTAAATTTTTTTTCTTAAGGGATAAAAAGATCATGCCGATAAAACAGGGTGCGTGATAAGGATTGCTTTCCACAAATTCAAATTATGTTGGAAGTTCTGCTATCAATTGTCTGCTTTTCTGCCTTAAATTCTCTTCCCTGTATAATTAGACATTTTCACAAATCAAAACCATTACTGTCCTTTTAAACAAAAGTCAGAGAAATTGCTTATTATATCGCAGTTAAAATTGTTTTTCTATTTTGAAGAGGTCTTGAATTTCTGATGTGGTTGAGAACATTTTCTATCTGAGCAAAAAATGATAAAAGTGCTGAAAGCCGTGGTTACCACAATCAGAATAACTAAGTTCTAGCTATAATAACACTCATGCTATTAAATAATTGCCAAAGCATGTGTCAAATAAAAGTCGACCTAAATATTTCCTGGTCCTTATATCATTACTTAATTTTAGGGACCAGGCCACGTTCTCCCGGTGGTCCCGTATTTACTAGAACTGCAGGGCGTAGCCAAAGGCTGCTCAGAGGGGCTCCCCCAGATCGCTCTGAGAAGCCCTGGACCACCAGAAACCCCTGGGAAGTGGGTGGATGTCTGAAGCAAACTCTCCGCTTCTCATCGAAGGCTTTGCTATTGCCACAGTGTAGAAATGTCTTGTGATTGTGTACTCAGAAAGCTTTGGAAATTGAGTTTGATGATTATATGAAAATTACAGTTTTTTAAAGAAAACTGCTATTGGAATTCACAAATACCAGTTTTGCCATCTGTGGATTCTGTCTGACTTTTCAGGAAAAGAAAAATGTAAGCAGGAATGGAGTATGCCCTTGTTTTCAAAGAGATCTTAGTTGAAAAAAACTAAGTTGATATTACATATTTGCTTTTGTTTTTGTGTTCCTTATTGGATTTGTTTGTTTGTTTTCAGAGCACAATTTTACTCTATCAATATTTGAGTCATAAATATAAGGACAAGAAAACTAGAAAGGGTCCAGAAATGTTTCAGAGAATTTTCAAGTCATTCAAAGGTGTATGAGATTATAATATCACTGATAACAATATTAGACAAAGAGGAAAACTAGATATAAAATTACTTATAATAAACAAAAAATCCAATAAAATTGTGAAATTATTTTATAATACAAGGGTGATTCTGTAATAAAAAATTCTTAGCTAATCTCATTAGGCTAAAAATAAGATATATGCATCTTCTTGTTCAATGTTAAAAAATAAAATAAATTCTAGTGACTTTTCTATGAAATATAAAAACATTATGTAGAAGGAGAAAAGAATGTTCTCAACATGATAAAAAAGAAATCATTGATCCCAATGAAAATTCTTAATTGCATAAAAAGGCATTATCAATTCAATAGCACGCAGTATAATGACTTGTAAAAGATGTTCATGTTTATGGGAGACGCCCTCAGACTGATCACGTGCGCTTTACTCTGAACGTTGCCAATCGATGAGATATGGCTGTAAATTAGAGAAAGAGTTGTGAGGAGGTGAGGCATGTTTTTCTTCCTTCTCAGAGGGGTTTAAATCATGCCTGTACTATATCTCTTTGGTATGTTGTGGTTTTTTTTCCTTGATTAAGCACTGAAACTTTTAAAAAATAAATCACGCAGACTTAAATGCACTTGCTTCATCTCATTTAATAAAGCAGAGTAAGCACACTGTCTAAAAATTTGATGAACTTTCTAGCAAAGGCACGGAATGCGTGCTTGCCTTTAAAATGAGGTGGGTTAGGAAATGCCATGTTTCCTGGAACTCTCCCAATTCCCTCTTTTAAGAGCAAGTGTTAGTGTGAAGTCATTGATTAAATAGGATCATATAAATTACTTGTTATCATAGGGCAATGGCTTTTCTAAATAGAAAGTTCTGTTTTCTTTGGATGTAGGAAAGCAAGGCTAGCTGGCTTGGTTTTCTTCATCCAAGTTCAAAAGTTATTTTTAATTGTATTGTATAAAAAATAATTCAGATACTTGAACAGGGTCTCCATGATTTTGTTTTTAGAGAGTAGAGTTTATTTTATTCATCTACCATTTAGTTTCCCTTCAGGTTTGCAGCACCTGTGTTGGCAGAATATAAAAATATGATCAAATTTTCCTCCAAACCTCTTTAGTTTTATGAAACTTCTTTGTGGAAAAAAAAATCTATGTTAAGTCTTTGATGTTTTTAAATGAAATCAAACTCAATATCCAAAGAGAGGGTGGGAGAGAGAAGCCATTGTGAGAAAGTGTTTTAAACTTTCTTCCTGGAGGTAATTCACTGCATGAAATTCTATCTGATGTTCTCAAATGGCCCAGCCATCCCATCGAATCATGCACTTCTTACTTATGTAACTCAAAAGCGTAGCAGTGCAAATGGTGAAAGGATATTCAATGATGATGGATGAGTGTGTCCATTGTATGAATTTATTTACTGAAGATCTAACACAAGCAAGCATCTATAATCATATGGCAGCTTCCTGCACTTGAGAGAGAATAAATAACCTAAACTCATAGAAACGTGATTGCAACTTGATCAATTGAAGGAAATAAAACGTGTTTCCAATCCATACTTAGTATTATAATTAGGTCTCTAAATCTTTATATATATGTAACTATATTTGTAAACAGCGTATACCCCCGGCTATCTGCAGTGGAGTCTCTCTGCATATAAACAAGTGCATAATCACAGAATTTCTGTGCTGAAATAGTGACGTTACCTGTTTTATAGTCAACCCACAGAAAACATTAAGTACTTACAAGATAAAGGGGTGGAACCATGGACCACAACTTAGTAGATAATTACTAATAATTGTCACATTATAAATAGTAATAATAAGGAAGTCATATGAATTTTTGATACTTCCATATATTCTAAATTAGATTGGCATGATTTTCCCAACATGTACTTAGGGCACAGCACTCTGTCTCTGCACTTTGAGGTATTTGCTGTGACAGAAAAATGATTTAAGATAAACAATGGGAAAAAGTCAATCAACAGAACAGAAAGACAAAACCCCACACAAGAAGCTTGATTAAAAAGTTTAAAAAAACGTGAACTTTATGTGTTATTCATTTATTTTCCAGAAGAAATTCTCCCACCTGTAGGCAATTATAGCCCCTATAAAAATATGCCCACATGAGGGCTTGGGGTAAGGCTCACCCTCAAATGAAAAAGCACGTGCTGAGCATGCACCAGGCCCTGGGTTCAAGCTCCAGCTCCAAAAATAAGCTCCTTACCATTTACTTGAAACAGAGCATATTCTTTCTCTGTACAGTGACATATAGCTGCCTGTGCAGATTTTTCCTGCAGCTGATGTGCACCTCTGAGCAGCTCTGGTCATGCCTGTCGCTTGGGCTCAGTGGTATTATTTGAATTTGTCGGTTTTCCTCCAGTTTAAGACTGAATGTAAAGATAGGCATTAGGAAATGAAATGAATTCTATAACTGACAACCCATAATAATAATTATACTTACGTATTTCATTTTATGAGTATTTACCTTAATCCTTATATATATGCTTAAGTTCACCTTGGTCGAAAGCTAAAATGCAAATGTATCACATTTTTATATTTCAATATGAAAAAACTGAAATAAAGGAATGTTGAACTTTACAGCTGTAATACTACAGATTTAGAATTTATTATATTGTGTCATGCATCTATCCATCCAGTCCTTTCTTCATCTGTCAGTCGTTTTCATGAACCCGAAGTCGTTCGAAGCAGCAGTACATCTTTCTCATAACAATGGGATGGCTTCCTTGTTTTTATATACTTTTTTCAGAGACAAAATGTAAATAGAGTAACCGCTGGACAGCAGTTGGATGAGTGTGCCAAACGACACCCTTCTGTGACCCAGAGCCGCACCAAGGCACGGGAGCCTTGGGAGGATCACTGTCTCCCCTCAGCGGGCCCCAGCCCGGTCCCCGAGTGGCCCAGAGCCCCCCTTCTTCTCACAGTAGACACTTGCTTATTCCAGGGACCTGGGCCAGTGGGTTGTGCTGTCGATACTTCTTTTTCTGATGCTTTTGAAATTCATGTGCATGCTTACGTGTATGAGTCGTTTGTCCTTTTTATTGATGAGCAGTATTTCATTATATGGGTGTAACACAGTGTGTTACCTGTTCTATTAATGGCCACCTGGGTGTAATGAGGTAGCTATAAATATTCTCCAAGTTTTGTTGTGGATAAAAATAACTAAGAAATTTGAGTTACCGGAAGTGTAGGTTGGAGTAGATGCAGCAGTGCTACTTTTGAGCCACCTAAAGTATAGTACCACATGGACATGGTCAAAATCAAATCTGCTGCTCAGTCACAGGAGAGAGAGGGAACTATGTGGTAGAATTAAAATAACCCCCCAAAAAAGTTGATAGAAAAGGAGAAGAGGCAATAATTCTAACAATGCATAGTGCATTTTTGAATTAGTATTTTATTTCCCATCTTTTTTGATATTTCATTTAACACCAAATAATTTTATCACTTCCTAATGGATATACTCACCCACATAATCTTATATCTAATGTAACTAAAAACAATAAATACGGTTAAAATAATGATTGATGAGTGTACTTATTATATAATTTGCTATAAAGAGAATACAAAGAAACACTCATAAACACACCTAGTTTTACTTGGCATAGTTATTTAAGCCCTGGCACAAATAAAACCTCCTTTTGATTTATTTAATCCATGCATCTTTATCTAAGTCAGTCCAGAGAATTAAGCAGCAGCTGCTCTCTCTGGTTGCTCATTCTCTTTGAAAGTCTTTTCAGTTACAGATGTCTGAAATGAAAAATGGTGCCCTTGGTTTACTTATGTATTTAACTCAGCTTGTACTTCTGTTTTCAGCAGAATGCTTGTTTTTGTTACTTTAATGATACTCTCCACAAATTATTTCTGATTGAAATAATCAGAATGGAGGCTTTAATGAGGAAACAGGTAGACATAGGTAATGATGACACATTGTTCCAAGTCCCTTTGTGTTGACTCCATTAAGTCAGTTGATCATTGTAACATCTCCATGTTCTCACTTTATGAATGAGAACTTGACACAGAGATACTAAGTAGGTTGCTCATGGTCACACAGTCAGTAAGTGTTAGAGCCAGAGAGGATACTGGGACAGTCAGGAGTCAAGGCTGTTCAGAAACTGGAAGCCAACTATGTAATAGTGTTCAGCGGCATGCAAGTTAGCAAATATCATAAATACAACATTCTAGAACTAGAAATCAAAGATGAATGTTGAATCATGCCTCGGGGAGCTCAGTGAGGAAGCACAGATGTATGTAAGTGAAAAAATAAGCTAGCTCAGGTGGGCAAATGTGAATCTAACTGGAGAAGGGCACAGGGGAAATGCAGTGGGAGGTGATCTGAGCATTATACATGGAGCCCAGGGAGGAGAGACCCTGTGTGCCGTTCCAAGGACTGTGAATGTAATTTTTTAGCTAATGGAAACCATATAAAAGCAGTGCACTCAGTAATACACATTGTCAACATCACAAGATGTTAATGGCAACAAGAGTGATTTGAAACAAGAGTCTCTGGCAGGGGTCTTTGAAAGGAATCTATCAGTACTTGAGGAGAGCTGAGAGCTCGAAATAAAAGGCGTCATTGAAAAGTATTAGAAATGATTAAATTAAAAATTACAGTAAAATTTAATGCCATTAATTCCACTCAAAATCCTTCCCCTCACTTCAAACACTCATCCTGGTGTGCTCAGCCCTGCCCGAAGCAGACCTGGGAGTTCTCTTTTGTGAGTGTCTTTAGTTGCTCTGTCGTGGCTGCCTCTCGATGTTGTGAGTCCCCCCAAAATGTTTACCTTTCATGCTCATTTTGACTTTGGAGAGGAGCCGGAGGGTGCACGGTGCCCAGCCTGGATGAGGAGATACGGTGATGCTTTTGCCAGCCTGCTTTTCCATTGATGGCACTAGGCAGCAGCATACAATATATAGATGGGTGATAGGCAGATAGCCAGACAGATAGATAGGCAGATAGCAAGATAGATAGATAGATAGATAGATAGATAGATAGATAGATAGGCAGGCAGATAGATAGATAGATAGCCAGATAGGCAGTTAGATTTGTTTTATCAGAGTTTGTAATAGACACTCACGAAAGAGGACTTCCAGAACTGCTTCAGAAAGTGGCAAGAACAGTGGGATAAGTGTGTTCAAAGTGGAGAAGAGTGATGGATTAATGACATTAAAAATTAATTAGTATGATAATTTTTAAAATTTAAACATTCACTCTATATTTTGATCACGGCTTATAGGACCAAAAAATCAAGGGGAAAATACACCCAAAAATATATGTCAGGGAAGAATTGGTAGAAAAGGCCAACTGAAGAGATATGGGAGATAAAATTCTCTGAAAAGATGAAAGTGGGAAAAAGGCTTTCTCCTCAGTGGCAGGGCTGATAAGAGAAATGAGGTGATTAATTGCCGCTGACATAGAGAGTTGAAATTCTTACCCTCTGCAGTGCTATCTGTGCGAACTTCATCCATTTGCGTTCAAAAGTCCAGCACTCAGAGGCTTCCCCCGTCATGCAGTAATGAGCCTTCAGTTACGGGATACTGTGGCCATTTCCTTTGCTTATGAACACGGAGCTCAAATGGTCTCGTTTTGTTGGGGTAGAAAGCAGTAAGCTTTTCTGTTAAGTTTTTATTAATGTTAAAAACAAATATCTTTACTAACATAGTAAACCAAATCACCAAATAATGCCACAGTGTGTACAGCTAGAGAGATGCGGCTGGAGGCCGTGGAAAGAACTCAATCCCCTGTCATCCTGGCTCTGCCAGTGACGAGTTTGTGCTTTGAGGCTTTGCTATGTCTTAATTTCAGGGTTTCTTCCAGGATGCAAGCATTTTAACAAACATAAGCACTGGGAAGCAGCACAATAAACAGCCGTTGTTTTTGTCTCCCTTCAGTGCTTAGCTTCTGCTCTGTGCTGCTCGCTTGTCCCTCCCCCGTGAGTCCTCTTGCACTTTTCCAGGGTTAAACAACCCCAGAGCTGTTCACACTTCCCCAGTCGCCTAACATCAGAAGTTTTTCCAGGCTTGGTCCTTGGCAGCCAGAGGTTTTTCTATTCCACAGCCAAAAATGATGTATCTCCTCTGCTGGGCTGTTAGCAGAGAATGTGAGATGCTCTTCTACAGCATTCCTCAAATTCTCCTCCCACATGGTCCACTGGTTCCCCAGCTCCCACTTTCCCTGTGTCCTGGCAGAGCTGCAAAGGAAGGAACCAGTCACAGTGGCCAGGTCCTGGGGGCTGCTCCTCATCTGGGGATGATTTTTCCTGTTCCAGTTTCCCAGCTAGTTACTTCATGAGTATTTCGAAGCCGGAGACCAGAATGTTGGAAATATTCATGTAGAGTTGTAACATTTCCATCTTTTACCATTAGTCTTTGTTCTTCTCAGCTTTTCTTAACAGGTTTATAGAGTCCTTATCAGCAGGCAGATTCAACAGGCCTGCACCAGCAGTGAAAACGTATGTTAGCACTAACTTTTAAACACATATGCTTTACGAGATATTTCACAAAGTTTCATAAACCATATTGTAAAGTAGTAACAGCTCGGAGCATAGTCTGAAAGCAACAGAGCTCGCGCTACGGGGTGGAGCTTGCAAGTTTTCCCCTGGCTGCCCACACCAGGAGAGAGGCCTTTCTGACGCCAGAGGCTGGGCCAGGGCAGCTCATCATTGGCAGCACAGGAGGTCTGGCTTCCATCCACTTTCCCTGACTCTTATGACACTGTATTGTGCGTGTGTGTGTGTGTGTGTGTGTGAATGGATTTTCATTTTTATTTTTTATAAGTACATGTTTTCAGCACAAAATGTTTACATTCCTTGTGTAGAGCTGGTGCATGGAGACAACGCATCTTAATTCTTTTCCGTTCCCTCTCTCTCCTCTTCCTCTCTCCCTCCATGCTCCACCCATTTCAGAAAGATCTACCTCTCTACTTCCTGTTATCTACCCTCTAGTTTGGTCTTTATTTGCAAGTTGGGTTTCTCATATAAGAGAAACCATGTGATATTTAAGCTTCTGTGTCTCATTTATTTCACTTAATGTTGTGGTCTCAAGGTGCATCTATTTTCCTACACATGACTCAAGTTTGTCCTTCTTTATGGCAGAGTAGTGATCCAGTGTGTATAAACACCACCTCTTCTTTACCCATTCATCTGTTGATGGACATATTCGCTGCTTCAAAGATTTAGCTATTAGTTGTTCCACTATAAGTAGTAGTCTTTACCTCTGTTCAGTGCAGGAAAAGTTGTCTCATCTGTTTGGGTTTTTAAATGCTTTCTCTACACAAATAGTCACATGACAGTGGGACTTCCTCAAAGTGTGAAGAAAATAAGAGCGTGCATTTGTATTTTGGGAATTTAGAGACCTCTTCTCCCCTCTGCAGCCTGTCACACTGTCTCCGGGCCCGGGGAACTGAGTGGTTCTCCTGCTATGTGTGTGATCACCCTGCGTGAGTCTGGAGCCCCTGCAGTGTCCCGAAGGACCAGCTGAGCCGTGATATTGTGCATGAGAGCGTCTAATCAGTCCTTCTCCACCCTGCCTGCCAAGGAACCATGAATAATTCATATCCTCGCAAACCAATACCTAGCCCAACTCTTAAATTTATAGATTCTCCAAAAACTTCAATCAATCATTCTGCAAACTCAGTTACAGAAAACGGCTTCTACTGCTGTCCTTTAGGGGAGGTTTATGAGAGGAACAGGGCCAGCCACCTGCGGGCCAAGATGTCGCTGCTGGAAACGGAGACTGACCCGATGCTAAGAGCAGCAGAGTGTGCTCGTTACTGAAGTCTGTGCCGGCTGCCAAATGAATCCTGGAGACAGCGCAGCCGAGGTGTCAGTTTCATTAAGTGTGAGCTTGCACCTGAAGGACACTTTAATTTGCAGCTGCTAAAAATATTTCGACAGAGTGGTACTGTTATAAGCAGCAGGTGCTGCCAAACGGGAATTTTGCAAGAAATGCCATCTGCAAGACACACTGGAAGAATGTCAGAGTAGGGAGGAGATAAAGCAGAAGAGAGGAGCCCTGTGTTTGCCTAGCCTTTATTCCCATTATCATGATTATTAAGTGTGATTATTTGTTTAGCTCCGCTCCATCCTCTGGGAATTGCAAAAGTCCTGGTATCTGCAGAGACAAAGCCTCTCCCCTCAGGGCATACCATTCGTATTACCCAGTTGAAAGAGTCCTCTGCCATGCTATTTACCTTTCCCAGTGTTTAGATTGCAGTTTTATGCTGGCAAGATTAATGCACTTTGATCTTGCTTCAGTGGATCTTGCCACTTTCTTTTGATGTTCTGCTTTTAATGCACATCCACACTGACTTCCTGCTTCATGTCAAAAGCAGTCTTTTCAGATTGTACGAGCACGCAGATGTGGCTAAACCACTGTCACCTGGGCCTTTGCAGTCTTCACAGAGTGAAGCACACAGGCGTTTGTCTTTGTCCGTTAATTTCAATGGACTTGGGCCGAATTGAGATTAAGGATTTGTATCAAGAGGCTGGAAATAGGCATTTTCCTGCTGTCATGGTTTAGAGGACACAGCCTTGAAAAGAGCTCAGTCCTGGGCTGGGCTTTCGTTTTTGCTTCCCGTTGGGTGGGAGTAACCGGACAGAGAAACCCTCTTTGTGGATGCCATGGACTGTTTCAGGCTCCTGAGGAGAATGAGTAAGCCTGGCCACTGAATGAATTTGGGCATCTTTTTCTCGAGCATGTTTGCTGACAAGGCAGGTGCGGAATTGCCACGGTTCTCAGGACAGGGGCTGTCTGACCCCCACAGATGCATTGTCTTTAGGGACATAAGTAGACAGACATATTTTCTGTTATTTTAATCCCATTGATGAAACCTAATTTTGGAAAATTGAAAACAAAATTAATTTTACTACATTAATTACTCAATGCAAAAGAATAAGATAAAAGAGAAGAACTTCTACTTTCAAAGAACACCTGAAAACTTCCAGAAAAACATGTTGAAGACTGACTGTTGGGCAGTGACTTAGAAATTGTTTCAGTTTGGAGGAGCCTGTCTAGGCATTCCCTTAACCAGGAAGCTAACCCTCTCCAAATTAATGACGACTCCACCCATCCAGAAAGCAAGACAATGTGACTGCTTCTTCACAGAAAAACCTTCCTACTTTATTTCCTGAGATTCATTCATTCACCCTTTCTTTCGTTAATTTTGAAGCCATAGACTGTTTCTGAAACTATGCTTAGTCTAGAAGGAAAAATAACTAGAGATATCAGCTAAGAAGAAGACAGAAGAAGCAAAACAAATGATTGCATCAAGTTTGAAAGATTCCGACTGTGGTCGGTGCCCAGGTGCCAGGGACCCGCGCGTGCTGAAAGGCGACAGACAGCACAACTCGAGGTGCGGGCGGGGCTGGAGGCAGGAGACAGACTGGCTGCGTCTGCCAAGAGCCAGGAGATAAGAGGATACATTTGGGTGGCTGCTGTGGGAAAGATGCAAATAAGCTTAGGGGAAACATTGTTATGTATAGAAGCTGAAGGCAAAGAGGGAGAAATAGAAGACAAATGCCTGTCATAGGACAATTAGGAGAGTGAGAATACATACACAAAGATGTAGATGTTATAAAAGAGGGGGAAGCCAACTTCCTCTCCTTACCATGTGAGCAGCGGGCCTGCAAAGGTGCAGATGAGCTCTGTCCCCGGGCAGGGAGCAGAGGCATCGGGCTGAAGGACTATGGCCAGCTCTGTCTGACTGTCACCGTGACTTTCTGGATAATATTCCTTGTCCTTCACTCATTTTCTGTATCTGGAGCACTGTGACTAGTGTGACTGACAAGGTTTCCCATCTCCCTCTAGTGCTACAAAATTTGGAGCCCAAATTGTGGCCCAGCCCTGGTACACTCATTGGTCCCTGCGGTGTGGGCTTTCAGCCTGTCCCTGGCTCCAAGGGCATCTGTCTTCTTGTCCTCTTTGCCTGTCAAGACTTAATTTATACTGCTTCGTCACATACGTGTGATAAATGCATTTAATCCTATTTCTAACACTTTGTACAAGGCTTAGAAAAATCGGTATTACAAGATAAAGACCAGTTAGACTATTCCTAAAGCAGTGTTATATAGTAGTAAGAATATGCATCATGCTGCAAAAAGAGAACTAAAGGAAGAGGAGATTAAAAAAAAACAAGAAACACTTTGATGAATATAAAGTACAAAAAGGGGTCTACGGGAGATGGAAAAAATTAAGGTAAAATAGAAATTTATGCACAGACCTCGGAGATGGAAATAACCAAAATGAGAAAAGCAGGAGTAGATGTAGTTTTGAAAGGAAATTTGATGAGTCCCTTATTAGGTCTGATGAATTATTTTCAGTGCAATATCTAGGGAGACATCTTTATTTAGAATTTTGAAATGCAGATGTGCACACAGGAAAAAAAAGAATGCTGATATAGTTTGGTGATTCGCAAAGAAAAATAAAAATGATAAAGTTAAGATCTGCAAAATAACTGATGGAGAACTAGGAGAGGTTTACCTTGCTGGGGTGGGAGGAAGTAACAAGTCCCAAAGAGGAGTTGAGAAAGGGTCTCTGCTTAGGGATTTGGAAAAAGGAAATCGCCGATGAAACGCTGAAGGTTAGAGAGATGACCACGCCAGTTCAGGGACACGAAAGCCACGGGAGCAGAAACTCAGTGACAGTTTTAGAAAGAACCAAGTGTTTCATACGTGCCGGAGGGCGGTGCAGCTTTCATGCAGTGAGGTGACGGCTTCTGTCGCTCTGTCCACAGAGGTGAAGGCCACAGAGCTCGGTCACAGAGAGCGAAGGGCCCGGGAATGGCTCCCATGGGTTAGGGGATCCAGACACCTCACGAGTCTACAGGACAGTGTCTGTGGCCTTCTTTCCTCTTCTTTTTAAGGATGAAGACATTCAAAAATAAATATTGGACACAGAGAGTCATTGAATAAGGAAAGATTGAAGCTGCAGGAAATGCCTTCTCCTCCCTCTCCTCCTCCTGTTCCTTTCCACAACTCTCTCTGGCTAGCTTCCTTGTACTTCTTTCTCATTCGTCTTCTGCGGTTTGAGGGTGTCTTCTCTTTCTTTTCTTTTACTCTCCGTGCACCTTTCCAGTCACTCCATCTGCTCAATTTCAAATAACCTCCACTTAGTCCACCTCTGCCTCCCGAGCTCTGTGCATCCATGATCTACGAGACACTTCAGGGCCCTCCAGCTCTGAGCTGCAGGAAACCAAGCTCCCGGCAGGCCCTTCCTCTCCCCTCCCTCTTCTCTGCCGGGAAATGACTCTTCCCCGAGCTGTTCAGCTGCTTTCCTTTCGCTCCTCCGTACATTCACCGCCCTGTCCGCGATCACAGCACATCAGTTCTTCCAATGGCCCCTTCTGACTCGCTGTTCTCCATCCTCACATCCCTACAGATCTTTCCTGATTGGTGTTCTGGGCCAGTCTCCACACAGCCTCTGTTCAAATATCTGTGTCACTCTAACATTCAGGGTGACCCCAAAACAATACCCTCACAGTGTCATTGCTAGGGTTAAAATACTTCAATGTTTTCCCCATCTCGGTTAGGACAAATGTATCCCGGAACATAACTTCCTTCATATTCTGTGTCTCTGTTCAATTTCCTGTTGTCATTTCTAACCACCTCCCTCTCTCCGACTCCTCCCCCAGGTGGAACCATCTGTGTTCCCTGTGACCTTGCACACGCACTCCTTCTCCCTTACACGCTTCGCACTCTAGGTCTTTAAGCATGTGTCACATCTCACAAGAAGTGCACTGATTTCTTCAAGACCACATTAATTGCTCCTCGTATGTTCTTCTCCATTCCTCTGAAACTCTTATTTTTGAGTTTTTTTTCCAATACTCTTGCTGAAAGGAGAACTGGAAGTTTGAGCCCAGCCTGAGCAACTTAGCAAGTTAGGAAAACCCTGTCTCAGAATCAAAGAAAATAAGAAAGTGCTCCAGGTACAGCTCAGTGCAAAAGCCCTGGGTTGGTGATGGGGGGGGGGCGTTGCTTTATTAGATTTGCAGAAAATCAGAAAGCTTTTAAACAATTGGTTGGTGATAACAAATCAATAGCAAGGCACTGCGAACAAATAACAAAAATCTTAACAAGATGTGATTCATCTTTAGCAAAAACACCTTGAATTTGTAGCAGGTCCATTTATTATGTTGCTATAGTTCTATTTTCTTTATCTTTATTTAGAAAGAAGAGCAAGTGGGGAAAATGTTCCAGAGCTCTATAAGGCAGGTGGAGTGGAAGCTTAGGACTCCCAAGCCTTCGGGCCGACGGGGAAGATGGGGAAGGGCGGGCAGGAGCTCTGGGGCTGGGGAAGAAGGGGGCTGACAGCGCGGTTCATACGCTGAGAGAAGAAGATGATGAAATGTAAGAGGACACACACGTAAGAAGGAATGAAGAAAATAAGGTCTGTGCCAGTAAAGACGTAGTAAATGCGCAAGAAAGGGAAGTTAGGCTGAAAGGACTTTCTCAATTTCAAATACTAGAAAAGGAATGGCTCTTTTAAATTCTCACAAGAGATGAACCAAAATAGGAGCTATTTTATTTTGAAATGAGAATGAATGTTTTTCTATATCAAAGATATAACCTAATTTCTTGGACAAGCTTGACCTAATTGACAGTGTTTTTACTTGGTATTTTATTTTACCACTTTAATAGAGTTAGCCTGTCATTTTCTACGTATAATTTTATTTTCGATTACACTTGCGGCGAACTCATACTGTTCATTCGCCTGGAAAATCCCCATGCTGAGGTTCAGATGCTGGAGGAAAGAGCGGGACTGAAGGCTCCACATGGGGAGAGGAGCTTGTGCACATGAGAAGCTGGGACAGGGGAGACGGAGGAGGGGAGGAAGGGGAAGCAGGAGCGATGGAGGTGCAGTGTGTCTGTGCACCGATTTCCCACAAGGAATGCATTTATCGTGTGGCACACACAGATGCTAATAAAAAGGGCAAAACAAAAGTGAATGTGTTTGATAATTTACTTACACGGTCTCCAACTGAAGCCCACTTCTGTAAGGTAGTAATTCAGAGAGAGAAGCAGGAGGTGGACAGGGCCTTCTCTCATCCGCAGACATTAAGACAGTGTAAACCATCTACACGCATCACGTGTGCCTGGCTTTGTTGCCATTTTCGTACTGGCAGGATGCAGGCTGGATTGAACTTTCAGAGAATAAGGGATGTGCGTTATTCAGTGCAGCTTTTACAATACCTTGCACACATTTGCAGTCCAATCCAGCGCAGTTGGCTTTAGTTACTCTTAATGCTTTGTTTCTCGAGTATCTGCATGAACAACTACACACTGGGGGAGGTAAGGTTCAATTCGCTTCACCTGTCTTTGCTCCAGTACCATAGCAGGTCAATGCATGATTTTCCATTTCTGTTACTTTTTTATTTTTTTTAGAAGAACACATTTACCATGCAAACTGATCACATTCCTTCTGAGGACTTGGGAATGTACAGAACACTGCTTCATTCCTTTCTCACAACCTCCCCTCCATCCCTCTCCCTCTGTATCTTGGTTCCTTTCCCATCTGAGGGAGATCCATCTCCCTACTTCCTGTTATATATCTTCTATTTTGTTTTGTATTTATAATTTGGGATTCTCATATAAGGGAAATCATGTGATATATAAGCTTGTGTGTCTGATTTATTTCACTTAACCTTATGGTCTGAAGGTGCATCCATTTTCCTACAAATAACTTAATTTTATCTTTTTATGGCAGTGTAGTACTCCATTGCATGAAAACACCACATTTTCTTTATCTATTCATCTTTTGATGGACACATAGGCCACGTCTGAGATTTAGCTATTGTGAGTTGTGCTGGTATAAACATGGGAGTGTATGTATCTCTGTAATATGATGTCTTTAACTCTTTTAGGAAGATACATAGAAGGGGAATACCTAGGTCAAATAGAATTTATAGTTTTAGTATTTGAGGAATCTTCATACTGATTTCCATAGTGGCTGTTCTAATTTGGATTCCCATTAACAATGTAGAAGGGTTTCCTTCTCCCACAGCCTCATCAGAAACTGTTATTTGACTTCTTGATAATAACCCTTCTTTATGCAGTAAAATAATACATTCTCAGCATTGTTTTACTTTACCTGTCCGTAGTGCCCAGCAATATTGAGCATATTTTTAGGTATTTACTAGCTATTTGTGCTTTCTCTGTGAAGTATTTATTAAGTTTATTTGCCCATTTTTTGATTGGGTCTTTTATTTGGGGGGTATTTTTTAGTTTTTTATACATTCTAGATATTTTGTCTGAGGGTTAGCTGTCACATGTTTTTCTCGTTCTGTAGATTATCTCTTCACTCTGTTGGTGGTTTATTTTCATGAGCAAAAGCTTTTTAATTTGATATGATTTCATTTGTTGATTCTCAAAACTATTTCCTATGCAACCAGGGCTCTGTATAGAAAGTCCTTGCCTACATCTCTGACTTTAACTTTTACTTATTTCATCTTTCAGTAAGTTAAGTGTTTCTGTTTTAACATTTATCTCTTTATCATTTTGCTTTTAGTGTAGTACATGGTGAGAGACACGGGACTAGATTCAATCTTCTGAATGTGGATAGCCAGTTTTGCCAGCACCATTTAGTATTAAAGAGGCTTTTTTCCTCCAGTGCATGTTTTTGACCCCTTTGTCAAAGATCAAATAGTTGAATGTGGCTGGGGTTGTTTCTGCATCCTTTATCCTATTCCATTGGCCCTCATGTGTTCTTTGTGTCAGTACCGTGCTGTTTTTACTGCGATAGCTTTGAAATCTAACTTCAAGTCCGAAATCGTGATGCCTCTCACTTTGCTCTTGTCACCCAGGGTTGCTTTGGCTGTTGTGGGTCTCTTCTGGTTCCATATGAATTTTAGGATTGTTTTCTCAGTTCTGTGAAGAATCTAGTTGGAATTTTGATTGAGATTGCATTAAATCTGTGTATCAGTTTTGGAAGTATGGCCATTCTGATTATATTGGTTCTGCCTATCCAAGAACAGGGGATGTCTTTCCATTTTCTGAATTCTATATCTATATTATAATGAGATTTCTTTTTTTTTTTTTTTTTTTGGTACCGGGGATCGAACTCAGGACCTTGTGCTTGCGAGGCAGGCAGCCGAACCACTGAGCTAAATCCCCGGCCCCGATAATGAGATTTCTTAGTACAGGATCAAGGCTTTTTTTCAAAAACATCAAAACTATAATAATATAATGCATGTGTTAACATATTCACAAAACTCTTTTATGTGCCTTAAGTATGAAATATTATATATGAACTATTTATCTCATATGAATGATTTAAAGCAGACAAGGTAAGTAGAACCTAATTTGTAATAGCTCAATCTGGAATAAAAACAGTATGAAGATTAGGCATCTGAGTTCTTGGAAGAAAAAGTTTTACCAAAGGTCACAAAATTTAGAAGTTTGCAATTTTCAAGCCTGCACTGAATTTTTACACATACAGGTTTGTGTTATCACACACACTCAGAAACGCATACACATGCATTTCTAGTAGCCCAACCTCATCAATGTAGTCTTAATACTATGTTTATGATGGGAATCCCTACTGTGTCACATTAATTATTCTGCAGTCAGACTTCATGAGACAACCATATATATTAAATATATCTATGAGATAAACAAGTAGAAACTTATGAACAAACCCAAGTTTTGCAATAATTACTAAAGTTAAAGACATATTTCATTTGTCTTTAAAACTTCTGGTTTGTGCTCGGTACTTCTACTTTAAAAATTATTATGCTTGTATTAAACTTAAAGATTTATAGCTTAAAATATGAATAGGTAATATTTCATATGTTCTACATGGCTTACTGAGTCTGTGTAATTTTTCTGAAAAGGAGTGAAGCATAGCCCAGTGAAATATGCTAAGCGCCCAGCCCCAGAGCAGATGGTAAAGGACAGACAGGCACAGGTCACGTGATCATGAGTATCCACAGTCCTGAAGATCAGGAAGAAATTAGCTGACACTGTGTGTGATAAGCTAGTTTCAGGGTTCTGATCTCCTTCCTGGTCTCTTAACAATGGTGCTGACTTATGTGTGTACGTGTGTGTGTGTGTGTGTGTGTGTGTTTCATTGGTACTTTGATAAAGTAATACACTATGGGAGAAAAGTTGGATAGATTACTGTAAGAATTTAAATATTTGCGATGTCCTAAGTGCTTTCAGTGAGATAAACTCAGCTTCTTAGCACGTTTCAAAGTAAAGGCTGGAATTCATTACATCTTTTCATGTAGTACGTGTGAGCCACAGCCTTATCAGCCCAATTATTTACCAAAGTAAAGGTGGGGCTGCTGCGTGTTTGGTTGTCTGTCTTTCCTCTTTCTTTCTTGGGAAGATTTTTCATCTCAGGGGAGGTGGGCTGGAAGGTTTGGAGATGGACGTAGTGTGCCATGAGCAGGGCTGGCATTGGTGGTCCAGGAAAGGTTTTCAGGAGGTGACTGTGGCTCACGCCGATAGGGTATGGGGTGTGAGAGTAAGGGGCGCTTCTGGCAGGAGCCCCAGTGGAATGTCATCAGGTTTGCTGAGAAGGCAGCGTCAGGAAGGGGTTCTTCCTCTTCCTTTCTACAGACTTCACCCTTCCATTCCCACCCAGCTTGCTGATGAGGAGTTTGATGAAAATTATGTTGTGCCTGAAAGGAAGAATAATAATCATGACCACAATAAGTAATATCTGATGGCACTTAAAGTTTAAGAAATGTTTTAATGTCCAGTACTGCATTTTCTATTGGTGTTTACACAAAGGATTTCTGCACCTTCTTAAGAAAATGGGTTAATTTTTCTGGAACTCTTTCACGATTTGTAATATCCCTTTGTATACAAATGCGTAAGATTCAGCTTATATCCACTTAAAGATTGAACTAAGGAAATATGAGTTTCTTGTAATATATCAAAAAGGGGTTAAGAGGAAGTGAAAATGGGCTATTGTTATGTTATTGAAGTGTGGATTGATGTGTATGCTCTGTTTGCCTCTCAGATCCCAGATTTGTCAGTGCCCACCTCATCCCAGAGAGTGACAACCCAGAGGATGACAAAGTGTACTTTTTCTTCCGTGAAAATGCAATAGATGGCGAACATTCTGGAAAAGCTACTCATGCTAGAATAGGTCAGATATGCAAGGTGAGGTAAAGAAAAGAATGAGGATGATGCTGATGTCCCATCAGTTTCATTTCTTTTATTTTCCACCTGCATGCAAGTACAAAGAGGAATACAGCTACGATGTGTGTAATCACACCAACATGTTTGAACGGCACTGGTGCTGAGTGGTGAAGGACACGTGGTAGTTGCTTTGCCATCTTCCCAGAGAGACAGCCAGGGAGAAGTTGTAACAGGCAGTGTTATTTCACAGCCACACTAGGTGATCTTGGCTTGAAAGTCTTGTGATATAAAATGCTTCCCTTGGCTGTAGAGATATAAAATACCTGCATTGCCTGGGAGAGTCTTGCTTTTGGTATTTTCCGATTAAGCAGTTTCCTACAACTGGTAAGCTTGGGATGCATATTTGCTGTTGGATTATAAGAAAAGTATTAATTTAGGTGAGAAAAACTTTGGTTATGGCTTTCTGTGTATGTGTACACATACAAATACATGCACAGAAATGCATTCCTCAGAAGCTCTGAGCTTTATCTTTCTTAGATTTCATTTATTGTGTGGCATGATGTTGGACTTGATATTGCAATATAATGTTAGATATACAGGATAAGAATCCTCAATAAATATTCATCAACTAATTAGTATCATCAATTTGAGGGATGTTCAATGATTTGAAAATGAAGAGATTTAAATTACCTGGAAACAAAGAAATAAAATGTGAATAGATGAGCCTCTTTTCTCCAAAACAAGATCATTGCAAACATATTACTTAAAAGGATTATAGTATAAAAATCACATAAAGAAAATATAAACCAGTGTTCTATTTTGAAGGAACCTGTATGTTCAACATGTGAACATAAATATTGTTTTAAAAGACTGTAGTTGCTAGTAAATATATACCTTTTAGTAGAATTTATTGCTACATTTAGGTTAAAATTCATTTTATTTGCAGTGAGGAGACACTTTCAAAATATTTCCTCTAGAACAAGTTTCCTTTAGCAAAGTTTGTGCAAATATTTTCTCGACATGTTATTTATAAAGCATAAATTCTATCAGCACTTCAAGTTTTAAAGTATTTGATGCTAGCATGTTTATTGGGAGCACAAATTTCTGGCGTAGGTTAGAAGGCCCACATTTATCATCTGTTCAGTAAACAGGCATGACTGCCTACTGTGTGCCATTTACCAGCTGGAAACCAACCTCACAGCTGAGTGAGATTTCACAAATGCACTGTGAGCACAAGAGAATTGAATCAAACAAACTCCAGAGCAGAAGCTGCTCACTGCAGAGTGGTAACAGAATGGACAGAAGCTATGCAACTCTTAGAAAAACTGTTTAATTGGAAATAAAAAATTGTATATATTTGTCGTGTGCAACACAATGTCTTGATATGTGCACGCATACACAGTAGGATGGCTAAATTGGACGAACTAACATGCACAGCTCATATTACTATGTGGCAAGGACACTTTAAACTGCTCTCTGCAGTTCGAGAGAATGTAATGTTATTCCTAACTATACATACCAGATTGTACTTTAGACCTCTCGCACTCATTTTCCCTGTCTAACTGAAATCTTGTGTTCATTCACTAGTATTATCCGAAACCTCACCCCTTCCCCAGCCCCTGGAAGCTACCCTTCTGTGTTGCTTCTATGAGCTCCACTTTTTCAGATTTCTCATTTAAATGAGCTCATGTGGCATTTGTCTCTCTGTGCCTAGTTCATTTTGCTCCACACTAAGTCCTCAAAGTTTATCAATTTTTTGACAAATAACAGGATTTCTTTCTCTCCAAGGCTGAAGAGTCTTCTGTAGTATGCATGTACCACAGTCTTAAATTCTATTCATCTACTGATGGACAAAAAATGGCTTTTTCATGTTAAGAAGCATTGATTATGAATAATTTCTTGAATAGAGTTTGAGTCAATGGTTTGACCAATAATATAAAACAGTGATGGTTACTTGCATCTGGTCATTTAGAATGAGTATGGTCACTTTGGAATGTGGAGAATTTGGGAACCCCCACTCTTGCAAATAAAGATTGCTCTTTTTGTGTAAAAATGAGGAATTATACTTGTATTTGTCTCGAGATACGAGAAAAGATGCATTTGAAATTGCTGTTTGCAAGTGCGGTGTCTGACTGTTCTCTCCCTTCTCAGAACGACTTTGGGGGCCACCGCAGCCTGGTGAACAAGTGGACCACGTTCCTCAAAGCCCGGCTCATCTGCTCCGTGCCAGGGCCCAGTGGCATTGACACCCACTTCGATGAACTGCGTACGTAGCTCTTGCCTTTACGAAGGGCGTTTGTTCCGACTTTGCCACGACCCTGAAAAATGCAACTTTCCCCAATTTTGTTTTCCAACAGAGGATGTATTCCTAATGAACTCCAAAGATCCTAAAAATCCAATTGTCTATGGAGTGTTTACCACCTCCAGGTAAATGACTTTTTGTCATCATTTTGTCGTAGAAACTGCTGCTTTAATCGTTGAGCATCTTTGCACATTCTAAGAGGGCTGGAATACGTTAGGACGTAAAAAGTCGCTTGTTTTTTAAAACACATTTTAGTAAAGGGTGTGAGCCATGTAAATAGAATGGCAGAGCAGCTGGAAAAGTTGGTGTCCTATCCTCCGGAAAGCTTTAACTTAAACCCTAAATGAAAGGTAATGGGAATAGGAGCACTGGCGATTTTGTAGAGGTGTAAACTAGGAAGAATCTTAATTCAGAATGTGTGCATGCATAGAATTCAGAATATATGCCTAAAATGTACAAGTAGGACAATTCCCTGCCCACCCCCGGACCCAGTCTCTTCCATCAATAACGAAATGCATGAGCTACAAGAACAGCTCAGATACTTTTCAGGTCCACTGGGACGAACGAGGTCTCTCTCACCCACTGGCTGACGCCAGGGTCTAAGGAGAAGACGCCCACAAGGCGAGAGCAGCCTGGGCCTCGCCCACTCTGCTCCACTGCAGTCCTTCCTCGCTGTGCTGCCCGCCCGCACAGACCTCGGGAATGAAAGTAGAAACACAGGTTCAGGAAAGGACATGCACTCACAAATACAACCACTAAGCTGCCCTAGATGCTCTGAAAACATTCATACCACAATCTATGATATTTCTGTTCTATACATAGTTTAAGACTTTTTAAAATGAGCACACGCATGCTCTTTTTAAAACCTAATCTCAATCTCTCTCTCTCTCTCTCTCTCTCTCTCATTTTGCTTAGTTTTTATGGGCCACTTTGTGATCTACATTTTGCAAATAAATACAGAAAGATCCATAACACCAATTAACAAAAGCAGCAGAAACTCAGCCTCTGCACTCAGCCGACCCTGGCTCGTGCCCCTGCTCTGTTTTGTTTTGCTCCTCTCGCCTCTCCCCCCACCCTGCTCTGCCTGTCCTCCGCAGCCTCCTCCTCTGTCCCTCGTCCTACCCAAGGCTCCTGCTACCCATTCCACACAGGCCTCTCCCCGCCTCACATCCCACGTTGCCTTCCCATTGCTGGGAACCGCGGAGAGAAACCGTGTGTACTTCGCAGTTTCCAGTAGGGATCTGCACTGAAATATCCTTAAAATATCCAGAGGGAAAATAACTTAAAATCAAAGTCAGGAAAATTCCTATAAGTGATTGTAATAGCATAAAGAGAAAGATTCGATACAGCACCCAACACTAGTTCATTCTGTAAATATTAAAGCATTATAAAGTTTTCAGGTACATTTACTTAACTTAAAATTTAGCGCAAGTGAAGACCCCTGGAGCATTGAACCTGTAGGTGAGCTCCGACGCCTGCATGATTTCTGCCCTTCAGTGTAAAAACAGAAAAACTAAACTAAAGACTTTGGAAGGCTCAAGTGAAGCAAATATTAATCCATTTCTTCTACTGCTTCTTCATTGCTTCATTTAATAGTTCTCAGCTTGAGAATGCATGAGAATCATGTAGAAAGCATGCTGAAATTCTTGCCTCTGTCTTTTATGATTAAAGAAACAAATTTCAATTAAGAAACATGAAACAATAGAAGTTGAGGTCACTAGGCCCCACTCCCAGAGTCCCTGAGTCTCCAGCAATGGGGACATTTCTAACATGTCCCCAAGGGAGGTCACGTGGTTAGTGTTAGGGTCAGGGCCAGGGCCAGGGATAGAGACAGGGACAGGGATAGGAGTTAAGGCTGGGGTTGGGGTTAGGGATAGGGTTGGTGTTAAGTCTAGGGTTAGGGTTAGCGTTAGGGCTAAGGGTGAAATGCTTTCGCTTTAGTTCAGGGTGCTGGATGTTTGCTTTCAATTCCTCATAACTGTAATCATACTCATGGAGGCCTCTGATGGCCCCAGTTTTACCTGTTAATGACCAGATTATGGAATAACGGTGAAGTGCCAGCTAGTGTAAGCATCACCTTAGCATCTGTGATCTACCAAATGAGTGTGAACTTGATTCATATCCTGTCATGGAAATACTAAGTTCTGTAAGTACTTGTTGAGGTTAAGCTGAGCCAGGGCCATGTGAAAAGGCACAGCACAAAGCAGCAGGTGCCCCCTGAAGCCTGCAGTCTGTCCTGTGTGGTCCATTTGGAGCGCTTTGCAGAAATCTGTTTCTAGTGCACATGGTTTCCATTTGGCCTGCTTTATATGTGACTTTCTATAAGGGTAGATCAGCTCTAAGTGTTCCATATTGTAAGTGGCACAACTCTTTAATATCTTTCTCCAAATACATTCCCCAGCCCTAGCCATGTAAGCAAAATAAAAGGCAAAATTTTCACAGCTCAGTGACAAACTTGCAGTTTATTTCTATTACCTCACATTTGTTAACAAAATAATGTGAATAATTGTGACCGTTCTCCACTTTAGCTGGGATGAAATAGCTACCAACTGAAAACTGTTGGCTATGTTGGAAAGAGATGATTTTTTAAATGCCTTCACAAATATCAAATTGTTACTTGATCTAATACTTCGGTGGTTTGGGAGATAATAATGTAATGTGCACATCATTTGGCATGGACAACTCATTTTCTGCATGAATTTCAGTGTGTAAAATGAGTTCCTAAACATGCTTTCCTATTTAAAAGGTTGCTTGAGGCTTAGACAAGGTTTGTATTTTTATATGGCTTTAAAATTGAATTCTAATTTAGAGATGATTTTCTACATGTTTTTTCTATCAAAATTTAAGAGTTTGTTTGATATGAATGCATATATACTAAAGATAGTTTCACCATACTTTCCATTATTGAGAAATCATAATTTGTTCTCTTGTGCATTGTTAAACTGCATATATGTGACTAAAATAATCCTCAGTATTATTTGAGATTGCTAATAATTTATGTTCAGGTTTACTTTTTCTATTTTCTTCATTTGATTTTACAGTACTGGGGATCAAACTCAGGGCCTTGCACATGTTAGACAAGAGGTCTACCACTGAGCTGCACAACCAGCCTTGTGTTCAAGTTTTAATGTCAAAGCTGGGTCTCAGCAGCTCCTGCTGTTGTGTAAAGACAGATATCGTCTTTTGTTCTCTCTGTTTGCAGTAACATTTTCAAGGGGTCGGCCGTGTGCATATACAGCATGAGCGATGTGCGGAGGGTGTTCCTGGGGCCCTACGCCCACAGGGATGGTCCCAACTATCAGTGGGTGCCCTACCAGGGCAGGGTCCCCTACCCACGGCCAGGAACGGTAAGTGCCTCCTCACTGCTTATCATAGGAATGACGTTATTTCTGCCAAAGGTTAAAAAGAGGAGAAAAGAGTGTTCTACAAGTGAACATTAGACACAGATAATGAGAAACAAAGACACAAAGACTCTAAGGCTGTAAGTGAAAGCGAGACTGAGATTCTCTGTGAGGAGTGGAATTGCACTTTGAAAATCAGTGTTTACCGTTCAGCACCCACACCCTGGAGAAACAACCCTGAATGGCAGCCTCATCTCCTTCCTTCCCTAGTGGGACACAGGGGAGATGGCCTCGTGTGGTCCCAAAACGTACAGGATCCAGCCAGGCTTGGCCTCCGTCATCGTAGGGAAGTCAGTGTTGCAGTTTATGCTGGAGGAAAAAGCTTACAAAAAACCAACATCGTCATCCCGTGGGACTAGCATAAACTCCTCAATGGAGGTGAAAAAGAGGATATGAAAAAATATGTGTCAGAAGAGAGCAAGGCCTGCACATCCCACTGTGCCCTGTCACACCTAACAGCAAACCTCTAACCTCACCCTAAGCCTGCAGCAAATCTGGGCAAAGTTAGAAAAACTCAGAATAAAACCAGCTTTGAATCACCAACTTAAAGCAAGGGGCAAAAACCAATGAAGATATTAATATGGTAAAAAAAAAATTAAATGGTAAAATTCAAAAAAATTTAAAAATTAATATAGTAAAAAAATGTAGGGAAATCGGAGTAGTCATAGAAGAGTGGGAGACAACTATAGCCCCACTGTGGAGTTTTCAGGGGCAGAACTTCCGGGAGGGAGGGATCTTAGAGGAGAAGTCTGTGAAGGGTGGCTGCTACTCTAATTTCACTTCAGTACTTGTATAGTTCGGCGAATTCAAGTACATTGTATTTTGAATTATTTTATTAGACGGAGAACACTTTTAATGTTATTATTTTCTCTATATTGCTTAATTTGCTTACGAGAAAATTGAAAATTTTGCATTTCACAAGTATTACTTCTCGCTGATGAATCTTGTAGCAAAACTTAAAGAGGATCTCAGGATAATATATTCCTCTCAGGAGGAATATATATTGTTTATAACAAGTCAAGTAAGTTTTATACAAGCACAAGATACTTACTTTATATCTTCATGATAAACTGATTTTACAGTGTGTCTAAACAGTTTTCTCTTCTGATGGCTAATTCATACACACGTATTCTGAACATAAATTTGTAGGTCTACATCATCAAATACGATGGAACATCTCCTAAGTGCAAGACACTGTGCTGCTATGTTCAAGCACACAGACAAATTCAGTTTTTAACCTGAAATCTGCACAGTATATATGGAATTCATAATAGCAATTAGCCCATATGGCAAATGCTGTCTTGCAGGCTCTGTTCTGAGTGATGCTTGTGTTTGTGGGCACACAGATGCACGCACCAGTAGGCACAGGTGTAGACCTCCCTCCGCTGGCCGGGCAGTCATAGCTCACCTGTTCTTCATAGACAGTGGTCACAATAGGAGGAGTCAAGTCATCAGGCCATATTCTGCCAGCACCAGAGACAGGAGCAGGCGGTGTGCCTACTCTCAGAGCCAGAGCTGGCACCGTGTGTGTGATGTGCAGTTGGATGAGTTTACTAATCCAACTGCGTTTACTAATCCCAGAAGGTACCGTTGCAAAGTGCTATTCCATCAGTGTCACTCAGGGAGAGACAGAGTAAGTGACCTTCAGATATCATGTCAGCCACCACAAGGTTTTAAAGAAAGGCTTATAAGTTTTACTAGATACAAAATAAAAAGATAATAAGGCAAAAGATTGAGAAATTTTAAGAAAAGCTAAAATCAGTAAGTCTCTTAGCTTAATTTTGATTTACACATCCCTAAACTTTTGATATTTTTTTATGTTAGTAAATAGTAAAGCAGCACACAATTTTAAATGTTGTAAAGATATGTTTTATTGTTTTTTCCAGGCTTTAAATAAGTATTTGATATTTCTGTAATATTAATTGAATAATTGTATACTTTATTTTAAAAATCAAGAAGTAAATTCTTAGATCCTTTGTTATAATACTGTATTACTGTATTCCTATGCACATACATATATTTATGCATACGTGTAGTCTCATTTCAAAACAGATTTATTTCATTTCTAGTAAATTATTGAAGATTTTTTCAGCATAATGCCAACGACAATTGATTTCTCTTTCTGTTTCTTGTAAGATCAGAATCCTCTCTTAAATATATTTAAACTCTCAAGCTCTTATATTAAATGGCAACAATTATTTAAATCTAAGACAAAAAGAATGAAATTGGAGATACGGTACTCTATGAATGCTTCTACTACATAACTAAAGACAATGAAACATCGTAGTTTTCTTCATTTGGGTTTTATTATCTGTGTTTGGAGTGTTTTTACCCTGATGTGGCTTCAGGCCAGCACACACCAATGACCCTCCTGGCCTTGAAGGTGCTATCTTCCAGGTGGTCACGGTGCTCATCCTCATTGGTCAGTTTCTGTGCCAGAAGGATTGCTAGATGTTGGAATAATACCTCTTCCTATTCCTGGAATTATTTTATTTATTAAACTCATGGATGCCACTTTCTCAGGTTATGTTATAAATAAGTCAATGAGGAATAATTTAGATTGCCTTTTAGTTTGGAAAGTACATTCGTATTTTAACATGAAGCTATAATAAAAAAAATGAATGTATTCAAAAATCCTTCTGTCTCCCTGAGCCAGTGAGTAGTCGCACTGGGCGGTAGCACCTTTATTCACCGTGTCAGACCCAGCACGCGGTGTGTGGAAGAGCTGATGGGCTGCGGCACTTTGCACACATCCTAGCCATCACCAGTGTTTAGTAATAAACGATGACATTATGAAGTCCGCTGAGGAAAACACACATTTAGAAAAACCATGTCACTGAACATGCCTAGTAATTTAAGTAGAGATAATAACTATCATTTATTTATCAGTTTAAAAAGTCACTTTAACCATAATCACAGGTTTAGATACTTTGATTTAAAGCCATGTGTTATTAGATAATTTGATCTCAATGAAGAAACACCTCTCTCTCTATCCAAACAGTGTCCCAGTAAAACATTTGGCGGATTCGACTCTACGAAGGACCTTCCAGACGATGTCATAACATTTGCAAGAAGCCATCCAGCCATGTACAACCCGGTGTTCCCCATTAACAACCGCCCCGTGATGGTCAAAACGGATGTGAATTACCAGTTCACACAGATCGTGGTAGACAGAGTAGGTGCAGAAGATGGCCAGTACGATGTAATGTTTATTGGAACAGGTACATGTTTTTAATTTGAACTGTACATTTTCATTAAGGACAGTGCTTAATGGGTTACGTATACTAAGATCGAGTTGGGGTTTATAGGCACTTTAAAACATAGTTTACTGCTAGGAAATTACTAAAAAATACCTGAATACTATACCATTACAAATGTGTCATCTTTTTAGACGAGTTGAGGCATATTATTTTAAAATAAATTTCCTTTTCAGTAAAAAGTTGATAGCTGGACAGTAATCCGATAAAGCTAATAATTACCTAAACAAGAAATGTTAGTAATTGAATCATAACTCTTTTTGGCCAAAGATATATTGCTCTTTTAGACCAAAGATATATTGCTCAAACTGTGTCTCAAATACCCAGCACATTCAATAGTGGTTTCAGAATATATCAATGCAAAATTATCAGAACTTTAAAATTATGATATGATGAAAAGATTTCAGCAAATAAATGATAACATCAAAATTCATTCATTGTTTCTGATATACAAGAAGAAGAAAAAAGAGACTTCAGTAGAAAAACAACAAAACTAACCTAACAAATCATCAGATACACTTCTGTAGAAATTTCAAAATAACTTTTTACTAGTTTTATTATTAGAAACAAATTTTTGGAGGTATAGTTTCAGAATTAATTCCTTTATCTTCATTATTGGTACATGTTCTCCTATTTCCCTACTCTTTTGAGTAGTAGGACTACTTGTGAAAGTGCCAGTTACAAATCTGAAACTTGCTACTAAGGGTCAGATTCCGAGGTAATAAATTCCTAGTCTCCATTAACGTTGTTAACTGACATAAATCACTGGAAACAGAGTGAATGTGCCACTGAAACCTTGTGTAATAACATTTACTTTCCCTTGGTGAGAAGCAGAAAAGATTACATTAACTACAGGAGAATGGCCAGTGTGCAGGCCATGTGCTAAAGACTACGTTTTTGTAATGAAATTGTGTAACACTTTGGCTCTGGTTGTAACAGCATCAGGTTCTGCACAATACATTAGCAAATTTTTCCTATCAATTAAAAGGTTCCCAATGAATTTCAGGGTCCCACAAAAGTCAGTGGATTGTGAGCACCAACCTCAGGCCCTAAATACCTTTAGAAAATATAAAATAGTGGGATTTCCCTTCAGCGAGTGTTAGTGTGTGTGCTGATGTGAAGTTCTGGTTGAATGCTCCGCAGGGTGACCTAAGCGCCTTGTTGAGAGGTGACTCACTCACTGTCAAAGCAACAAAGCTTGCTTCCGGGTATTTGACCAAAGAAAGCCAATCATGAGCTTTTAATCCCTCTCTGACACAAATTGTCCTAAAAGGCACCAATTTCACAAGAATGTTGAACATTTGATGATGCATGCGCTTGGCTCTAGGTCATTCCAGACCAGGGTCATCTGTCAGCAAAGTAAATTGATTACAGTAATTTTATCTTTTCACGAAGTTGCACATCACAGTATATTGCTCCTAGTTGAGTAATCTGATTCAATTTGTGTGAAATTGTTTGAAATACTACTCTGTAAAACTTGATCTAGAACACAGATAAAGTTGTGTTGGGTACTGGAGACCTGAAGAGAGGCCCTGGGCAGATTAACATAATTCCCTTTAATCTTCAGTGCTATGAACAGTCTGGGGTCCTGTAAACACAGAAGGATCCTCTTAAAAGAGGGCTTTTCTCTCTAACTTTACAAGGGATGACCTGCAGCCTTTCCTGATGATGTGTAGCACACCGTGCTGGCCCCTTAAAAATGTTATCCGTACTACAAATGCATGGAATTGTTTCTCCTGGCGTAACTGGATCCTCATTGACAAGATTTTCTTCACAATTAGTCTGTTAAAATTGTTTGAGATGAACTACTTGGAGCTAAAATGAATTGATCAAGTTTAGTCAGACTGGAATGTTGAAGGGTAAAACAATAAATTTGAGATGACCCAGGTCTTCATACATGGAATATTAGAAGATTAATGTTGTCTTAACCAAACTTTGAGAAAAATGAGGGCCCCTGAAAAATTAGAAAAAATCTCAACAAAATGTGTTCAACTTGTTTACAGTTTATGCTTCTGAATTTTACATTTCTTTCATGCTTTACAATTAATTAAGTAATGTGTGAATTATTGAAGGAAGTGGTCCTAGGCTTTTATTTTGAGGCTGGGGTACTATTGGTCACCACCTCCTGAGCCTGGAGGCTCTGTGGCCTCAGCCCCCAGGCTCTCAGGCCCAGCAGCAGATGACCCAAGGCCACCGCTTGCTGCTTGACCGCATTCCTTGCATTTCCTGTCCCTGCTGAGTTTTCCTAGTAGCTCCCAGGTCAAAACAAGAGTGGAAAAACCTTGGAGTCAAATCGGGATTATTCTTAGTTTTTTTTTCCTAAGACACCTGATGGTTAATGGGTTTTTTAAAAATACGCATAAAATAATTCAATCTACCCAATTTCTGTATTGGCTTGCATTTCTTAAATTATGCAGTTTCAGTTAAAACTTTCATCAAATCTTAATATATTTCTAAATTTTCATGTTTTATATTCCAAGGCAATCATTCTATAGTTTGTAAATTGCAAGCGATGCATTTGAATGTGTATGGTTTACCAATACTTTGACAAAAAGAACTAATGAGAAGGAAGAATGAGGTCCAGATTTCCTTTTTGAACAAATCCTAATTCCCTCCACTAACACTAAATTCTAATCGGACCTATTTGAATGGTGGTCTTCTCCCATGCTTTCTCTTGTAGATGTTGGGACGGTTTTGAAAGTCGTCTCCATTCCTAAGGAGACCTGGCATGATTTAGAAGAAGTTCTGCTGGAAGAGATGACAGTTTTCCGGGTGAGTGCTGCTTAATTTCAAGTGTCAACAAGTTCAGTTATGGTCTCTCCCCCAGGACAGCTGGCGCTGGACTCAGCATGGACAAGCAGTCTGGCATGCCCTTCTAATTAGCTTGTCAATTCAAAAGCCAGACACTAGTCAAAATAAACCTTGAAACTTTCAATGCTAGTTAAATCTAAAGAGGTAAGGAAATATATTCCCGGCTCATATTTTGTTTTCTCAATGATAAAATATATGATTTACATTTTATATTATTTACCTAAGTCACCTCAGTGAACAAATTCCTCCCCCACCCTCTAAAAATCTCTTCTCTCGCACTTTCTGCCACAACTGGGCTAATGTGTAACTTCTGTGGAAGCAGGAAAGGAAATCCATTCAGCATGGCAGAATAATGAAGGCATTTCGAACATGTTTAGCTTATGCATTTTTATCATGTTTTCTGAAGGAAATTATTTGCTAGCAAAATCTGAGTTTTCATCACGAGCAGCAAGTTGGTTATAGATGCCCACTCGGCACCCTTAAGAAATGTAAGATGCGTGTCCTTTCATCCTGAGTCACCAGGGACCGCCTGGGTTTGGGGCGTGCTGGTGCCCTTGGGGTAAAGTGCAGGACGGGGGGAAGGGAGAGGGGACAGCAGGGAGCCCCCTGTGTGTGGGTGTGGTGTCTCCTGTCCCCGCGGAGCCTCCCGGGAGCAATGCGAATCGCAGCACACTCTGACGTGACAGAGAAGTGGATTCCTACACAAAGTATTCTTCTAATATTTTGATACAAGCATGGCATGAACACATTTTGAGACATTTATATCTGCAAAATAAATTGAATTGGAAGAAACAGGTAGACAGAAGAATGGGGAAATCTTGGATCTAATCTCACAACCCCACATGACCTCATTTAGTCTCTGGTGGCTCAGAGAGTTTGTCTATAAAATGTAGAGGCTGGATTAATGTTCAGTTGATTCCATGCTTCATGGTGAACAAACTCACCCAGAGCCCTCCTAGCCAGTATTTCTATGCCAGTGTACTGACCCGACAAGCACTTGCTCACTGCTCAGTACATATTGGAGAGAAAATGGAGAAAAACATGCTGAGTTCCTAATAAGCATTTATTCCATTAAAATCATGATTGTCTTCAAAACATGTACCTGTGCTCTGCGACCCGGAGGTTTGTTAAGAAGCTAACAGAGTTCTAGGGGAGCGTTTAGGTGCCCCAGTCAGGCTCTAGGATGGCTCCATGAGGAACAGGAGACGCAAGGGTCCCCGCCATCACAGAGTGACAATGATGGCTCTGTCCTGGAGCCCCAAGAGTTAGAGACCTCACATTTCAACCCCCAGGGACTGTGGCAGGCACTGTGATCAAAACGTGCAGCTAAAACTATTTCACTGTCTTCATTTATGGAATGTAAAATTTCCAGTAGGCATTTCTACTAATCCATGGGTTATGTTTTCAAAATAATAAAATCTTCATAATTCTGATTTTTAAAGTCAAGTGCTTTCGCCTTTTGATAATACCGGGTATAGAGTGTTGGTTAATCTTTATCATTTATCGTGTCCCATAAGTGACCTCGATGAACAAACACTTTGATACTTTAGCATATAAATTTTAAAAATACAATTACCCAAATGGACTGTTATCCACTGTATAATCCATTGAGACTTAGCAAACAAATTATAGGCATTGGAAGTGGATTAATAAATTGCTGCCTTATGTCCATTGTCAGATCTCTGGAGCCTAAAGTATATGTTCAATCAATGTTCATTAAATGAATGAATGAAGCAATATTGAAGCAAAAATGAAAGATGAGAAATGAAAGTGTTTAAAAGCTTCCTCAAGGAGACAATACTTACAGGAAGATGAACTAGATACATCAGCAAGCTGTCCCAGTGATCTGCTCCCATACTATTTCCTAATAGACAGGAAGCTTAATTAACTCCATATGTTTAGATATTCAGATTTCCTCCACTGTTCAAATGAAGTTACAGAGATGCTAACATAGGTTATCTTAGGAGCATGTTAATTATTTCCTGACTCTGTTTGTGTTAGTCATGGTTCTTTTGCACATTTCCCTTCAGTTCTCATACATTCTTAAAATAGAGTTCATTTATTAATTTATCAGCAAATAAATAGACATCCATGTCTACCATAGTCCTGGCCCACGCAAGGTTCCGGTACCACAGAGATAAGTGTTGTAAACGTGGCCCTGCACTCTCCGGGTTTACCAGCTCATACGTGGTGTGCCTTGTGGTTTCAAGGACTGACTTTGTTCGGGACTGTTTTAGTGCAATTAATTTTTTTTGCATTTTCTGAAATCACATCTGGACCTTTAATTATGGTGTTCTCTTATCATTTAATTTCCTTCTTTTACTAATGTTCTTCGGGATATTCATAAAAATTTCTCTTTAAAAAATTTTTGATTTAAGCTGGGCTGTTAAAATGCCCTTCAACAAAATCATGAGATGCTCAAAGCCAATAATTTTACAAGGTATTTAATAGTCATTTTTCTTTACAAGTACACAATCTCTTAACTTATAGCTGTGATAACTGAAGCACAACACTTGTGTGGTGTTTAAGTTATCTTGAGAGAAATTCTCTGTAGTCTGCAACAATTATGTATAAACAACATTGTGCTGGCACGGAAATGATTGTTTAGCAGTCTACAGCTTTATAAAACAAGGTTTTTCTTGCAACCAAAAACACATCTCCTTCTCCTGAAACCATCTAGCTTTCTTCCATATTCTTTGCTATGCATATCGTCATTTTTATTTCTTTGACACTCACGTAGACAAAACATATTTGGGCAGAGTTTAGAGAAATATTTACCTTCAACGTTCTCTTCTATCAGGCAAAGTTCATACATATATTGTGGTCTAGCAATTGGAATATTTCACTGTCAAACTTTGTTTAATTTTTCCAGTGGAGAAAAAAAACACAACACATTAAAGTGCTAAGCCATGTACAGTGAAACAGTGGAAAGGACGGAGAAATGTGACAGTATCTGTTTCCATGGAGCTGGGATCATTCCATTTAAAGTAAAACAAGATAAAATAAAAGCTCAGCCTGAGCATTATCATAGTTTGACAAGGTAAATAGACAAGGTAGAGATCTAGGGTCATGTTTGTGCCTGATATTCTTGGGTTTAGACACACGCAGCCACATGCTCACATGTATACACACACACACACACACACACACACACACACACACGGATGCAGACATTTGTGTTAACCAATCTGTTAATTTCCCCATGTTCTCATCTCCAAGAGGCCATGCCCCTGCTGGGCAGAATAAGCAAACCTCATGTAAACTCCTGGATTGAATCCTGTACCACCATGCCGGTCACCATTTTGAGGGTGGCTTTAGGAAAGCATTCCAGGTAATCACAGAATGTTCCAGGGGCTTCCATTACAGGAAAGTTACTTTTATTCTAGGTGAAATCAAATCCTAGTCAGTCTCACAAGAAAAATATTGGTTGGTAATAAGAAAATTTCCATTATAAAGCAAAATTGTTATTAATAGGTGATAAGAGGCAAAATACAATCAGCAGTTACAGGACTCAAGAAATGACTGATTTGCCATTAAATATTCAAAATGGAATTAAAGTGCTGAGACACTGCCTGATGCCAGATGCGATGTGCAGTCACAAATATGAGCTTCTACCATCTTTACTGGGATTCTGAAGAAGCTGGTTAGAACCCACCAAGCCTCAATGTCCTCTGTACTTGAGGGTTGTGATTCTGAACACTTCTTCAGTTGTTCTCCTGAGATCAGTCTCCCTAGTAAGTGGTGACTATTGTTCACTGTGAGGCACATGAAAATCTGGTTTACAGTGCTTGAAAACCCCATAAATATACACTATTTTTAAAATACTTAGAAGCTGTAGGACCCAGACACGCGCTGGTTTTGCTTCAGTCGGCGTGGCCCTTTTCTCCCTGTCCGGCCCAGGTGGGCTCCAGGTGGGCCCTGCTCCTCTGGTTCGGTGCCCCAGGACGAAGGTCCTTGTTTACACTCCTGTTGACTGTGAGGATTGCAGCATGGTCACGTCAATAACGCCGGCACTTCAAACCCAACTTAGGCAATATCAATATTCCGGGAACAGCTGAGCAAACAAATGAGTTTAATTTCCATTCAAATGTGAAACATAATTGATGGTTTCCAAAACCTCGCTTATTAACTCATGCTCAGGGAGCATCCACATGCTTCGCACCCGGCAAGCTGCAGCAGAATCGCCTGGGATCAGTAGGTTGAGCAGCTTTGCAAGTGCAAAGCAAAAGTTTAATAAGGTCTGAATTAAAATATCTGGAAAAGTACGTAAAATTAGAGTCACTGAAAATCTTGCAAAGATGCTAAGTTTTTAATTTCATTTTTACATGAACACCAATTGAACTTGCAATTGAAACCAGTTTTGTAAAAAACGCTTATGAAGCTACATCTGTTTTAAATGAAAGTCACATTCGCCACCAGCAATTTCTCTGAAAAAGTATAGCTTATTTAAATGGATGGCATCTTAACATATTTTCCATTAAAATTCAACTACAAGGAGTATATAACCATACTTTTCCAAAGGGCCATTAATTTTCTGGCCTAAATAAAAAACAAGTTTGTATTAATGAAGAGATTCTAGGACCTTAATTTAAGAATGTTGAGGTCATAATATGATACCATGGAGACTGATGTGTGTTAGGACATTTTTCATTTTTTTGTCCTGTTTTATAATTGGTTTCCATTTGCCTTATCTAGATTTTTGTGTTTGCAAAGAGCATAAAATAAACGAGTATTAGTCAATTTCATTTTTATAAAGAACTTAGACATAGCTAATTTTCACTTCAATTATACTAGCTGTTAAGTTTTCTCTAAGAAGTGTTTCCTTTGCACCTTGAATGTAAAGTTTCGTGAAAATCTGCATGAAGGTAGCTGATTATATAATTCCATAACTATTTCTCATGTGACCTCTTTGGAATGGAAGATATTGCCATGGAAGATTTTCTAAGGCTTTTGATGAATTTATTCCAATATTGTACAAGCCTAAATCTCATCTTCAGCTTTATCTTTCAAAGCTGAGTATGTTTGATTAACTATTCCCTTTATTTTTTCTGATTCAATGCTACTAAATGCTAAAGATCATATCCAAATAGAGATAAAATCTAGTGACATTACTTTCATTACATTGCTCTTTATGGTTGATAATACCTATGAAAAGTTGTTTAATAATTAGTATCATTCATTTAAACTATAAAAATAGAAAACTATTGGAAATCTCTAAATTATTGCAGTATCTAGTACATATTCTACATCCTTTGTCTCATTTTTCTCAGGCAGGTCATGTTAAATTTGCTACGAAAACCTTGCTGTCAGCTCAGCCATTCAGGGTGAAGACAGAGATTTGGGATTCCGCCACCTAGAGCCAGTAATTAGCCGCAGAAGAGAGGATACGCTCAAGGAGAAGAAAGCAGTGTCCAAAAATGAGTAGGAAGGTGCAGTCAGTGGCAGGCATGTGCTAGGGTGGCTGATGGTTAAAAGCTGTGTGCCAGGCTCAGGGAGAGAATCAAGGAAGGATTCCGAGGTGCCGTGGAATGTAACAGAAGAGGTAGTCAAGAAGTACTGAACGGTGTTGCATAAAATACAGAACTCCATCAAAGCAGTTCAGCCAGAAAAGCACCCACTTGGCAGCCCAGGTTCACGGGTGATGTGGGTTTCTGAGGACAGCAGACTCCTCTCCACAGGACGGGCTAGACTGGGGGTGACATCAGATGGCAGTGACCACAGTGCTCAGACTACTGCTTAGAGAATCGCAGCTAAGCGAGAAGGACTGAGGACAGACACTGCAAGAGGCCGCTGCCTTGATGTTATAGAGATAAAATGGAAAGAAGAGAGCAGTAGTGGAGACGGTTGAAGGGAGAGGAAAGGGGAAGATTGTTGGAGACATCATTCATCGGCTCTCCTAACAAGTATTCATTGATAACTTGCAAATATCATGTGTAATTGTAGGTGTTAAGGGCCCGGCACTGAACCAAACAGCCCGAATCTCGGTCTCAAATTGAGGGGGACAGTTGATAAACCCTGTAAGACAGTGCTGCTGTCCCTCCTCCTGTCCTGTCAGCCTTGTCCTGCTTCCTCCGGGGTCTCTCTCTCTGCCCCAGGCCCTGTCTGACGGGACACCCACAGTCCAGTGAGCTACACTGAGGAGCTGGTGATCTGATGCCTGAGCGATAGAAAGGCAGGGTTTGTCCTGATCTAAATAGCTAAGCACGATGCTGAAAGACATCATCTGTCAGATTTGCTCATAGGTGATTTTCCCACCTTTCTATCAGTACTCAATTCTCCACCCTGGATCATGCTTCAGGCTCTACCTTGGGGTGGAAGAGGGAAACTCACAAGATTCTAGATAAATTGTAGGCAGATAAATAGATGATGGGGATATCAGTCCCAGCTGAAACCCAAGCAACCAGCTTCTTAGCCATGTGTTATCTCAGGTGAATGAGACAGTGGACGAGGTGGCTGGGAGTGGGTCTAGAGGACCAGGGTGTGGTCAGCCCCACAGCAGATGTCAAATGTCATCACGGTGAAAGATGCATTGTTATTACCCCCTCTGCTTGGAAAAGCTCTCATTGTTCTTGCCACTTTCTGAAGCAGTTCTGGAGTCCTCTTCTGTGAGTGTCTTCAGGAGGGAGACATGACCACGAACACAGTCAGCACTGCAGCTGAGCGCTGTCCGACAGAAAGGCGGGCTCAGGAAGTGTCACCGAGTGCTTCAGCCGCCATATTCATCGGATCTGGTGACCTGTGACCCCTGGATCTTCTCTAAAATCAAAATGTGAATCGGTTCAGGACATCAAAGCAGCCATGACATTGCACACAAAGACACTCATGAGAGAGGACTCCAGAGCTGCTTCAGAAAGTGCCAAGGACGAGAGGATGAGGGTGTTTGAAGAGAGGGGAGGATTGTGAGGGGAATTCATGGCAAGGTGTCTTTTAGGGTAATAATTTTTAAATTTAAGTATTCACCATATTGTCCCATCACACTGTAAGCTAATGTCTTCAGTGATGTGGCTCGTAGTGGTCTACATGTATGGAGGAGCAGTCTGAGCTCACTCGGAGTGCGCTCCACCTTGAACAATCAACCAGGTTCCTTGGTGATGGTTACTCCTGGTGACCGTTTGTTACTCCACGTTAGCACGTCCATGGTGCTGACCAGGTTGTATTGTTGGGCAAAGACCTGAATTACACACGGGACTCAGTCATCGCGATAACAAAGTCAGCTCGTCCCAGCTGAGTTCTTGTGGTCCTTCACGGCTGGAACCGGGCCCCGCATCCATCGGTGGTGCCAGGAGCTGACCTGGCCCGTTCAGCCAAGCCCCGGTGCTCCGCAGTTAGAGACGAACACTTCACAGATCGCCCACAATGGCCACAATGGCCCGCGCTGAGCTACACTCCATGCAGTGCTCAGGGCTGAACACAGATGAAACACGAACATCTGTCCAAGCCATGCAACGACCGCGTAGCCCCTGTCCTGCCCACCACGAGAGACGGCCACATCTGTACCATCACAGCTGGAGCTTCCCTCTACCTTCCCACCTTCTGAATGATTCGTTGAGGACGACTTGGCACAGGCTGACCCTGGCTCTCACACAGCATCCAAGGCAGAGAAAGCCGCACTTCCATTAGCCCTTCTCCAGTCACCTAGCACTGGCCGCAGCGCGTCAGCCCCTCCTCCGAGCAGCCCCAGGTCCAGTGCTGCTCGGCCAGCTGCAGCTGCGGACCCCGGGTCTTCGGCAGGGCGACGCGGGGCTCTCACTGCCAGCCCACCCACGTGACCCTGACGTTTCTTCCACGTGTCCTATTTTGCAGTTGTATTACTGTGTGCGGGCGCTGGAGTTTTCTCTCCGAAATGTTTTATTTCACATGCCTTACTTAATGAATTAGTGACTGCCTCTTCTCACTGACCCAACCCTTTCATGTTTTCTTCTTCAGGAACCAACGCCTATTTCAGCAATGGAGCTCTCCACTAAGCAGGTACTGTCGTGTGTCACAGTCCATATCATTTTAGCTGTACAAGAAAAGTGGCGCAAGAAAAGAAATACCATTCTTAAAATAAGCTGGTGGATTTTAAACTGAAAATAGTTTTCTTTTCCCTTATGTTTTTGGTAAATATCATCTGTATCTTTTTTTTTTTTTGGTACCGGGGATCGAACTCGGGTCCTTGCGCTTGCGTAGCAGGCAGCGAAACCACTGAGCTAAATCCCCGGCCCTAACATCTGTATCTTACAAACGTATTTCCAGAATCATTATTTAAATTCACATCATCCCTTTTTCAGACATTATCATATAATTTACTTAATACTTAAGTTATTTTCATCCTTTATGAATTATATATATGGACTTCAAAACTAGCATTAGTGGCTATTTGAGAATAAATTTTTAATTTAATTTAATTTAGAATATGTAAACAAAATATAAGCTAATAAAATTAAGCAATTGCAATGTATGGTTGGACAATCGACTTAAAAGTTAATTTTACATTTTCATTAGTATTATGTACTAGAAAAAACAGAATGTGACTTTAAATTTGGCTAAACATAAAAGGAAAATAGAAAAATAGTGTCTCCTCAATGATAAATTTATTAAAGACAGAATATTAGGTTCCCTCCCATGCATATTGAATGAATATTCTGGCAAGACGTTTTTAAAAGTATGTGACTTCTAAATACTGAGTAATATCCACAACACTTAAGGCATTTAAATTCCTAACAAATTTCCTTTTCCTATTAAATGTTACCTAGTTTTTACTCCAGTCTATTAAGGTTTACTTACAAAGAAGTTTGGCCACTGAGTTGGATTAATTATCGGTAATTTAAAAGAAAAATCCAGAGTGAAGTAACATGCCTCTCACACACACACCGTAACATACAAGATCACTTGGCCAACGTGACCCCTAAACTGCGCTCTGTGTCTGGGGTCTGCTTCTCTTGTACCCTCTCACAGTTTTTCCCTGGAAGGAAGCACTACATTCTTGTGCCAGTGGAACCCAGCACATGTCCTTTTCCCATAGACACACCAAAATAGACCGCTAATCTCCCAGACACTCAGACCGGCTCAGCTCACAGAGCGTTGACCCGATACTGTCATCTTACCCTTCATGAGTATGTGCTCACCTGTTCTTGGAATCTAAAAGTTGTCACATGTTGGCAAGGAAATCCGGGGATTTCCAGGATGTAAGCTTGACTGGGATATCCTTTCCTGTAATGATTTTTTAAATTATGTATTTATTCTCTGCTAGGCTTCATAGCCCAGCCTAATTACATTACCTCCACATTTAGTTTGGTAAAGTATTTTCTTTTTGTTTTAAAATGTTTAAAGCTACCTAAAAGATTCTCTACGAATTCAAAATTTCACCACCAAGCAAACTGAAGCAGTTTATGAATTGAAAATATCATTGTAGAATAGTGTCCCTAACCTACACTTTCCATTTTCCATTTCTGGAAGATATTCGATTCTATGCAGATAGGACTCGATTTTATTCATGCTTTTAGGCATCTTTTGCAGTGAGGCAGTATTTTCAAAAGGGGCAAGTAGTGCTAGGGCTGCTTTTCTGGGTGAATGCACACAGGTCCTGCTCTGGGCCCCTTGTGACAGAGATGGATGAGAGGCCTGTGATGCTGCTAAGCTGGTTGGAGACACATCGTGCTGGTGACAAGATTATGCTCAGTGACCCTGCAATACCCCCTGTGTTTCACTTGGGTAGCACTGTATTATTTTTGCACATTATAAATAATCCTGCAGAATGACAACAAAATGGAAATAATATTTAGTTGCATTAAATATTTGGCATCTTTAGATTTTCATTACAATAATTTCAGTTGTCATATTTTTGCTTTTCTATTCTTCCTATGCATTATTTCTCTGTTTTAATCCTAGAGAATTGTGACGGATTTAGGTATTTCAGTTGGATAATTTTTTCCTTCTCAAATGTCATATACCCTAAGTCTCTAAGTATGAATTTTGTTTATGATTCTTGGCAGTTAATGGCCCGACACACAGAACTCTTTGCTGTATCACCCATTCGGTCAGCAGTTTTTAAACTAGTCAGGACTGTGGAACCCAGACTAGCACGTCCATATCCACTACTGCTGATCATGCTTCTAGATATTTGCTAGAACATTCCACAGGATTCCCTTTCTGTTTAAGCATTATGGATGTTTCATTTTATGTCACTGAAATCGCTTTGTTCAATATAATCTAACTTCATTTAAAAAAAACCTAAAGAGTCTAATGAAAGGCAAACGAAAAGGAAGGAAAAAATATTTTACTTTTCCTTCCAGAGATTTACCCATAAATCCTTAATTTGTCCTGGCTTTTAGCATCATTGAATATAAACTAAAGTTGAAAACAAGAACAAAGTGGAATATAGTATACAGTTGAGCATCTAGTAAAATATACTGTAATTTTATTTTTCTATTTGCAATAATTATCAGGATAAATGCTTCCACATGGTTTAGTTTTGGTGGCATTACTCTTCCCCTCTTATTTTCCTTTTTTATAGTAAATTCTAAGTCTATTGGTTGGCTTTAAGCACTGAACTATTTTTACATAAACACTCCCTATAACCTTAATAATTTCTGAGATTCTGAAGGCTACTTCAATGTGCATTCAACTTATTTGCTTATTTTTATAAGTAGCTCATGAATGAAAGTCTTTGGAAAAGCATGTTAATTATTAATCATTTCTGAATATTAGGCAATTTGTAATGTTACAGAGAATGCCATTATTTAGAGTGCGGCTTTCTGAAAGGAATTAAGATTCGGTTTTGAAGTCTTATACCTGTGTATTATTACATGTTTCAGTGTTTGCATACTCTTTAAGACAGTACAAATAATCAATCCTCTAGTGCAGAAAAAGCTATAGTACAACTACAGTACATGTTGGATAAATCACAATTTTTTTTTTTGTCTCAGGCTGTGTTTACATAATTTTGAGGCTGACATGTTACATTGGCTTAAGTTTGTTCAAGCATTTCGAACGTTGTACAAAAATTCTAAGATCATAGCTGCTACAAGGTTTTCATTTTCTCCTCTTTGTAATTCTCCGTTTTATGGTTCACTCAGCTTGTTGGTCAGCGTTCCTGTCACCCAGACGCAATACCTGACATCACAATCTAAAAGAGGAGAGGTTTAATTCATTAATCTGGTTTTCGAGGCAGGGTCTCAGTGTGCAGTCCAGGCTGGCCTGGAGCTTCCAGCGGTCCTCCTGCGCCAGCCTCCCAGTGCTGGGATTGCAGGTGTGCCCAGCCCGCCTGGCGGAAGGATTCACTTGGCTCAAGGCTTCAGAGGGTTCAGTTCGCGTTCCACGGGCACAGCGCCCTGGAAGGATACGGAGCAGAGAGCTCAGCTCGGGGCGCAGGGCGGCGGAGCAGGTCTGCCCCGCCCACGCGTGGGCCTGGGCGGCAGCCGCGGGGTCTCGGTCGGCTGCGGCAGCGCTGCCATGGGCGGGACGGCTGGGCTGCAGCGGCGCACTCGCTTCTCCCCACAGCAACAGCTGTACCTGGGCGCGGCGGCCGGCGTGGCTCAGCTGCCCCTGCACCGCTGCGACGCCTACGGCCGCGCCTGCGCAGAGTGCTGCCTGGCCCGCGACCCCTACTGCGCCTGGGACGGAAACGCCTGCTCGCGCTACTTCCCCACGGCCAAGAGGTAGGCGGGCGGGCGCGCGGGCGCGGGGAGGCGGGGGGCGCGCAGGGAGGCGGGCGGGCGGGCGCGCGGGAGGGGGGGAAGGAAGGCGGGCGCGCGCGGGCGGAAACTGCCGACGCGTCCCTCCGACTACGCACACTTTTATCCAAAATGCTGCTTTTTTCTATCCAGCAACACCGTTTCCGCATCTTAATAAGGAAATTTATGTTTCTGAATGAACAGAAAATTCTGAGAAAGGAATTTATTTATCTTTGGTGTTTTACAGAGCACACGAGAATGCAGTCATTAAAAACTCAAGATCTTTTTCTAGATTGGAAAATACCACATTTTTATGTGACATCTATAATTCTGATTAATTGTCATCCCAGAAGGTTATTTTTTTTGACCCAAGAAAATGTAAATGCTAATACATTAGCACTGCATCGTCCAGTGTTTACACGGTTCGATTAGAAATATAGAGCCACGTTCTAAAATGTCCATCTTCTGCATATATATAGTACACATACATTTGAAGTATATTCTTGATAGTACTTGAAAGTATTTTGAGCAGAATTCTTGAACAAAAGTTACCAAGTTATATCTAGAAAGTTACCTGCAACAACACGTTTAGATGAAATGTAACCACAGGTTACTGCCTACGAGCCCGAATGCATTAGCAACAGATGCTTGGTCAATTCGTGGAGTTCAGCTGGCGGGAAACACGGTTCCGTAGAGAACTGGACAGACCCTAAAAGGTACTGACAAATTGGTTTTCCTTTTAATAAAGGAAACACTTGCATTATTTGTAAACAAAGTAATCCTCTCCACATACCCCTTCTCTTCATTGACAGCTGTCTTTATTGATATTTGCCAGTGTTTAAGAAAGGACAGATATAGAGAAAGGTAATGCACAGTGTCTTGTAAAGACAGGGACCTAAATATTAAGCACTGCACATCGACTCGTTGAAACAGCGTAGAAACCAGCATTACCAAGCCCCTGCATGTGAGAGCGGTATGCTTTGTTCTGCTTCTTTTCTAGTGTGCCTAATGCTTTCAAAGAAAGTATGAGTGTAACTTTTTCATAGCTAGTAAGATATGTCCTACCAGGTTGGGATTACTTTAAATGATTAGAAAGAGGAAAGAAAGTCATAGTCACTAGTTAAATATTTTCATTACAAATTTTAAACAGCATTGAGTGTTAAACAATCCACAACTTAAGTTTGTGGTGTAGATTAGAACACAGTATCAGGTTAACATGAAATGTAAATATAGTACTGACTATGATCATATTTAATATACAGTTTCTTGAGCCTTCAGCAGTCCAAATAGACATGACAGCATCTCATCCTTGAGATGCTTTGTATTGCTTCCAAATACCCATTGATTTTGTTAAAATTTTCAATTTAAAAAATGTGAAAATAATATTTATTGATTAAAGGAAACATGAATAGTTTAATAAATAGTACTATGCAGTCTTCACAGCAATAATGCTAATAGTTTAGATTGAAATTATATATTTCTTTAAAAACTTAGCTCTAAGGGCCATTTTGTTATTCAAAACATGGAGAATCCATGTTTGAATTAAAATTGAATATTATTTTCTTTACAGGGAAAAGTGTGAGGTATTGCTTAATAAGTAACTATTTAAATGTTAAGCTTAATAAGGAAGAAGATAAAAGAATATCCACTTTATAATAAGTTAAAATCTATGTATTATGTATTTGTAAGTGTTTATTGTATACCTACAGTTCCAGATTGAAGGATTTTTCCATCAACACATTTTCGTATGCCTTACAGATTTCATTTAATCCAATTTCATTTGACTGCCACTCCTTCATTTGAGAAGAGTGTTTAGAGGCCTTTTGACTTACATATTCTTAGGATGCCATTTTTCAAAAGCTTAAATTGCAGTGCAAAATGCCCAAGTGCTTTCTGGCTCCTATTTCACAAGTTCTCTTATTGGCTCAATTTTCAAGTGTGCAACATCTGTTTGATAGCCTCTCTGATTCTGCAAATAGAACTCTATAAATACTTCAGACTTCTAAATTTATGAATTTAGTAACAAATTCCGTATTTGCAGTTCTGAATAGTCTTTGTGAGGGTGCTTTCCAGACGAGGGCCCAGCAGGCCGGGTGGCGTCCTCCCTCCCCATCTGCAAGACCATCAGAGAAGAGGGTGAAGAGATCGTCCCCACTCTGGAGGCTAATGTGCTTGGAGCCGCAGGATAGAGAGGACATTAATGTTGATTTTTATGGGCAAACATAGACAATACATTTCTCCTCTCTTACCATCCTCCGGCAAAAAGGCCTTACCCTTAGCTCCAACATTTATTGTGTTTTTTTCTTTTATTCAGTTCACAGATAAATTGATTTTTATTCATAACTGTATGAAAATTAAAGAAATGTAAAATCATTAAATTAATAAATTATTATCATCTAATAATGCAAGAAGAAGTTTTAAAAACTAACTTAAAGAAAGAATGGCCAGTCTTAATATTTTAAAAATTGACAAGTTTATTTAAGAAACTATGGATACAGACTAAGACAAAGGTAACGATTTGAATGTGAGTGTTCAGGCTTCCTCCCACAGTAATGGTCAGAAATCAGGGTTAGTTCTGTTTGTTGAGGAAACGGACCACTATTCCAAATTCGAGGAGTTTTTAATTTGGGGAGTTTTTTCTTAGAAGTTAATCCTAGAGTTCGTGGAGGCTAAGATTGTTATTTTATTGCAAAAACGCATTTTTTGCCCTGTAGCGTAAAAGGCTTAAATCATCATTTGTGCATCTGCACGCTTGCTTCTCGGTTTAACCATTGCTCTCAAAGGTACGTGAGCTGCTTTCTGTCAGACGCAAATGCATCTCTCCCTATAAGTTCCTGGAGACTCTGGTGCAGGTGTTACTTCTGCGTCGCTCTTATCACCAGCATCTCAGAAGGGCCGCAGAGCTTCAGTAATGTCTCTTACTTACACTTGTTTTAGACGCACAAGACGACAGGATATACGAAACGGAGACCCGCTGACGCACTGCTCCGACTTACAGCACCCCGGTGAGTCCCGGCCTCCACTTTAGACCTGGTGTGCTAGGCTCTCACGACACTCGTTCACACCACCTCACACTCACACGACACACGCGTCTCTGCTGAAGAGAACTGGAGAAACACGGCCAGGCCAAGGGACAGCCCAGCAAAAAGAAAATACTAAGGCACACAAAGCACAGAAAAGTGTTTTATTACCATAGATGTGATGAAGTCAAGATTTTAGATACCCATGAATCTAAAACAGCTCAACTTTCTCGTCTTTACAAAAAGAAACCAGGTTGAAGTATATATCTTATAAATAGTAGCAACTTGAGAGTAGGCGATAAGAATGTTCATTGAAATGTATCAAAGAAGAAAATAGTCTTAAAATTAGCCATGAGAATCACCCATTTGTATGCTGACGGCGTAGACCCGATACACTGTCTTCGTGCTCAGGGAAGGGACATCACGGTGGTCTTCATGTTGAACCACTGGTCAGATATGCAGGTGGATTCATTTTAGGCTTCTTAGAAGATGGCAAGACCCGTCTGATGTCAAGGTTGTTTACTTAATGCTGAAACATCAACTCATTTTTATTTAAAATCCAGTAAAATTGTCCTAATAGCTCATTCTGCCCACTTCAACCTTTTATGTAAATAATAATGAAGTTGCGCTGCCCTCTGCTGGACAAGCTTGTTAATGACATAGCTAATGAACAGTTCTTAATTACAAATGCCTGAAAGCCCAGGGTGAGCACTGAAACTGAACATAGTGATCCTGTTGACCTTTACTCAATCCTAAAAGCATCCCTAATGCTTTTATTAATGTTGTGTAGAATCCCATGGTTAATGAACATTAGGAAAGCATTGCCACATGTAGCTCCCAGTCGGCATCCCAGTCTAGTTCCGTCCTGAAACAAAGCTCCTCCTGCCCCATCCTCAGCGGGTGCAGGGTGCGCAAACCTGACTTTTATGGGGCTGATGCCTGATTTTTTGAGAGATGACAACAGCAGGACATGGTAGCCGTAAGGGGACAGTGTTTCAGAACTAATTTGCTTGCAAATTTTCTCCCCAAGGGCTCTTCTGCAGGTTACTGTCCTCATTGTAAACAGAGAGGAGACCACTATGGCTGTGGGTGTGGTACCCTCATGGACACACCCTCCCTAAATTACTTAAGTGGTGCATTTCAGTCAGACACCTATCTTCCATCTATTTCATGTAGAACTATTGAATTGTGATCAGCACCATTTCATTGAAGGACTATGAAATGTTAATTCATCATTTCAGAGAATCTATTTGCTTAGATATAGAGAGTTAAAGATAACAGTTGGAAGTAAAAATACAGAAGGATGTGATTAAAATTCATTTCCAATCAGACTTTAATCTTCATGTCAATATGAACTTTGTTATTTTGTTGATGCTATATTTCTAGGGCAACACCAGATTGTAACACCATGAAGGTGGTAGGTATTCAATAAATATTTCTGGATGAATGATCTAAGGACTTCAACTACAAGATAGGGAGTTACTTTGCTATTTTTTGCAAATCAATTAAATGATTACCATGACTCACACAACATCATGTATGGAGCACTGTGCTATGGTGAGAGGTTATATACTCCTACTGATACAGCCACTTGTTCACCAGTGTAGTTTCTTTATAGATGCAATTGTATTCAAAAATAGTATCTATGCTGCAGTTATGAGTGTCTGTCCAAAAAACCAACGAAAGGGAATCCTGGAAATGTAAGTCTGTGGTGGAGAACTTGGCTAGCACTAGTGAGGTCCTCACTTCAAACCCCAGTGCTGGGAAAAAAAAAATTGAGGGTGGATAATTAAGTATTGTTGCTCATCCACTGAATGGACTTTAGACAGGATTTCAGGTTATAAAGATGTGTTTTGGTGAAGAAAACTGAGTAACATCTGGGAGAACTGGGCATTAGAATTGGTTAGTTTGGGAAAGTAAAGAAATGCAAGCGAAATTTTCTTCCATTCCTTAGATCAGAATACATACCACATAGAGTCAAGGAATTGGTGTATTTAATGTTACTGCATCTGTGTGTGCGGGTGTGGGTGTGCATGTGTGTGTGAACAACCCTACTTGCTTGAGATACAGGGGAGGAGAGGGCAAAATAGCAGAGTGAGCTGGGCAGTGCCAAAACGCTGTCTTTTGGGAAGGGTTCTTTATTCCTTCCCTGCCCCTGTTGCTGATTGACCAACAGCCCATGCACACCATGGACTGCAGTGGACATCACCTGTTTGGAAACCAAACCATGCATTCCAACTTGGCCCGCCCAACCTTACCATAGGACTCGGTGTTCTCTCTTGGAACAGTCAGTGGCAACATTTAAAAGTCAAATGGGCAGTAGTCCAGAGCCCAGCCATGTTAAACCATGGACACTGTCTTGCTAATGTCACTTCTCACATTCAGTAAGGTGTATGTGCTCATATGGAAACATAAAGACAGGAGATGTTTGCACAGAAAGCTGCTAAGCAACGTGAAGCCAAATTACACACTTCAGCCTGATCATTTCCATCTGTAATGGTAAACATATTTGGTAACACTTTATATTTTACATATCCTGAGGTTTTAATACAGAGGCTATCATAAAGTAACTCAGAGTTACGGTGAAATTGTACTGAAGATGAAAGCCTTTGTCACCCACTGGCTACCCGCTCCCTCTCAGGCAAAGCAGGGCTGGTGGTAAACTGACCTTGGCAAGATCAGAATGTCCAGCGCCACATCCTCTTCACCCCAGCACTCTGTTCTCATCATGGGTGACCACTCACCTAGAAAGCTCTTAGTAGCCATCCCAGAATACAGATCCTGTCTTCCCAGTCACACCTCATACAGGATGCTAAAGAAGAATTTCAGGTTATTCCCAGCCTGTTCCCTCCCTGAAATAATTACTGTGCTCAGAATTGGAACTTGTCCAACTTTGCATTCAGGGAAATGACTAGCAAAGTCAATTTGCCTCTAAACTGTCTCCCATTCCCCTGCCTTATAAGCCAAAATGAGCCGTACAATGATTTATGTATCCAGAAAGGAAAAAGCTATCCCATAAGTACCAACATTTTTGTAAAAAGTCATAACATCCATCTTAGATTTCTGGATCTTTGAAATGTTTTATGTCTTATCTTCAAGCATAATGGCATCCTTGAATTTCACTTCCTAATAGTTTTCTTGGCTGTTCTACATACATGCATTTTCGTTTTAGCATCTTGCAGTAAAACGTTCACAAAATTCAATCTTCTAAATTATCTCCACAGCTAGCCCATCTCAATTTATGTCTCGGTTGGCATCAAAATCATTCCCAAATTTTATAAAATATCTTTATTACTGCCATCTTTATGGTCTGCGGGGCTATAAATTTAGTATTTTGGAGCAGTGCTGTTCTGATCTGTGCCATAGCCTCTTCCAAGGATGAATCTGAGCTCAGAGAGAAGCCTTGAGTTTTGACAGATGTGCTGATGTCAACTTTAAAAAAGCTGTAACTTAATGAATCACCAAGTTTCATCAAGTTGAAGGTGAAACTGGGCGTGAAACGCACCGCTATTTTATGTACTGCTCAGAAAAGCTGCTGAGATGCTCGACCTGAGAGGATTGCAGCACGGGGCCAGGGCTGCAGACAATTCAGTGGTGCTCGGATGAGAACTAAGCTCCCATACAGATGGAGATCGCAGGGAAAATGGCCCGTTTCAGTCATCATCCTGGGTGGTGCAAATCGGGGAAACACCGCAAGGCTAACGAAGGTTCCTCTCGGAATTCACGCTGCGAGCTGCAAGGGCAGACCCCAAACCTCAGCCAGGAGCTTTCCCTTAAGGGATCATATGGTTGGTGGGGTTCCACAGTTGCTAGAAGTAAGAAATAATTCTCTCTGAAAGAAAGTAAATTCAAAGAAAATTCAGACCAAGAGCCACTGTGAGGCTCATTCTACTGTGAGAATGGTGTAAATGACTGTGTGGCCTAGAATCAAGTCATTTCAGTATTATCTTCCATGTTTCTCCTAAACATCTTTGAGATAATCAATCAGCAGTTGTCGTCTGTTGATAGCTAAAGTGAAGAATCGAGTTCTGCCCATTAATTGGGTGTTAAGACCAGGTTAGAAATACCTTCTGCTGTCTTTGTTCTTTATTAAAGTCCTTACGTATATCACTAGGAATCACCTGTTCATATCCCTATAATTTTACTCTAATAAACAGAGTTTTTCAGCTTGCTGAATTTCTCCTCAATTCCAAAGTTATAAGGATCACATATCTTTGAAATACAAAATGGAATTTTCATTATTTTTATGGCAGATTCCTGCTTCCACAAATGGGTATTTTCTATCTCCCATCATCTCTCTTGGGGAAAAGTAAACAAAACATTAAAATTCATGTTTCCTGATTTTTAAAATAAATGTTCCTATAGTAATGTTCCTCTGGCATATAGCTTATTTGTGCTTTCTTTGGTAATGCATTTACTATAAAACCATGAAAATAAAACATACCAGATGTTTCACATAGACTAAACAAATAGTAGATATCTTCATATTTGTATTGTTTTTTAAGTAGTTGAGTTTCAGCTTGCCGTGTTGTAAGAAGTCATGCAGCCTGTGACATCAAGTGCCGAGTACAGCGTTCAGTATAACTGTCCAGTGGCTTCAGATTTCACTTCATAGTGTATTGATTTCATTATCATATTTATAAAGTAAGAATCTCTAAAAGTAAGATACTAGTGACTCTCTCTGTGAAACAGTCACCTACAAACAATAAAGTTAAAATTTCCAGCCCTATGTATGTGTCTGTCTACCCATCTACTCATCTGCATTCAGACTGTCATTTTAAGAAGAAATTCACAAGGATTCATGTATTCAAAAAGGATGGAAATTATAAAATTTTAAAATGTTATATCCTGATTGATAATTACTTCCAAGGACATAAAACAACATACTTTAAAAGTTTAATTGATTGAAAAGTTGATAATTTACAAGTTCAAATTTTCTATACTGTTTCATCAATGTTACATCCACTAAACTTCATATATATTGGTCATATTTCTAATATGTGCATAAAAACACATGCATATGCCTAAACACACAGGAGTGCATGCATTGAATGCGGCATGCGTGTTTGCAAAAGCTCACCTAGGGAATGTTTCAGACTCTGGCATAATCAGCATAGTGAACATTGGAAAAACAGTAGTAGCCTTAGCTTGATAAATAGTGACATGATGCCTCTTATACACTACAGTGCACATTGTAGAATTTTTCTAAATGCACTACAATAATTTTTAAATTAGTTTTCAGCCATCTCAATATGCAGGTTCAAAATACACATGAGTGGGTACATGAATGTTTTCTTTACTTGTAAATGTTTTATACCTTTCCAAGGGATATTAATCAACCTGTGAAATGCCTTTCAAGCTATTTCAGCTTAAGGAGATATTGTCCTTGCATTCAAACAAGTTTAATTCAAACAAGTCTTTTCTATTTCTAAAGCATGTGTTATGTTTCTAGAGAAAATCACCCAGAATCCAGTTAGGAAAACCTAAGTAATGGCATTTGTACTTAGTGTACTGCTAGGGTTCTGTTTCACAGTGGCCCACGGACAAGGTATTTTGTGTTTCCTTTCCTTGACTGACCTTGCACACCGAATATTATTGAGAAAAATATTAAAATACAATGTGTTGAAACAATTGGAATTTAATTTTTCTCTATATAAACTAGTAACTAACAGGATTTGCTAAATAACCCAAGTAAATATTTAAAATAATTTGCATCTTTTTGCATCTCTCCTAAATTAAGTTTACTTTTCCATTTATTATTTATGAAATTCAAATTTAATAAAAGGGGAGTATCTGAAATCAAAGAGTAAATGAGTACCTGCTTCACTGCCTCATCCATCTGTCTCTCCCATGTGACATCAAGTTTCCTAAGACTGTTACATTATTCACATTTCAATCTTGGGAGACATTTGTGGGTTAAAATGGGGAGTGAAATAAATGGGAGCTGAAATGCAATGCCTTCTGTCTCTGCTACACTGGAAAAGAATCAAATGCTCAATAAGGCCTTTAGCAGCATGATATTTTTGGCCAAATGATGGATATCATGACTTTTTTGTTGTTACAAAAGGAAGCAATTTATTTAACTTCTTTCTTTCCTTCCATTTTTGAGGGTTTATTAGCCTCATTTCATTTCCATAAATTAAACCACTAACAGAGGAAATGATTAATTGAAGACTGCTTCCCTAAAAACATTATTTCTTGTCATTAACAGCTGTAACATATTGCAATATTATGTTATCCAAACACCCTGGTGCTTTTAAAATAATTTTAATATCGTATTCCTTTCATTGTTTTATTGTAACCATTCAGATTGTTGAACCCCTGAGAATGTATTATGCCAATTTAACCACTATACCCTTCTTGTTCACTGGTAATTTTCATGACGAAAGTTTGTATTCAAAACGGTTGCTTTCTAAGTACAAAATGTATTTGAAAACAGTTTTGAGCAAGATTGTTTTCGGTCTGGAAATGTACAAAATTGCCCATGGGCCTTTAGTGGCGTAGGTCTCCTTGGAGATGTGGCAGCATATTCATGAGTTCTTAGGTCTCTTTCTCTCCTTATTCCATATTTGGAATTTTTGATTTGGAATATACTTGATTAATCATCAACTGCTCTCAGCATGTCACAAATCAACTTTTACAAAATTATTAAACTTAAGAAACTGTGAATGCTTATGTGCATAGCAGTTTGGTGAAACATTCTGTCATAATCAAGGTTTTAATCTCTATACGCTTTTCATTAATTAAACTTTTAATCATTTCTTTTATGTGATCATGATAACTCTGTCACAGTCACAGGAAATTTCAGCCTTTAAGTTCGTTGCAGTTGTGGTTATGTGGATTTACCACCTGGCAAACACCTGCTAAGGGTTTTGGATCACCTTTTTGGTAGGTTATGGAACACAGTGCAGGGAAGGTAGCCAGTTTGACAATAACTGTAACCAATAAGACTCTGTGTGCTCTAGAAAGACATGAGAAAAGAAATGTTGAAAACCAACTACAGAGGAAACGTTTTCTTTGTTAATGTTGTGAGAGTAGATTAAATATTGGAAAGGACTTCATAATTTGTCTTAATGTGGATATCAGTAAAGGATTTTGAGTTCTGAATTAATAGTTTAGACTATCACAATAGCAATAATATTAATACTAATAATAATATCACCAGACATATGTACAGCTATTACTATGTCCAATAGTGTGTTAGTATTTATGTAGATATAATTTAGGAATAACAAAAACTATATTAGAGGTGTTATGCAAATTTACATTATCTATAATTGCTCTAATATATATGTAATACAATTTGCAATTTTAAAATAAGCAAGGATAAGACAAAGATGATAATGCCGCACAGGCAGAACAGGTTCAAAGCGTCATGCAGCAAGAACATATTTACCAAGAATCTATGAAGGGTTGATATAAATTTGTCTATCCTTTTATTTTCAGCCAATATAGAGGAGAAATATGGTCACAAAATTCACTGTTTTAAGGAAGAGTCAGCTGTTCAAGAGAATGTCAATGATTCCTGAAAAACTAGACCAGAGAAACATTTCCCAGTGGTGAACATGGAGAAAACCCTGCACCTGAGGGGCACTGCCGTGGTACTACCGTGACATAAGCACAGCTTCACCGTAGAGTGCTGGGTGTTAGCCCTTCCGCAGAGGCTGGGTCGCTTACACTGACCCTGTGTTCCGCTGTCCGCTCTCAGACCACCTGGCTTAATCTAGAGCCGCAGAGGCAACCCTATGGCATGTGTGCACAGTGAGCAGGCACAGCCTCTCTGCGATGATGTCACGAGTTGTATGAGTTGTTTTTTCTGAACTAAAACCTCACTATTCAGGTTTAATTGCAATGTTGGCACTTTGCAATGCATCAGTGGGTTTGAGCTGCAGTTTGGGGACTCATTCTCAAAAAGGTTTGCCATCACTGATCTAGAGGGAGATTTCAGTTCACACTTACCCTGAATATGTAAAGGTTCATATCCTTCAGGGAATCTTTAATCAATCATATCTCCTCAGTTGAGCTTTTGGTCTAAATTAGGTAACCAGATTCAGTGTTATATTCCTGGAAAAGTACTTAGCAGAAATCTCTTCTCTGCTGCCACTTCTGTGTAGAGGTATTGGCTTTATAAAGATGGAAATTGTGCTCACTTCGGCAGCACATACACTAAAAAGATGGAAATTGACAGTGAAGAATATGATTGGGCTAGATGAATGTAATGAGACTAGAAGCTGAGAATCAAAAAATCAAAATATTGTATTTGTTTAAGAAAGATTTTCTAGAGAGGGAGAACAGAGAGGAAGAGAGAGACAGAGAGAGAGAGAGAGACTATATTATTGTTTCCTATATTGCACAAAATTTGTGAAAATGCTTGTGCTAGAAGAGTTACAAATGGGGATATTATTTATTAGACATCTGTTCATAAGTGTCAAATGGAGGAAAACTGATGGTTTCCAATTCAGCAGTAATCACACCTGTGTGCACACAGAGAGGTGTGTTTGGCTGAGGCCATCTTTATTGAAAGTCCTGGTCATAAATTAGAAGTCGCTGAGGGTAGAAACAAGTCTACTACAGAGAAATTAACAAATCACTGTATCCAATGGAAGCTTGTTTTTAACTCTGGCCAATGGCAGCAGAATCTAACCAAACAAAATAGAGGGAGCTAATCAGAGAAGCGCAGTGTCACCTCTGCACTGAGCATGACTGATACTTACCATGACCGGATGTGGGGCTTCACTGGCTGCTACCTCAAGGACATTTCTCTTTGTAGAAAGGGGACCAAGAGTCAATTTGGGGAAAATGGAATTTAAGGCATTGGCCAAAGTAGTTATCAAAGCAAACTAATGAAGGCAGCAAGCCAGGAGCCAGTTATCCCGGTGCGGTTATTCAGTTCACGTGAGCAAGAACCTGGGGATCCTGATGAGCCTTGGTGAGCATGAAAAGCCCTTTATTAAACTAAATCGACTCGGTATAAACTCATCATTAAGTCACATGTCCTCTTCTATCAGATTCAACTAGGAAAGCCATGGATGAGATTAATTTTTTAATATAAGAGAGCATTCAAGATGTCTGTTTTCATCTTATTTTTTTCTGGTATCCAAGGAAAATTTGCTGCCATCCGAAAAGATCTTGAAAAGAGAAATGAAAACTGAAAGGTTGCCTAGGACTATCAGAAAGATTAACAAGCCAGACTTCGTAGATAACTGAAAAGAAGGTTTTTCAGACAGTCATTTTCCAAATAATATACCCAGTTACATTGTGGGTGTCTCCTTTCCCACCACAGTTACATTGTTCTTTCGTGTTCTGTGCCAGCTACTGTATCGCAAGATCTAAACAGAGTTTTATGTTTGAGAGCAATGACTTATTTCTGTAGATTTTGATAGTCATTTGAACAGGTCAGGTGAGAGACGAGTCCATTATTATAAATTCCTGCATGAGGAAGGCAGGCCCGGAGCAGGCGGTGGCGGCGGCAGATCTGTCACCTCACCGGTGAGATGCGTGTCAGTTCACGTGTAGACAGAGGCTGAGTGAAAGGTGTTGTCCTGAGAGTGAGGTCGTCTCCATACAAACGTCTCACAGCGGGCGGTTAGCAGAAGCCGGGCCTGTGACATGGGTAGCATCGACTTCCGTGAGGGGCATCTTGGTGACTCATGGTCACCCCCGAGCCACACTGACTCCTGGCCCTGATAGACACAGAGGTTCAGTGCTGCTTCCTGCTGGGAACAGCGCCTTGCTGAGGAGCCGGCCCTTGGGCTGCGTTTCTCTAAAGATGTACTAATAGCTTCCGAGCGAAAAACCTGTCCTGTTCATTGTAGACCTTGACACATAGGATATGCATCTCCAGTTCTTTTTAAAGGTGCTACCTGGGCCGGGATGTAGCTCAGTGGTTCCGCCGCCTGCCTCGCAAGCGCAAGGTCCTGAGTTCGATCCCCGGTACCAAAAAAAGAAACTGAAGGTGCTCTTGGGCCCAGTCAACACTGTTTCTTCCCTTCGCAGTCAGTCCTTAGGTCTTGCTGTTTTCAGGGCATCAGGCGTTGCAGTAAGAAGAGGCGGGTGGTCCCGAATTAGAAGTACCACCCCGGGGCAGCTGGGACACAGCCACTGAGCCTAGCACCTGGGGTGAAGGAGGAAAGAGACTGGGCTTAGCCCAGTGAGAGCAGGGGGCGGGCCCCAGGCCGTGGGCAGGAAACAGAGAGGCCGGGCTGCGGAAGCTGGGAATCTTGCGAAAGGAAACAGCACTGGGTTCGCGGGACCCAGGGACTCAGCTGACTGTGACCAGGGTAAACCTTCAAAGCGATGCAAAGATGGGCGTGGTGTTTTAAAATTAAAAGCCTTGCTGAGTTTGAAGGAGAGCGAAATTTTCTCATCTGTCCACACGGTCAGCTTCCTTTGCATGTGAAATCTATTTATTATTTTCTACATTAATGTAATGAGTTCCAGATTGCGCAGGATGTCCTAATGGAAACAGGATCATACGAGATAACGTGGGGCTTTGCTCCCTAAGCGAGCCCAGCCTAGATCCCTGTGCTGGCCCTTGCCTCTGAGCTGTTCTTCGGTTACCACGTTGAAGGAGGTTACACGAAGGGTAAAATAATAGAAAACTAATCAGGAAATAGGTTTTCACATTGCTGTATTTTATTGTATACTCTTGCCATATTCCACAGCCTAATTCTTCACATTAATAAAATATGTGTCATTTTAAAACAAGGACAATTGAAACCACATTGCACTATAGTTCTGCGTCTTTCTGCGGCTTCCCGAGCGCCTCACCCCGAGCGGTCCTGAGCACGAGCACAGCACGACGCTGCGGACTGTTCAAGGGTTCTTGGCGGGAGGTAGAGACTTCCGGAGCTCTGCCTTCTGTAAACGCTGGATAAATATTACCGACGGGCCAGTTTAGTTCTACAGATGAAAAACATTCAAAGGCAAAAATTATTCCTCAGAAATAAATTCTTTTTCTCCAAAAGCCCAGGGCAGTAACTTCCCGGTAGAGAATAGCACACTGCATACTGGCCCGTCAGTCGGCGCAGAGCTGCAGGGTGGAAATGCGTCCCACGGTGCCTGCCGTGGCAGGCAAGGCACGCGCCAGAGCACACACATGACTGGCTCTGTTAATGGGACGCTATGTTGGGGTAGACCGATTTCTGCGCTTTTCAGACAACCCATAACAGAACGCTTATTCCATCCAGATAGGCACTGGCTTCTGAAGGTTTATGCCCTTGACATTTCTTGGCATCTTCAATCCATTGAAAACTTCCAACCTGGCAGCAAGCAATCTCCTCAAATTCCAAATGCGTTCTTTGGAAAGGTGCCATGACTTCTGTGACGTTTTCTCCTCTTGTTTTCCCACCCCGGCCAGATAATCCCCACGGGCACAGTCTGGAGGAGAGGATCATCTACGGGGTGGAGAACAGCAGCACTTTCCTGGAGTGCAGCCCCAAGTCCCAGCGCGCGCTGGTGTTCTGGCAGTTCCAGCGGCAGAACGAGGAGCAGAAAGAAGAGGTACCCGTGCCTGGCGCAGACCTTCTCTCCAGCACTGCTGTGCCCGAGGGACAGAGCAGTGCTGGCAGCCTTTTGGCCAGCCACAGCTGGTTCAGGGAGCAGTACAGGTTCCCTGTGGGTGGCGAGGTGACCTCGCGCTAGGAGCTGCTGGGATGGTGACTCGTGGTGAGAGTTTCTGCCTCTCTCAGAGCCTCCTGTATCTATCTCACTGTGATCACCTACAAAGTCATCATATTGCATCTCCACTTCAAAACAATCGCATCTTCCTTCTAACTTTTTTTACCTCTGCTCAATTAATTCTTCCTGCCTTCCTCACATCGGGAGGGAGTTGGGAGAAGACAGTAGGGGACAGAGAATGACAGTGCTGAGGTCTGCTGTTACCCCAAGTGGAAAGCCCTGGGGAGCAGCAGGTAGCTTCTCTTCCACAAGAGAGCCGCCGTTTCCTCGGTTCCTCGGTGAGAGCCAGAGGTGTGGACAGAAAACCTCAGTGAGAAAGGACACGGAGCCTTAAACCTTTCAAATGCATTACATAGGTCCAGACTCTGGTTGATTTGCAAAATGTACTATGTACTGGTAATTTTACCAGCATAATGTGACTGTAAAAATACTGCCATTAGCTTTTTTTTGACATGTTAAACAGTCTTTACATAATCACATTGTGCAAATATCAATTGATCTCACACATTGCCAGACTGGGCTTTTAGAAATTTCTGTTGTAAACTGTGTTCAAAACGAAAGTGAGAGCATATTCTCTCATTTATGTCCCATTCAATACCTAATAAATTAAATAAGCACTTAGTCAATTTTAAACTTACTTATTTTCTTCTTGGCATTCAACCACTGAGTTTATATTTCTTTCATTTAATCTCAATAAATTCATTTAAATGCCCCACTCTTTTCTGTATCATGTCTTTCCCGTTTAAGTATTTATTGGTAGCTTTGTGTCACAGTTATATACTTATTTTATGTTGATAAGATAAAACCATATAATTGTTCTTTCCTCCAGTAAACTTGGATACTTAAAACTTTTATAAGAAATCTTACTGAAACAGTGTCACAACCCAATATTTTCCAGCGATCTTAAAAACAGTTGACGGATGCAACTCTTTCCCCAGGTACAAAAGTACTGTCCTTCTCCCTCAGTTGGGGATTTTGTTAACTACTAACTTGCGTCTGAACAAAGAATATGAATTTTCCCTGACAGCTCTAGTATGTTTAGGAAATGCATGGTTGTGTAATGCCTCTCTCTTCCCTACCAGATCAGAGTGGATGAGCACATCATCAGGACTGAGCAAGGGCTCCTGCTACGCAGCCTGCAGCGAAGGGATGCGGGCACCTACCTGTGCCACGCTGTGGAGCACGGGTTCATGCAGACGCTTCTCAAGGTGACGCTGGAAGTCATCGACACAGAGCACCTGGAGGAGCTGCTGCACAGGGATGATGACGGGGATGGATCGAAGACCAGGGAGCTGGCCAGCAGCATGACGCCTAGCCAGAAGGTCTGGTACCGAGACTTCATGCAGCTCCTCAACCACCCCAACCTGAACACCATGGACGAGTTCTGTGAGCAAGTTTGGAAGAGGGACCGAAAACAGCGCCGGCAGAGGCCAGGCCACACTCAAGGGAACAGTAACAAATGGAAGCACTTACAGGAAAACAAGAAAGGAAGGAACAGGAGGACCCACGAGTTTGAGAGGGCGCCCCGGAGTGTGTGAGCTGCATTACCTCTAGAAACCTCGAACAAGTAGCGACTTGCCTAGACAATAACTGGAAAAATGCAATATACACAAACTTGTTCCATGGCATTGCGTGGGTGTTTACAATGGAGGAGAAGTCAACCAAGGTCCGCCAGTTATAAATTAAGTCCATGAGTAACTTTCCTAACAGGCTTTCCCCTAACATCGACAACTCCTAAGAGAGATCACGGGTGAGCACAGATGTTTGCCATAGTGGACCGTTTCCTATGAGAATTCACTGTAAAAGTTCCACCTTCTTCTTTGCCTGAGAAATAAAAATGTCATTTGCCACATTGCCATCTAACGGAGAAAAATTGCATCAGCAAAGCCATTTTATTGAACTAGAAGTTGAAAGTAAACTGCATGGATTTACTGAGCTGACGAATATTCCAAAATATGGTTGGATGCAAAGATATTTTTTGTCTACCAGCACTCATGTTTGTATGTACTGGAGGAAGGAAATAAGGAAAATGATACTGAATGAAATGGCCTGTGGAAATATAAAACACACAAACCATCCACTGTCCAGAGGCAAAATGGAATACACTGATCTACTACTGATGTCTTCTTTCAGCTTTGACCTAAAGATGTATTTTATTAAAACTATAATTTAAATGTACCATGACAGATATGCAGTGAAAATTAGCTGTTTTTCTAAGCTAGAGTAGGTTTTTGTCTTACAGTTACTGTGCTACATAGTTTGCTTTAAAATTCCAATTGTGTGCTGCTTTTTTTGACATTTTGTTTTTAGTTCTGTAAGAGGGATAGCTGGTATTGTTCTAGATACATATATATGTTATTAACCATTAATTCCTAAAACCAAGATATAAATTATGCTTTATTTTTCTGAGGAAATCAAACAAATGAAAGCTGTTCACACTTCCCCTTCTTTACCTAATTTTAACTTGCATAATGTTCTTAGAAAAACAGAACCAGCAAAAAAGCGAAAATTGGTTTGCTAAATGCATTTTATCCTATCTAATGGATCAAAGGAAAGAAAACGATCTGAACATCTCACAAAGATAGTAAGCAGCATCTTAATATAGTTAATAGAAAATGTCTCCTCATTCTGTGCTTGAATGTCAGCATGCTATGTGAGACGTAAAATTCCTCTTATGATCCCACTAGGGATTAAATGGATTGCTTAATGATTGTGGCAAAGACAGAGAAATCAGTAGAAGGCAGGGCGACATCTTAAAGGCAGATTTCCCCACTGTTTACTTCTGAATCAGCTCCTTTTATCTCACCTTGCTGAAGAAAATAACCCATATTGAGAACACATTATTCTTTCCATGCCAGTGGGAACGATTTTATACACACCAGTTTCCAGGAAAGGAACCAGACTCACAAACTGTGAAACTCTTTGTGTGTTGCAAGAGCTTACAGAATGAGGTGAAAGATTTCTAGTCCTTGCCTTGCTTGTTGTCCTGAGATGACTCTGCGCTCCAGGGGTGTGGGGTACCTGGGCCCTTCGGCCTCATGTCCTGCTCCTTAGCATGGCAGTTGGGTGTCAGGAGCCCTCCCCTGAGTCCTTCTCTAGGCACAAAACAACAGCTTCTTGCTAATTAAAGAAGTGACACTGAAATTTAACTCCACTTGTCTTGGGATTCTAATTAACTCAGCCTTAATTTCTCACCTCCGACGACAGCAAATTGTTATTCCCAATCAGCTGAACTATTTCCCAGATGGAAACTCATGTTTCAGTTTTAATGATTATTTGAATAAGCAATTTGTTGACATTTGTTTCAAATAAAAGCCTAAAAATTATCTTCATCCAGTTTTAGGCTCCATTGACTAATATGGTGCTGTTTTGGACATACATTTTCAAAGGGAAGTTGAATTATTAAACTATTTGAAGAGCACACTCCTTACAGGAAACAGTGTTTGGAATATAAATCAAAGAATCAGGAGTGCTCCAAAAATAGCTCATTTTTTTCTACTTTAGTACAGTACCTTAACTGTATTAAAATTCAGTGTTGTATTTCATTCTACATTTGCAGCTGAAACAAATTTATTTGCAATAACAGAAGTATTTTATTTCTTTTTAGTCCTTAAAAATAAAAGGATTTGAAAGGATAGAGATTGTATGATAACTTCATGGACACCGTCCAAAATCTGAAAGCATTTTTTTTAGCATTATAAAATATCAATAGAAAAAGTCTAGACTTTAATTAAAAGTATCAAAAGGAAACAAGTCTACTGGCATGCCTTTATAAACAATCAGGTCTAAGGTTTTGGAAAAGGTGTAGATGTTATGTGCAGGTAACTAACTTTTATTGGAGCCAAAATCTTCTGCCAATGTGTACCGAGAGGGGCAGTTCACACGAAAATGAATCCGTGCCCCACTTAATAATTCAGTTCTAATAGCCACTGGCATATGCCTGTATCATCAGAGATGAAACTTGGTTAAGAGACTCACATGACCTTCAGCAAATTATAACAGCAATCTTAAAGAATGAAAAGATGCACTTCAGAAAGAAAATCATGGCCCTGTGGAAATCAAATGTAAAATGTAAATGCATGTAAATGCACACTTATTGCTTCCTTTAATGTATTATTTAGTGATTTTTTAATGACATGTGTTTAATATTTTTGCTACCTACACATTAGGCAAAAGAGATGTAAATAGTTTTGAACCGAAAAGGAAGAACAGTGTAAAAGACAAGTTTCTATAGGAACTCACTCACTGCAGTGTGCTCGATGTCATCCTGAAGTGCAGGGCTTTCCCACATAGGGTCAAGGTGGCTTATGTATTACTTCAGGCTGGAAGGTGTATGCTCATTCAGTAAGCATGCATTTTGCCAGGTAGTAAATATGTTCCATATCTATATTTATCATTGCATTTCAGATGGGAGCTAAAGAACTGGAGAGTCAAATGTAATGAAACCGCTGCTGTAAATTATTCCTTTTAGCATGCATTCACTTGCTAAATACACATTTCTTCAAAATATTTGAATTCAGATGTCTTTACTGTTCCCTGTAACATATGGTGTTCAGGAACATAAGCTTAGGAAATTTTGAAAACCAGAATCAGGTTGCTATATAACTAGCTAACAGATTTCTTCATTGTAGTTATCTGTAAATTGGATTCTATATTTATGGTGATGATACAAATTTTTATGCCCTTTAAATTAAATATTGTTCCTTTTTATGTCATATCTAAAAAGAAAATATAGGAATGAAGTTCTATAATATGTCATTATCATAATAAGTTTGGTTTCATTCCGAATCTGCAAAGATGTCAGATTGTTATTGTTGTTGCCTATCCTGAAGGTCTTGGAAAAACATTTTATCACTATGGAGTCATTAGTACAACATTTGAAATCTTTGTCATATTAATTCATTTTTTAACACAATTTCAATTTAATGGAAATCTGTCCGGCTTCATGGCTTCAAAGACACATTCAACAAATAGAGCTCAAAATAACCTTATTGTGTAACAACATGCTAGGTATAAACCAACATGCCAAAGGCATCCATGTTTTTATTTTACCTTTGTCTGTAATCATTATTTAAAGTCAATGTTAATGTTTGCAAAATAACATGTTTCCATAAAGAAGAAAACATTATTTTTTAAAAAGTCTGTAAGAATCCTACTAGTTTGTTTGATTTCTACCAGTGTTCGTGTGCTAATTAATTAGAGAGACATAGTTTCACATGATGGGTGGAGAGGACCCCAAAGACGTGGAGAATGGAGCTCTGTTCGGGCGCAATCGGCCACAGGAGAGCGAATGTCTTCTCCGTTTCAGACGGGATCACCTGAGCGCACCGAGACCGGGCTCCTGAGCACTCGGTCCTTTGGAACCAGACTCACGGGTCCCAGGGGTGGCCCTGGTCCTAACTGTTCCCTTAGGGGAGGAGATGCTGGGTAAGGAGGCTGGACCCATCCTACAGCTCACAGCGAACGAGGGAAACTGAGGCAGGTTACCGTCTGATCCGCAAGTCTCGGGCAAGGCCGGCCCAGCCCTCGCCGCAGGCCCCTGTGATCGCTGCCAAACGCGCTTCCTGGGGCCTCTGCTGGGGTGCACACGATCCCTGGCCCGGTTTCCAGGCCCTGAGCTCCTCGAGGCTGGACGGGCGTCTCACTGGTTTCCATCCAGGGCGCTGCGTGAGGCTGAGCGCAGAGGAGGCGCGCAGGAGGACCCCGGAGGGGACCCCAACCGGCCTGGCCGGGCGGGGAGGGGGAGGGGGAGAGGCGGGCTGTGAGGGGCCCGCCCGTCCTTCCGGGCCTTGGGTTCGAGTCCTCCGTGCCCTCCCGCTCCCTTCCTCTCCGCCAGCGTTGCCCTCACTTTACCCAGCCAGAGCCTGGGTACTGGCCCGTGTCCATGCGCCCCCTACAGACTAGACCTTGGACCCTGGCCCGAGCCCTGGTGCCCCACCCCAGGCTGCCTCTGGGGCTGGGACCCGTGGATAATGGGAACCGGGGCGCGGCCGGGGGGCCGCTCTGTGCTCGTCCGTCCGGGCCCAGCTGCCTCCGCCTGGGCAGCGCGGGGTCTGCAAAAGGAGGATTGAAGTGTGAAGTCGTGTTGTTCCAGGGATCCCTGGGTGGAGTAGTTCGTGGCTGGACAGTGCTGCAGGTGAGATTAGCACACACGGGCATAGACTCCTATTTTATACAAAAGTTTAAACAACATTTAAATATGAGGGCTGGCTTCATCCTGAATCTGTCAACCCCACCCCACCATTAAATTAAACTGTCATGTTTTTTCTCATATAACAAAAGAATGTATTTTATTTCTCTTAATCTAAACATTATACTTGCAGATGCAATGTTTATTTATATAGTACCTAAGCCAAAGTTCTCCCGAGTGTGTTCCAGTCATCACGGCTCGAGGAGTCCTGATGTCTCGACCTCTCCCTCCTTTGTAAACCCTGCTGAGCTCTAGACCTCAAGTAAATACATGTGAAAATCCAAGTCGCTTGTGCAGCCCGCTTCTTAATGCTTTGTTGCTTTTGTTGATAGCTAAATCCAGAGAGATCTAAACTATTTTAGGCAAAGTTTGTGTCTAAAATTCAACAGCTTTTTCACTTTAGGTTTGTGTGTGTGTGTGTGTGTGTGTGTGTGTATCTCAATTTTCAGAGAGAGTACATCCTTCCTTTCCAAAAAAGAATGACAGTTTTACTAGGCTTCAAATACTGCATTCATGCGGTGTTTTAAACTGTTACTAAATATGAAAAAATTAATTCAAGTCCAGATCTCCACATCCCTTCTAATAAATTACAAGTGAGTTTGGCCCTGACTATTCACAGGGTGCGTCTTTGTCGTGTTTCCATGATGCCATCAACCAGTGTCAGAATCACCACTCCTTTTATTCTTTGCATTACTTTTGAAATTAATCACACATCAGTTGAAATTATTTATTCTTTCTTTGGTTTGGGAAGTGGGTTAAATTACACCTGTGAATGTTGCATGGGATCACAAAGCCAGTACCCTTCAGAAGAAACGAGCTGTCAGCAAGTATCCTGAATTCTTACAATCAGGAAACATCTTTAGGGTAATGTATCTGTTCCCCTCGGTGGAATCTGGAATGTAATGTGAATTGTTTATGTACTCCTTTCTTTCTAAGCTTCTTTTTGTCACTAGACATTGCTTATTCAAATTATGTCACATTAGGTAGCTCCTTATTCATTACTGAGACGTGTCTTTACATCTTCATGGAAATATCTATACCTTTTTACAGAATTATTGATTGAAAGTACATATCAAGCTTAGAGAAAAATCTTTACATTTTATTGTAAATTAATGTTATAATATTAAATAGGTTCAACATAGACAGAGACCGAAAAGGATTCATATATCCTGCCCTGAAGTTTCTGCCTAAAGGCAGTGCTGTTACACTTTTATATCACTTTATTATGTTCCAGGTATTTCCATGGCATTTTTTGAAGCAACTCATGCAAAGAAGGACAGTTTTATTTCACAAACTTTATAAGAGAAAAAGTAATAATGTGGCTTACTTTAGATTTCACTTTTAGCAAGTTTTAAAACTCAAATTGCATTCTTGTCATCTGATCCAATTAAAACAGAATCTAATTTTTAATTTATTAAATTACCATTACAATAGAAATTATTTTAGATCACCTAAAAACAATGTCCATTCAAGGAAATAATTTATTGAGCAGGGTACTTGGTACCCTGAGATGAAAGATGAATGAACTGATGAAAACTGGTCACGTGTTCACTTATAAAACACTTTAATTGATGTCTATAATTTTGTCTCACAAACAAAATCAAAGAAAAATTATTGGTTTCTTCATTATGTTAAACAATTTAAATGTAGCAAAAATTCAAAATTGTTACAAAATAAAAAAAGAATTTGACAGGGTGACCAAACTAAGAAAAAAATATAATCACATATGCATACAGGTGGATAGATAGGATCTACTTTTATAAATGAAAATAATTTGTTAGAAAATAAACTCATTCTTAATAATAATTTGGAATACCACTTTTGTGAGAAGCATATACTTCCATAAAAGTTTAACATATCATAAAAAACATGCCATGAACCAACTTTAAAAGTTGACAGTATTTTAATATAAACTATGTAGCTAAAGCAACTGTATGTGATAATTTTCATTGAGTCACTACTTTCCAGCACATAATATTCAATAAAATATACTTTGAAAACTGGATCAACATAGTAATGTCCTAAAAAAACCTGTTTCTGTGTTGTGAAAGCCCTGAGTTCACCAGGGGAATTGTTGGCCACTAAAGAAAATATTCTTTTTGCCTCCCCACAGACATTTCTGAAATTTTGTGCTGAAATCAGAGCTCCAGGAAAAATGAAAAAAAAAAAGATTTTGATTTTTGAAGATCCAGTCATTATTTCATTACCCCTTTCTTATTCTTTCTAAAATCACATACTAATTTCTACAATTCTTTTCTATCTCCTCCAATTTCCAATATACATGTTTTCCTCCAATTAGCAAACCATCTCATATTGTTCAACACCCCTATCAGTGACTTCTGCAGCATTTCCACAGCACAGGCCATTGACTTCCCCAATCCAACTGCAGCCTCGGCCAGCAGGTACCACGCTGGACTCATTTTCAATTTGAATTGCTCTACTGTGAAGACTTCAAGCTCTAAGATGCATTGTGAAGCCTATCATGTAAAAAGTTATGTACAGTCTAAGACAAATAAAATATACACCGTGTATTCTCTATTCTACTTAAAAAGTGACCATTTCTCTTTTTATTGAATGCCCATAATATCCCTCCTTAACCATGATTTCACTTCTCTTTTGTGGGGAGTCAGTAACCTGAATGCCCTGCTCATACATTCTTTCTCTTCCAGTTACCCTTTCCGTCATGCAGACTTTTTTCTCTTCATCCCTAGTTTGACACTGCTGTAGTGAAAAAGCAAGATGGACAATGCCAGTTTCTCTAGCACCCAGGAGATGAATTTCAGACATCCAGAAAGTTTATTAGCAGGTAAAAATAAAAGGAGCAAGCAGTACCCAGTAAGGCAGATGCAGAGAGGTGGTGCTCAGTTTCACAGAAGTGGGATCGGGCCTTGGGCATCAGTGTGCCGGGTACCCAGCATACCCTACATGCCCAGAGCAGCACACTGAGTGGGCAAGAATTGGTCTCTGAGAAACTCACAGCCACACAAGAGAGAAAACAGAATGAACATGCATATCATGCCAGTGATGGCTGTAGCAGTCATCGTGAGAATAGTAAAGGCTGTAGCAGTATGAAGTGTGCACAACGTACTGATTTCTTAATGAAGTGCTTTACTTTTACTACTTTGACCATTACAATAGCTCCCAAGCTCCTACTTTTATCAGTAAACAAATCAAGACATACAGTGGTTAAGTAACTAACTGCTCAATTTACACAAGTGATAGAAATAAAGTTCTAGTTCTTCTGTAATTCATGAATCTATGTTCCTGGAAAGATAACTAGGTGTTGTAAGTGGGATTTAAAGGATCACGCTGTATGGAAAGAGAGAAAAAGAATGAAAAAGGGTCTTAAAAGATGAAAGTGGGAAGGCCTCTGGCTTGATTTAGGAAGAAATGAACTTCAGTTCTTCACTAAGTCGGGAGGAACGGTGCCACCCAGACAGCAGCAGTTCGGGACAGCTCGTGGCCGGTGAGCAAGCAGGCAGGACAGCGGCTCTGACCTCAACCTGTGAGGACTTCAGGCTCCTTCCTGTTCTTCCCTTGGCCTCAGTTCTCTTGTCTCTAAAAGTGAAGTCATGAAGACTTCATCCATAGAGTGGAAGAAATCAGTATAGCTAATATAGCACATGTAGCTAATCGGTATTCACTTTTTAAAAATTTCTCTCCCAGTAAGGATGAATAAAGATATTCTTTCTGTTTCAAGAGAAAATGTTCTTGATCGTTCCTATTACCACACATTCTAGACTTTTAGCTTGTCTCAGTCTTTTGCACTTGTAATTCCCCCTTCTTCCTAGTCTAAATTATCATAATAGTAATTTTCTTACCCATGCTGTTTAGTTAGCCATGTGTCCACTTCTTGCTTTTTCCAATCATTATTTTAAAAAGATACTTTAAGACTTCCAATTAAAGATATGCAATGTTTGCATTTGAACTTGCATTCTCTCAAAACCCCATTAAACCAAGATGTGAATATTCACATTTAATTTTCAACTATGCTATCTTTTAATTCTTATCTAGCCTCATGACACTCGGTGATGCATTTTACAGTAAAGCCATCAATTATTTTATTGTAAGTAATCACTTGTATATTTTTCAATAAACACTTTTCAAGGTCAGTATTTTCAAGCATGAAATGCAGACATGTCTCTAACATTATATTTTTCAGAGATCAAAATAATTTTTTTGTGCAGACCCACCCAATAAAATAAACTATATTATAGTAAGTGTGCTTTCACATGTGAAAAGACTTGGTACATAGTCTAAGCAATGGCAAGCACTGATGAAAAAAGTTTCCAAAGTAAAATCAAGCTGGAAGAAATATATGGTGTAGAAGAAATGGTATATCATGTAACAAGATATAATTCACAGGAAAAAAATGTAAGAACAAGCATTTTTTAATATTCTCCAAAGAACACATGAAAAGAGCCCTTATCATAATTGACACCTAGGAATATAATAATTTATGCAAAATCATTGCCTTTAAAATGTAAAGATGAAAAGAGACTCGAAACCTCAAAAACCCTACCAAGCTAATGATAAACACAAGAAACAAACCATATGTGTTGTGGGAGGCAAATCCACAAAGAAACTGTTAGGCGAAAATGAGGCCGAGCTATGACACAATCCAGATGCTTGCTAATAAGAGCGCCTCAGCAAAATCTGAGGGCTTCAAGGTCTGGTGGGAAAGAATAAAAGCCCCCAAAGTGTGAACACTGATGGGATTCTGTTATTTGGTAATTCTTTTTAAATAGCTGCTTTTTGTTTGAAGTATTGTCTTCTTTCAGGCTTAACTATCTTGGAAGTTGATAAAAAGCAGCATAAAGAGATGAAACAGCCAAGCAGGCTTTGAAGCAAACTGCTGTGCTCAGAGGGGTTTTGAGGACCCCTCCGCCTGGTGCCCAGGAGCCACAGTGTGCACTGGACAATCCGGAAGGGGAGGGGAGGACTGTGCACAGTGTTTATACCATCATGATGGGAAAGCACATTAAAGTAGAATCTTCATTGGCAGCATACACATTTCTGGGAGCCAGTGCTGAACATAATTGTCATAGAAAATGTGAAGTCATTTCCTAAGGGGAGATGCGCCCTCTAGTTACTTCCTTCCAGCCTTGTTTCTCAGTCTTTCCCATCATCCCTATATTTAAATATTTTCACAGAAAATTCATGCTGCCCTTGTACATCAATCTTCACTTATTGGCCACCTTATTAGCCGCATGAGGATATAAACTATTTAGTATAACATAAGGGATTGAATTGGAGAATTCTCAAAACAAAAAATTTTAAGAACATAATGAGTAGAAAAATAACAAATGTTATAAGGGAAAGAAGAGAGAATAGAGTCTTGGGGAGGTGAGGGAAGAAAGTGTGTTGATCTTCAAAGGTGGTAAAATCACGCAAGGAACAGAGGTAACATAGTTTTATTAGCAGCAGAAATGCCTAGCTTTTTGCCTCATTTCTCTCTTTACCCTTCTGGACATCCCAGTCCCAAGTTTTATTGGTCTCCATCTTGTTTCCTTTGGTCAAAAATCCACTAAGTCCATGCTTCTCAACCCATAGTCACAGTGTGGACTGTAGGCATCTGCATCGTCCTGGAGAAACATGCACCAGCCACACCCAGGCCTGCCCAAGCCAAGCCATGTAGGAGGGTGGCTCCAGGTGACAATGTGCAGGGGTGTCTACGCAGAGGTTTGGACAGGTTTCCCTTGTCCGGGACCTCCCTCCATGGAGTGTGTGCCCCTGGAGTGGAGTCAGAGAGTCAGATCCTGAGATGTCAGCATACAGAGGATCAGGCTGATGATGGAGTCCACCTCTGAAGAGAAACTATTAAATATACTTGAGAATGATTATAACAGAAATCAATAGAAAGCTATTGTACTCTACCAAAACCTACACAGCAGAAATGCATGCTAAATTAGAAGTAGAATATCACTTAGAAGGTTATTTCTACTATTCATCTTTCAAAAGTGATGTTTCCTGTCTTTTTGTTTAATTTGCATCAAAAAATATGGAAGGCAGAGGTGGTGGCAGATACCTACTCTTCCAGCTACTTGGAAGGCTGAGGCAAGAGCATCATACATGGAGGTCACTCTGAGCAACTTAGCAAGACCCTGTCGCAAAATAAAAAGGAAAAACTGGTTTAGGATGTAGCTCGTTGGTAGAGCACTTGTGTAGCATGTTCCATTTTCAGTACCACAGAGAGATGGAGGAGAAAGAGAGGGAAAATAAAATAGAAACTTCAGCTATAGAAATAGTTTCCTCTGGCTTCTGGGTAACATTCCCAGGATGGGTGGACCAGTGCAATGGAAGAGCACACTTTATAGCTAATATCACTTCTCATTTTCTTCATAGTTTCCAGGGTAGCAAAAGTACAAATTTTCCTGGATTATTCCAGTATTGGCTTTCCTGAACTTTGGCAAAAGTGTGAAACTTGCTGTCTGAATTGCTCAACAATTTTCTCCAGTAACATTACAGTATTTTTATTCTATGGAAGAAATATAGTCCCTGAAATACTTCCTATAAATAGAAATACTCAGGTTACCAATAGAAAGACCCTTTAAATCTAAATATCCAGTACAACAAAACAGTAACCAAGGGCACTTCCTCAGAATATCTTGGTGCTATTGAAACCCAGTGATGTGTGAATGACACATAAAAGTACAACCAGAATGAACCATGTATGCCCTGTATTTCTAACATTTATTTTTCAGTTCATGCTGGGTGGTCTAATACTGCTTTTGCACACCAGCTGATCTCAAGTTCAGGGTTATTGAAAAGCATCATAAATAAAACCCATCTGCACATTGTTTCAGCACCAGATGATATTTACAAAGGTGTCAGCAACTTTGTCATTTCCTTGCCAGAAGAAAGCACCGATATCTGCCATCAGTTGTACAATCACAAATGTTTTCATAATGGTGAACTCATCCCAATAATCTTTCCTGGAAAATTCAAGTACGACTCGGGTGGGTGGAAAGAAGTGGTGTCTTTCTGCTGTCCCTTGTTGCGTGTCATGATCACAGACATTATCTGTCTAAAGCAGCCGTAAACTCTCTGGGAGGCTGTCCATGGTCAAGGGTCCATGCATTCTCAACCGAATAGCTGTTCTTCAGGAAAAATCAAGCCCGTACCCTACTGTTTGTATGAAAATCATTTATTGGCTAGCAGCAGGCTTGTGTGCCTATTAAAAATCACTTCCCCAAAAAAACCATTTAGAACTGAAGTACTGGGTGTTTCATGTCAATGAGATTTCAGGAAGCAGGGACTTTAAATGAAAGCTCCAGGGAGTTTCCAGCCCTGGAGTTTGAAACATGCAGTTTTATCTTAAGCCCTCTGTAAATCATCTGAAAATACTGCTGATTTAGTAATGTGGAAAACAGATTCCTAAGTTTTTTTGTTGGAGGAAAAGGATAAATTGGGAGCAAAAAGAACGGGAGGCCAGGGGCAATCTGGGTGGAAGAATTTCCAAGGCAGATAGGAGACTGAGCCGCTGCCTCAGGACACACTGGGGTCAGGAGCTCAGAGGTGCCGGGTCACCCTGTGGCACCATGAAACATGAGCATCTTATTTGCGCCACTGAGGATTCAGCTTTGTAATAGGACCTACTAAGTTACATTTTTATTTTTAACATCAAAAAGTGACCCTTGGATAAAACTCTTTTATAATGTCAAGGTTCCAGCATTAGATGCAAACCCAGGGCTACAGGTTGTGGCAGTCTCCTCATGGCCGAGAGCCTCCCAAGTTATCTCCTAGCCAGACACCAGGAAGGTCCAAGGCCCGAGCTTCCCCCGTAGGGCAGGGTCCTGTAGCTGGCACCGTTGTGCATGTGTAGGGGACCAGGCTGGACCCTGCCAGACCACACCCTCTAGGGGCCCTGAGGTCCCCGGGAGCTGAGGGAGGACACACACCCCCGGCGAAGTGAGCAGACAGTGGACAGGGCAGGGAGACGGCAGCTCCAGACAGACAGGACACATGCCCCTGGCGAGGCTGAGAGCACACACGGTGGAGGTCACAGAAGGCTGAAAACCAAGCCGGAGAGCCATGGGGAGGGAGAGGGGGAGAGGACCCCCTCACTTTCTTTTAGAGACCAGAATTTCCAAAGGCAGTGTTGGGGAATAAGGAGAGATAACTCTGGTGTTTGGGTTAATCGGATGAAGGACATGGCTTAGGGTTGGATCAAGAGTCATTTATTGATCTGTAAATATGATTTCTCAGATTTGGGGGTTTCCCCCAGGTATTAACAAGCTGTGGTGTGTGTGTGTGTGTGTGTGTGTGTGTGTGTTTGTGTGTGTACTAATTACAACCTGTGCAGCCCTGATCAATAGCCCTCTCCTTGTGCATTCCCATTTTAAAGCAGGGAACTAATTCCAAACCTAAAGCCGCGTGTTGGGCAAAGCAGTAGTGTCCAGCACAGTCGTCCCTCGTCTGCGCTCCCTGCACCCTCAGCTGACACAGTAGATCCGCTTTCCTGAGGTGTGTGAAGCCCCCCAGGCCAAGGGGGACTCAGGGCAGTGATGAAAGCTACCTGACAAGATTTAAATAACAAGACAGAAACACTAAACTTGCTGGAAGATAAGTTAGGTAGACCTCTTGAAGATATTGGCATAGGAAAAGGCTTTATGGACAAAACCTCAGCAGCACGGGAACTAACACAAAGAAACAACAAATGGGATTTTATCTTATTAAAAAGCTCCTCACACCAAGAGAAACACCAACAGAGTAAAAACACAACCTACTGATTGGGTAAAAAAGTTTTCCAGCTGTACCTCAGACAAAGGGCTACTATCTAGAATATATAAAGAACTGAAAAAAGTCAGACCCCCCAAATTCAAGACCCAATTCAAAAACAGGCATCTGAAATGAACAGACATTTCTCAGACAAAGAAGTAAAAGCAGCAAATAAATATATGAAAAAATGTTCAACATCACTGGTCATTCGAGAGATGCAGATGAAAACAACACTGAGGTTCCACCTCACCCCACAAAGAATGGCTGCTATCAAGAAATCAACCAATAACAAATGCTGGCGGGGCTGTGGAGAGAAAGCAACCCTTCTCCATTGCTGGTGGGAGTGCAGGCTGGTGCAACCACTGTGGAAAGCAGTATGGAGATACTACTGTATTTGAATATTATTGTAGTTTTTCCCCCTTGCATTGTTCTTCTTTGAATGGTTTTAATTTCTGTATGTGATAATATACACTGAATAATTGTCATCAGGGTAGGAATTAGAAAATGTCTTCATGACTATGAAACACTAAGAGTGAAGTATTTTCGGGTAGAAGGGATTTTCCCAAACTGTATCCTTCTGATTACTGCCTTTCCTGTTCGCCTGGTGCTGAGCCTCCCTTCATCCTCTCATGAAAATCCCCTTCATCTCTGCTCCCCATTGTAAAAACTTAGGTGTTTGTGCTTGGGTTAGAGTCGGGGGCCACTGTTCTGAAAAGACATCCCATCCCTGTCTTATTTCTGTAGTATCAGCTATAGTAATTCCGAGCTCTATTAATCAGAAACAAGTGCATATGACAGATACTTACCTATCCTCTCCTTAGAATATGCAAATATTAATGAGACCTGCACAGTAGAATAATTGTCAATGAGCTCAGGAAGACCAGAGAAACTGATGCACCTCATTTCCCCGCTTAATAGGAATGATGCACTCCTTGCTCCATGCTCAGCACAGGAATACAAACCTGACTTCCAGGAAGTTACAAATCATTAGTTGAAATAAAATAGCCAATGCTAAAAATACAATGGAAAGCGATACGCATCTTAAGGGAAGAGGTTTATAGGCTAAGGCAATTCAAGGATCATAGAGTGAAAAATCAGCCTCAGAAACCATGAAGGGGCTGCTCCCTGACCAGCAAATTGGCCGGCACTGTCCAGTGTCCAGCTGTGCAGAGAAACAGGCCCATGCTGGCAGGGTTCGAGCAGGCTTCCATCTCCTTTGATGGGTCTTCATGCTGGAGATCACTGTCTCCAGGCTGTGGAAGATAAAATAAGTCAGTGAAGAATTTACATAAATTCATTTACGCAAAATGTTTTTGTGCAAATATTCTTGACATTTCAAGAACAACTATTTCAGGCTAACTTTCTGCTTTTTGGTTTGCTTTTTGGTTAGTGGCAGCCTGTGTGACTGTGTACCACTTAGTCCCTCCTTAAAGCTAGTTTTGTGTTCACTAGAAAGATTCTGGGAGTTTGGGCCGCTCATTCTGTGCATGGTGTCTGAACTTTGCACTGTCTACATGCGACTGGACCTGTCTTTCTGCTCTGTGCTTTAGGGCAAGTTTAGTGCTGAGAATCGGGGAGACCCTGCAGCTCTCAGCATCCTGGGAAGACCCCCTCAGTGTCTGGGTATCTAAGGCTTTGGCCAAGGCTATGTCCACATCATGAAGTGGCTGTCTGAATTACTCGGCAATTTTTCTTTTTTCTTTTTGTACCGGGGATAGAACTCAGGAACTTGCGCTTGCAAAGCAGGTGGCAGAACCACTGAGCTAAATCCCCGGCCCCTTACTTGGTAATTTTGGCTTTTGATTTTCTTTTTCAATTCAAAACCATTTTAACACAGTGCTGGAGGAATGGAACCTTGTGTGCATCAGCTTCCCTGGGGCCCTGCTCCTGTTCGGTTCCCAGCGTGAAGCAGCAGCTTTCTGCAGCTTCTGGAAAAATGTGAAAGGAGTTTGAGTTAATCTCACTTTTCTGACAAAACTCCATGTGTGAGATTAGATAATGAGGATAAAAATTAAAATGTCATCATGCTTTTGGATTGGCTTGCAATCCCGGGCAAGGGTTCTCTGCAGATGATGCTCTTCTAGAACGCAGACCCACACCTTCACTCCAAAGGACACAGTTCGTTCATTCATTCATTCATTCATTCACTCATTTAAACATTCAGTAAATATTTCATGAGCAAAGACGTCTATGTCAACAATTGTAAATGCTGCGGAATTAGTGGTAAAAAGACAAAACTCTTACACTAAAGTTTCTTACATTTTGCTGTGTGCAATAAACAATAAAGCATCTAACAAGTAAATATCTACTATATCTGTTTTACCCACAGTTTTCTTTACCGTCAAGCAAAGTGTTGTGTACATAGAATTTAATAGGCTATCTTAAATGAAAGATTTAGTTTCACTTTGGTATTTTACAAACCAGCTACTTATAAATGGGAACTAAATAGTTATCTCCATAAAGATTTAAAGTATCGGATGTATTTAACCTGTGAATCCCAGGCCTAGAATGTAGCGAATGGCAGGACTGTCTTTTTCACTTCAGCACCAAATTATGCACAACGCACTGTGAGAGTTCAGGGTGCTGCAAGCCAGGAGTTGGCCATGTGCTGGCTGGCTAGACACAGCTAGTGGGCTGGCTGCATCTGAAGGCACCATGCAGGATGAAAGAAACTCATGTTTCATGTGAGTCTTTCTTCACTGTTACGGATGCTGTCTCACAGTTCACAATAGGAATCAAAACATACCAAAGAGAAAGAAGGCTCTGAGCTAGTGATTGACTGGGCCAGACAGGTGACAGTGACCACTCGATAAAATGCCTAATAGGTCATTATGGGTGTGAGGGCTAAAGCAGTTAACCAAGCCCTCTGCAGCTGCAACTGAAGATAGTCTTTTCCATGTGGTCTTAATGTATAAAATGAAGTGGTGAAGGTAGAAAAGCAGAAATACCAAGTGGGAGGCTAAAATGTATTAAAAGTAAAAACATTGATCATTATGTTATTGGATAATCTCAATCTTTGAAGTATAATTCTTCCTTTTCATCATTATGACTAATTAGTATTTGATTACAGTGTGCGTTTCATTTCATTCATTCGACAAACACAAGAGTACTTGTAACATTCCAGAAAATTGTATGTTCGCTTTGCCAAAATCCTCTAATGGAGGCAAACTCCTCCATGTCTTCATGAAGTTTCAATTAACTGGCCCTTGAAATCCTTCCTCTTAAATCCATCCCGGTTGTCCAACCATGTAAGAGTACTCAATTGGAAATTCTACACCATGAACATAGGAACAAAGTGAACCACTTGACGAAATGGTCCCACTCAGTTTGAATCTTGACATCTGTCCTTCAAATGAAAAACCTCCAGGAAAAAAAGTGACCTTGTAAATTCATGATAGCTTCCATCAGTGTCCACTGGCAGAACAGAGCTAATGCTAGTTGAGGTTGTAATTACATGGCTACAGTCAAACTGTTTGGCATGTGTATACTTTATACATGAGATTTGTTCATTTGCTTAATTGACCCATATTTATTAAAGGGTAAGTAGGTGCCATAAATCACAAAATTATAATTCTTACTGCTCAAGAACCCAAACAAACAAGTGAATAAGTAGACTCGCAAATAATTAACAATTAAACCTTTACCAAAGAAGTATTTCCTTGGACTCCAAAGCCTTACTTATTAGAACCAATACCAAGAGAAAGGGTGCTTTCTTTTCTTACCTTTCCCGTGGGGTAGAGGTTACAACCCAGTTGCATGGGAGAAAGGAAGCAAAACAAAATCAAATGAACAAATGGGAAAGATTAACCTGAAGAAATGTAGACAATCTACATATTCGGGAACACTTTCTTAACAACAGCTCTTTTCTGCTACTATCTCAACTCTGCAATCCCAGTGGAACTGAATATTATATTTTTTATTTGGATTGATTTCCCCAGATTCTTTGTTAGCTGAGAAAACTGATATTGAGTGCATTCTCCAAATGACTGTGGTTTCAAATGAGGTATAGTCAGAAAAGAATTTTAATTCCTCTACTTTTTAAAGGAGATTATTAATGTTAGTTATGTATCATTATAACATCAAATATTTTAAAACTGAAGGCTAAAGTCACAATTTAAAACAGGACTTTATCATTAGGGTATAACAAAATTATGTTTTTTTAACTGGTAGATTTTTCTCCAGAGTATTCAAACCTTGTACATTTAAGATGTGATGACTTCTCCCTCGTTTGCTGGCTGAACTCTGAATGTCAGCCAGTGATGCCTCTGCAGAGAGGCACGTAACTGACACAACACTGCATGAAATACGCGGGCAAGCACTGACCCTGTAATTAAACCACATAAATAATTTTAATTCATACTTATCTCTCAATTTCATCATTACTTTAGAAGTAATTCAATAGTTTTTGTTGTTTTGTTCATATGGATAGCACATAAGCTGTAAATATGAAATAACAGGAAAACAAGAATATTAAAACATTTATGAAAAAATACGAAGAAAATAACCTCAAAAGAATTGTTGTTTTTCAACTACAATTTTTAGAAAGATGTGCAAAATGAGATAACATTGGTCTACAAAAATGTGTATTTTACAGTTATTGGCTAATAATACCTCTAATTACTTTAAAAAGAAACTACACTTTAATACCTTCATATAATTGATTACAACAATCTTTTAAAATACATTTTTCTTCTCCAAATAGAAGCATAACAAAATTCAAACACGATTCTCCTAAGATTTGAATAGGAAAAGCCATTTTAATTTTGGCAAGTCGACAGAGTTTCCACGTGCTATTTTGGCCTAAGTCCGATGGAGAATGGCATGAATGCGATGATTTCTGAATGTCCCTGACTCGCAAGCACTCAGCAGCTGTTCAGTTGGCTGATTGGTGAAGCACTACTAGAAACCTGTCAAACTTTTATTCACAAGTGTATCACAATCAGTAGTGCCTTCTTAGAGATGAACAGTGTGCGTGTGTATGTGAGTGTGTGTGTGTGTGTGTATAACATACCAAGTGCACACAACTTGGTATCTCACCAAAGCTTTTGGAGAAACCACAGCAAGCGCACATTATAATCTCATCCTTCGTCTTAAACCCTAGAACTAAAGAAGCATAAATTTTTAAATTGCATAAATGTGGAGCCATGCTCAGAAGCAAGAAGGAACATTTCAGAAGATCAAAACTGAGTTCGTTATTCCTGAGACACCGGAAGGAGATGGGCGGAGCCACAAAACAAGCAGCTCGGAACACTCCAGGAATAAACTGAAGCTGTACGTGGACACGTGCTGCGGAGCGGGTGGCCCAGGCACTGCAGGATTCCCGGGACCCGAAGGACAGTGTTGGTGTCCAGCCGGGCTCTCCTCGCCTCCCCTCCCACAGCCCCTGCGCCCAGCACCAGCCACAGCAGGGCAGAGGCAGCGCCCTAGACCTCGGGCAAAGCCAGAGGAGAGTGGAAAAAAGACCCAGAGGAAAGAGCAGATCAGCTCTACCCAGCGCAATGTGCTCTTCTCCCAAATCATGGGAAATTCTGCCCCAGACCGACTGCTTAACTTAAATTGCGGAACATCAAGTCTGAGAACCTTGGGTGGACCCATGCAACCTCTTAGAAAGCCCTGGCCCTGTGAAAGAAAGGACAACTAGGAGAACTGAAATCAGAGAAAATAGATCAGAAAGAGCAGTGATTATCCATCATCGCTGCACTGGAATCTCTTCAAGGAGGAAGCTCTAGGTGGTGATGATGTGTACAAATCTGGCTGTGGTAATCAGTGCTATCAAATCCTCGTGGTGCACACAGTGTATACAGCTTTGCTTGTCAAATGATTTGAAGCAAACGAAACGCACGTTAGGACCTCAGATATGTTCATGTAATCGGTCCAAAGTGCTGATGGGGACCAGAATTTTTTCAAACTTCTGAAGTGATAAGGCTGTGCAACCAAGGATTGAATCCTTTTTATAGGATGCTAATAACACCGAATGAAATCACAGGTACAGCCCCCTAGACCTGAAGAAGACATTCAATCTATAATGCTAGAAAGATGGTCAAAAAGCCTTCTGGCTTTTCATTCTAGCTCTGTCCTCAGAGGGCCTTGCCCTGTGGCCATGGCCCATTAGGAGAGGTTTTGATCACAGAGGATCTTCGATTTTAGGGCATCTCCACAGGAAATCCTGAAGATTAAGTAAACAAAAGTCACAGGAAGTAGAACTACTTTCTTTTATTCAGCAAGCCCCAGTGTGAGACACGGGCTCCTCCAGATCTGGAACAGATGTACTCAGGCCTGCTGACCCCAGCCCATGAAGTACAGTGTGGAAAACAGAATGGAAAGATGTTAATTTAGAATCAGAGATGTTACCCTGAGCGGAGTCAGAAAACATAAGGGGAGGCTTTTACGTAGCACAGAATCAGAACAAATGAAATCAGGCATATGACCAAAATGTTTTAGAGCCTCAGAATGATTGCTTAAGACATCAATTCTTCATTCATTTACTAAAAATAAAAGGTGGACTGGATTTCTACCATATGTCTGCATGGCACACAAGCGAGTAGAGTAGACACTGAGTGTCTCAAGGGGCTGACATTCTAGTGGGGGTGTGCTTCGGGAGGCACGAAGTACCCAGATTCATAAACCAAGAAAGCATTACACCTCGAGTACCGAGGGCTCAGTGAAGTGCTTCTAAACTCCATGCTACCTACAGCCTCAGACTATGACCTCAGTTGGAAATAGGGATTTGGCTTGGGTTCGACCTTAACCCGAGTGCCTGCTGTACTCCCCGGGAAGGAGATGACATGGGACACTGAGGGAGGGCACGAGGGGACAGCAGAGGAGAGGCCAGAGCTGTGCTTCTGAGGGGCAAGGTGCACCGGCACCATCAGGAGCTGCATGGGTGAGGAAGGTCCACTGGGGCCCGGTGCTGAACTTAGTCCTCCCCAGAACTTAGTTTTGGACCTCTGGCCCTAGAATCGGGAGAGAATGGGTTTCTGCTGTTGTAAAACACATAGACTTCAAGGATTTATTTTGTAGCTGCCCTAGGAGATAACACGGCAGCAATTCACTCACTGTTGCAAAGAATTCATAAGGGAATAGTATGAGAGAAAGCCAGTGAATGACATTTATTCTGGGGTTTGAATGAAAACAAAGAGCTGACTACAAAGTTTCCAGCTAGAAGAAAGGTGCCCACAGGGTGTTACGATGGTTAGAAGCGTGGTTCATTTCAGCAACAAAAGTGAGGCTGGGACTCAAATGGGCTGAGGGCAAGAGGGTAGAAGACGAGGTAGGGAATTTGACTTGCAAGTAGCGTAGGATTTGTACAGATTTTCATTTCAAGGGCAGTTTGAAAATGTAGGAAGAGTTTTAAAGAAGCAGAAAACCAAGTCAACGTGGTATAAGGCTAAACCCCCTCTCTGCTGTCCGGGAGTGTATTCCGTGTGGCTCACCTTCCCTTCCAGTGGCTCACATGTGGTCACAGAGGGGGAGGGCCCCGGGGCAGGGGTGGGGAGGATGAACTGATGCTGGCTTCCTTGGAATGAGAGACTCCTAAGAGACTAGCAAGGCCCCGTTCTGGGAGTGTCCACCCTGACTGCGGGTGACACTGTCCAACAGGCCTACTTCTGTTACAGAAATACACAAACAACAAATTACAGAGAGGAAGCAGTGCGCTGTCCCTCATAAGGACAATTCTGGAAACCCCCAGCCAGGCCTCCTGTGCTGCGAGCACTGCAGGAAGCAGCAGGTCGGTGGTGATCCCTCAGAAGCCACAGTGGAGCTGCCATGCAGTGGCCTTTGCTGAGGTTGCCAGCAGGCTGAGGGCAGTGGGGATCTGGAGACTTCCTGCTTGCCTGGGGACTTGTTCTGCTCAGCTCTTGTGAGCACAGGAAGAGGAGCGTGTGCCCCCAGCCGGACAGGGGACAGTGGGACACCCTCCTCCTGCTCCAACACTGCACTGTGCTGAGCGGCTGTATTGCGTTCACGTCGAGGCCAGCCCGCCTTGCAGCCGGGAAGACACTGGGGAGGAGGACAATTTAGCGGGCTGTGGGGGTCTGGAAGGGTTAGCCGCACCTGTGCACCAAGCGTCTGGACTGCGGAGCCTGCGCCTTCCAGCCCTGCGGGAGGGAGGGGCGCAGGCCCGGGCGGCATGGGGAGAGGGGACCCGCAAGGCCTGCAGGGCTGGGGCTGCATCGCTGAACTGGAGAAAATGGAATACACATTCACTGCAGAAAGTAAGCAGGAGGACAAGGATGTCTTTGACAGGGAGCTTTGATAGTGAAGTTCTCAGTTTACAACTGAGAGGGGTCCCCCCCCCCCCCCCCCCCCGTAAGTGATTTGTGTCTCTTTGCAAGTTCCTTCAGGTAAATTAGCTGTTGAGCAGCGTGGAAATTCTTGATGGCTAAAACGTAATGTTCTCTACTCAGGGACATGAATAGCAACGTTTAAATTAGAGCAAGCATATATCAAACAATCACAGCCTAACAGATTTATTAAGGTTAAATTTTTCTGATAACTTCTTTGTTCCACTCAAAACACCACTCATTTGTGCAGGGTAAAACTTTACAGTTTTTTTTTCTCAATTTCCGACCTGTAATTTTGATAATATGCGTTAGGTGTCCCCGAATTTTAAAGACATTTTTGAATCGCTACCCTGAAACCGTTTTCCTCAGTCGGTCTGCAAAGGGGGCCAAGCACGGGAGGGAGAGGGGCCGTTCGGAAGTCAGGGGAGTGGAGATGCGTCCACTGCACACCGCCCTGTGATGAGTGACGAGAGTGCTCACTGCACACTGCACACTCACGCTCATAAAAAGAAGTATGTGAACAACACCCTGCGTTCTGCAGTACACTGGTTCCCGAGCCCCACTCCTCCTGGGTTCCCACCCATCTGCCTTAGGCTAAGCTGGGATGGACGGCCTCCCGCCCAGGCTGCTGCCTGGGACCTGGGCCCCAAGCTGCAGAGGCAGAACGCAAGGCCAGAGGCCTGGCCCTGGAGCTCCAGCCTGGCAGGGCGGAGTTCCGCCCACTTCCGGTGCCTGACTTCCGGGGCCTCAATGCAGTCTCCTGCCTCGGCCTTCTGAGGCTCTCGAGTGCCAGGCAGGGCTGCTTCCGGGACACCGTCACAGCCCGGGCTAGAGGGCACTGCTGTGACTTTGTTTCCCTCTTCTGTGGAAAGAGACTATCATTTGACTCCATCAGAATGTGTCTATCTCTTATCAAATCTTAGCAGATGCCTGATGCACCTTTAATTAAAACTCTGCAAAACGCACGTTTGGCCTTCATACCTAATGTTTATCATTGAAATATTTTACCCAATCCTAAATGTTTGTGCATGTGTGTACAATTATTAATCATTAATCCAAATTGTAAACGCTGGACATTTCCCTGAATCACTGCTTTTTAGGTATAGCAATACAGTATGGATCCTTAAAATATGTATTTTAAAGTGCCTGTATCATTTGCGCCATAAAATATATGTTCCCTAATATATACTTTAGTTATTTTAGCTGATTCATAGACCTGAAATACTTTATCTTCACAAGTTAAGGCAGTGTTTCTTAATACTTCCAGTTTAGGAAAAATAAAAACAAGAACTAGAATTTTAAAATGGAAGGAAAATGCCCTCTAGTGGTAGGTATTTTAGTTGAGTGAGTTTTGGTTATTTTTTAAAACATTAAACTCATTAACTTGTTTAAAAAATATTTATTAATCAAGTGCCTTCTGTGTTCTGGATTTTGTTAGGCCCAGAATATAATTGTGAACAGATAGAACAGAAAGGGAGCAAGACCTGCTGTAATTTACATTCTAGTGAGGGTTAAATTCAATAAAGATAACAATTGGTGGTTCCATCTTTAGTGTATGATGAGGTCACGAGCAGAATTTTGAGACAGAACAGAAAGCAGACTTGCCTTAAGTATGGATTTAATGATTTCGGAGCCACTTATTCCCATATTTCCAGGAAGTATCAATCTTTTAATTGATATTATGTGGATTAGGAGTGGTTGGTGATCTTGTTGCTGTTGCTTTGACTTAAACACTGGAGGCCAAAAGGTTTGTGAAACTAGAATCTCAAAACCAAAAGAGAGCTCAGGGTCAGTCAATCAGCTGTCCAGAGACAGCTTGGAGTCCTAATCAGACTCACAACGGATCTAGAATTTTGTAACAGCTTCACAGGGTTTCCAGAAGAGAGAAAACGCAGCGTGTGGCTGAGGGAGGGCTCGCAGGTGCACAGTAGCAGAGCCTTCCTCTCAGGCGGGAACAGAGCCTCTTGACTGTGAGGAAACAGCTCGGAGGAGCCGCAGTCCTGCACAAGAGCCCGGGCGGAGGAAGTCGGCGAGCGCCTGCAAGCCCACTGCTTCTGTCCTCCCAGGGTGGGTCCTTTTTCAATTTTTAAAATTTAATTCCTAGATTAGACTCAAACCCTTGCTTACAAAGAGCTCCCGACAGCCTCAGTCTCCGCACAACACGTTCCCCGTTCCGGTCTGCTTGCACGCAGTGCGAGGCCGGATCGGGACAGCTGTGAGAGTGGATGCCGACATCGCCGGAGCAGCCCAAGCCAGGGTTTGTCGTTGGCTCCATCCCAGGAAGCCCACCCAGGGCTGTGGGCCTGCAGTAGGGCTGGGAGCAGGTGTCCCAAGGACGTGCTCGGGCCGGGTCCAGCCCAGACTCACTCGCACAGTGCGTGCGACCCCCGGGAGGCGGCGAGCGGCCTGCAGAGGTTGAGCGCGCCCTTGGAAGCCATGCGCACGCGCGGCTCGGCGGAGGAATGTCCTTTAGTCCAGGCGGCAAGCGAGGCGGGCCTGGCCTGCGGCAGGTGCGCTTGCACCTCTGGAGACGTCCAGCCACTATCTCAATGATTTAACAGCAGCACAGCAACTCCAAATTTCATTTTCCTGAAATGTGAAAACAAATGTAACAGAACTTTCTTTCCAACAAATGCTTATAGTTTTAAAAAATGATTTACGGGGGAATGCTTCACTCAGTGTGCTGTTTTGAATTTTTAGTAACATATATCATTTTAAATTTTTATTACCAACCCTTATGCAAGTGTCACAAACCATCAATACCTTCCTAAATGACTCAAATGTTATATATGTACACTTTCATAGATAGACAGACAGAATTATTTTCAGAGCAGTGTTAGGGACTGGACCCTGGGCCTCCCCTATGCTAGATTTGTGCCCTGCCAAAGAACTATACTCTCAGTCCTGAACAATTAAAGAATTTGATGAAATCACCTGGGTCCTGAGAATATTATCTAAAATCACTGTATTATTTTCGTTATGCTGCATTTACCTTTCTAGTAAGAGATTTTGTATGCCTGACTGGAGTGCAAATCACTGCCTGAATCTAAGGGTTCCACTCTGAGGTCGGGCTAAATGAGACAATGTTTTGAAGTCTACTCCGTCTAAATAGGTGGCGGCTTGTCCAGCCGAGGATGTGCACAGAAATAGTCAGATATGTCACATTATCAAACTAAGGCAGAGGCCGGGGTCCTCACACATGCTTGCTGTGTGGCAGTGGGACTGGATTGGGTGGTGAAGCTGCTGGCCAACACACCTTGTAGTCTGAAGCAAACTCTGTATTTGGTTTATGCATCTCCTCCCCGAGAGGAGTTTCCAATGCCATTTGAGCACTCAGGATGTTGGCTTGTACACTGCATATATTGGCCACCCATGGAGGTAGCATTTCTTGCATGCATTTGAATTCAAGCTCAAATCCGGACACACTATGCCTACAAATTTTCCTCACACCTTTTCCATAGCTTGGCGTGCATTGACATGCTCTGAGCCATATTCCCCTCACATTTCTCTCTGCTACTCCATCTTATTCTTTCTTCAGTGAAGGCCAAGATCTACTTTTATTAATACAACCCCTCTGCTCCCAAATATCCCACCATCTGCCCCATTTCTCAGCCCTCACTTCTCTGTAGTCTGACCATTCTAGCTTCAGTGACCTCTCATGAAATAATCTCCAACTCTTTCTCTCCCTAAGAATGAGTTCTCACTCCACAATGCTTTCACAGAAGAGCAGTGCCTTTTCCACATACATTTGGGTTTGCCCGCCCTTGCCAGTCCAAGGAGAGCATCTCAAGGGAAGTATCTTCTCTGCCGTGTGCCTGCTGCACCAACTAGAGCACCACCTGGCTTGGGAGTCAGATACATGGGCTTGGACCTGCCACAAACTTCAAAGCGTAAGCTCACAGTCAACCAGACAGTGCTTCTCAAACAGCACAGATGCAAATCATCTCTGGAGCCTGGCAGATGCAGACGCTAATGCAGTAAGTCTGTGTGGGTCTGAGATTCTGTTTTTCTAACAAATTCCCAATTGATGCCAGCATTGCTGTTCCAGAGACCATGCAGCAATGAAAAGAAAGACGACGCCCACACAGAGACCCTTAAATCAGAAACAACAGCAGCAGAAACTCACAGAGAAGCAGGGCACAGTTTTGAGGAGTCTGAGGACTGGAGTTGGGGTGCACACTCCTGCCTTGGAATGCTTGTGACATGGAAGTCACAAGCCTGTATTTCCACATCAACGTACTCTGGGTGTCCAGCCAGTGTCTGACCCTGAATCCAAGATCCAGAACTCTGAATCGACAAATGCATGACTGATGAATCATGAAAATCTATGGGGCTGGTTTTCTTATTACATAAAGAGAATCTGATTTTCTTGATTTGGGCCATGCATTTTGTCTAATATCATGCACTGTATCTGTACATATCTCTAGATATATTGAATGCTGCTCTCTTCCCATCTGCTCCAAGTGAGAGCATCATTCTGATCAGTTGTCTAAATGATTCACTAAGGGCGTCAGACAACTCCTAACTCTCTGGTTTAGACAAGAGTTAATGAAATTGTGCAATCTAATGTACGGTGTCCATTTTTGTAGATCAAGATAAAAGAACCCATGGCGCATGGAGCCCAAAAACCCAGTAACAAGAGTGAAAAAAATTGAAACGATGCATATGTGGATATTAAATTACTCTCACTCATTTCCATCCCTCAGGGTTGAGATATTCAGGAACTGAATACGCTTAACAGAGCTCTGAGGACATTGCCAAGGGCAGAGAGCAGTGTCGGTAATGCTGCAGGCGACAGGGCTGAGCACACACCCACTGAAAGAGCTGCTGCTTCTGGGTCCCGATACCCTTCCTTCGGTTTTGCAGAGAAAGCAGAAATGGTTCTAAGTTTCAGAAAAAAATATTAATAATTTATTGTACATGGAAACTAAGTGGTAGTGTAAGCCAGCTGCTAATGGGAAACCCCGCTTCCAATGGCGATGAGCTTCTGTGCGGAGCACTTGACTTTAAATGGTAGTAGGAAAGCCTAAGATCAGCACCTTCAAGTTTCCAGTAAAAAAAAAAAAAAAAAAAAAAGAATAAGCTGTTGAAGACCAAAAAACCCAGTGCATTTTTTTACACAACTGCTTGCTCTTAGCTCGTTCTGTTTCCATTAACACGCATGCCTGGGTTTATTACTGTCCTCTGCTTGACCGGTGTTGCCTTAGAACATAGCTGGCTGGGGAGTTCCTTAGGAACCAGCCTCGTCTACACTTGCTCCCGGTGGGTCACCACGGTGCACAGAATCCCATTCTCAAGGTGTTTGCTCGAGTTCGGGGCAGCGGTGCAGCAGGTCAGCAGCCCCTCAGCATAACGCGCTGTGTCCTCTGCCTTCTCGCCCTAAGTCCTCCCGCGTGTAGCTTCGTCAGAGGCGCACTGAGCTGTGCGACACCACTAGAGAAGCCGACAGGAGAACCCGGCTTCTTTCCAGACGCTACAGAAATTTGCTGCAAGGGACACCGCGGCCCAGAGACTGAGTACATTTGGGAGTGGATTCGTTACCAGAGTTCCACGCAGTGACAGTGCTGCGGACTCCTTGGTGAGGCCCTGGTGCAACTCCAAGCGGAGAAGCAGCGGAGCCGCCTGGCAGGGACTTCTGACCCAGGGACTGAGGCGACGGTTGGATGTTGTTTCAAGCCACAAACCTCCAGTAATCTGCTGGAGCAACATAGGAATGTAATAGGTAGGCAACTAATCATAGGCTTTAGATCTATACAAATATGACTCCACACATATTTGCAGAAAGAATGGCAATGGGCCGTTACTAGCAAGTCGATTCTAGCACTCAGAGAGCTCTTCACCGCGGCACGCACACGGACGGAGATCGAGGTTTGCCAACCCGTGAGGCGGCGCTGGCGGTGTGAGAGCGATGCTCAGGGCCTGTGCAGGACCGAGGCCTGGCCCTGCTCCCGGGAAAGGAGCTCGAGAGTGCCCGGGTAACGGACGCTTGGAGCAGTGCGTGCAGCGCTGGGCGGACTGGAGAGGCTGTCTCAGCGTCCTTGGCTAAAAGCTCCTCTGCTGGCCTCACCCCACAGACCTGAGGAAGGGCACAGAAGAACTCCGACCTAGAGGTGCACATTCGCATCAGAGAGACGCTCCCTCAGGAGCAAAAGTGAATTCAACCTGAGAGGAGCTAAGTGCTGAATTTAGAGGCGAAACTTAAAAGCCACATAAACATCTTTCTGGATTTTAATAGAAAGAAAACGACTTAGAATTCATCTTATGATGGAACTAAATAAAAAATAATTATCCTATGAACCCTTACTTACTCACAATATAGTTCTCTGACGCAGGCTTTGGATGACACCACTGGTACAGACCAGGTTCTGTGGGGCCTGAAGCTTACACAACACCATAGGACACCCTCTTACAGAACCAAAATTAGGAACGTAAATTTAAATAAGTGATCATTTATTTAGAAAAAGAAACGAAACCACAACAAATAAACCATTTCTAAAGGTACAAATGGCACAAGTATCATCAAATCCTGCAAACAAATATGATTTCTTTATTGACTCTCTGGCACACTTCTATCATCTGTTTTTGTTACATATTCAGCCACATACTTCTGACTGTCACCCCACTTTAGCAATGATTTTAATAGCCTTTACTCTAGAGAATAGAAAAATACCACCACATTATTAATAGTTTAGAAAATATTGTACCTTCACAACTATCAATTCATCTAATGTAAGCTTTTAGGATTTTTGTCAAATTGAGGGAAGTACACAACAAATTTCTTTTCTACAAAAGCCACAACTTTCCAGGGACTGTAGAAATATTAAATATTTCCTGTCCTCAGTGCAGCAGGGTCTTATGAGTTTTACAGTATTTTCCTGCACATTTTCAAATATGTTAATGTAATTCATTTCTCTTCAATAACTTGAAAGTCATAACCAAAGAATGCAGTCATTACTTTCACTCAAAATGTATCTCCTCCTCTTCAATCATTGCTTTTAATAGATTTTTCTGTTATAATTTCTTGCTGGCCTCAAAATGATTCCTACTAATGCTATTGCACATCGCTTTTTAATATTCATTCTTTATCTGAATTTTCTCTCAGTTTTTCTAACAAATAAATTTTAAGATGACAAAAGAAAGCATCTCTTACCCACGCCCAAGTCATGTTTTCTCACTTGTTACATTAAAATTCCTTACCATCTCCCCTACGTGAAGTTAAAACCACTTTATCAGCTGTAGCATGCAATTTTTGCATTTGGCTTAAGTTCCTCATTCACTTTCAAATCTTTAAAATATTTTACAGCTTTATAATAGGAAGCAGACTTTTTCTTCAGAGAAAAACCCAAGTTGTCAAGTGTGTTTAAGATAAACCAAGGAGAAAACATATAATTGTGGCAAAATACCACAGAAGTATTTTTGGTACCATAGCCGTAGCTTTTTATTCAATGACATTAAGGTTGAGTTGCTCGGGCATGTGTTCTTTGTGCTTAGTGTTGTTTTTTTGTAATGCTTCCAGTTTTAAGTGTAAGATTGTCATATAATGGACTGTGAAGATGAACCCAAGGCAGGTTGCAATTGTACTGTGTCACGTGAAGCTTCATAAAACGGACTTTCTGTTGATGAGCAGTTTAAAACACCTCTCAGAGGGGTTTCCATTATAACAGTAGGACAAGGTAATTGCCTTTGACTGACATTTATTAGATAATACAAAATCTACAGCTAGCAATGATCATTGATTTATAGTTGGTCTATTTACTTATTTGATTTATCATTGCTCTTTGCATTTTTCATACCAATTAATTTAAAAAAATTTTTAATTTACAGTTTTTTATTTTGGTGTTTTCTCAGTGCTTGTAAAAAAGATTAATCATATTAAATAATTAATTCTGTAATGGATATGAAATATCTGTTATATGAAGAATATCTCTTTCAACTTGTCCAGTGGAGGCAAGTATATTTTGCCTAAAGTATATAACTGAAATGTTTCTGAAATGTTCATTATTTCAAACTGGAATTGATTTTTTTTTTTATGTAGTATTTCTTACAAAGTTGGTCCAGTGTGTTTCTGGGTGAATTACTTTCTCCTGAAGGACACGTTGTCTCCTTGAGGTCAGTGGAGGAATAGTCATGTTTGCAAGCACACACCCCACTCACACAAACACACATAGACAGTGTGCTCGGGTTCTGGCCTGCTGTATGGGAAAACAGTGACCTGAAAATTATGTTTCAAAGGGAGAATAGAAGATGCCAAGACACTGCTCCAAAACCCTAAGATTGGTGGAGTGACTCCCCCACAACGAACTGTTCAAGTTTCCCACACCTCAGCCACCACTGGATCTGCCGCTTGATGGCCAAGTAGGAGAACAGGTTGCACAGCCTGGGCTTGTTGCAGAGCCTTCTCTTATTCTAGCTCTAACCCAAACTGCCAGCTTTACCATAATTCATAAATGGGCCAGAGCAGGTCATCTGGGCCAGGAACACATTGCTTCTCAAATCCAAAGAGCCCACTAGACTGTGTGCCTCTGTTCTCCAGGTAAGAGGGGCCAGACGGGGACTGCATCCTTCACCTAGAAGGAGTGAGTATCTGGACTCGCATGCCCCGCATGCACTACTGGATCTCTGGAAATTTCACTGAGGTAGGAAATCTCTACATTTTTGTTGGATTTACTTCCAACGCTCTGACATATAAATTTCCTATGAATAATCCCAGAGTGGTTGCTGCTTCTCATCCACTAGGTCCATTCAGCATGGTGCCATCTTGAGTGTGATGTCGGGGGTGAGTGAGGTGGGGACTGAGACCCCTGTGAGGTCAGAACGACTGAGGGCTGGAGGGCTGGTGGACCCTCAGTGTAAGACGGGACAGCTGCGCTGCTGGCCTCACTGGCTGGATGCAAGCTGCTCTGGTACTTCTCACTAGCAGGTATTTAACCACGGCATTTGCCTGATCAATAGCTGCAGACCAGACACTGCGGGATGTATTCATTTGCTCAGGCAATGCAATCACATCTGGTACAGAAGCTGGAACTGGAATCACTACTTCATTAAACGTCAGATAATCCACTGCCGTTCAGTGAAGAGCTCTGTACACTGTTCACAGCTCCTCTGTCTGCATCAGGGTCAGACAGGGGGCTGAGTGGGGAAGGACGAGCACCCTCATCCCACACCCTGGAGCTCCCCGAGGTGGCTTGCATCCCCCAGGGATGCAGCATGGCCTTTGGCTCCTTCCTCCTGCACTCAGGCAGCTCTACAGATCCGAGAGCCAGAGCAACTTCTTGCCTGGTGTTCCAGGACGCATCCGAGAGCCAGGGAAATGTCCAGGAGCAGAGCTCATAGACTGCTCTGTGAGCTGGAGCCGTGCTGAGGCTGCACTGACCGCTGGACCTTCAGCAGCCTGCCCTTACTGGTGCACCAGAGCCATGCTCTGGGCCTTCTGGAATTAGTATCGATTCACAGCAGGGTCGAGTAAGCCCTCAAAACTCTGAATACTTCCTTTTCCCTGAAGCACAGACACCCTGAGAAAAATCCAGAGGAGCCTCTGGGGAAAGCGGGGAAAGATTCATGGTATAAATGTGGGCTTACACTTTATTTGTGTGGTGCTGGCAGGCCCTCCGTCAAGGGGAGCGGACGTTGCATTCACTCCGGAAGCTCTGAGTCTCTACCTAAGTTGAGGTCTGGGAATTGACTACAGAGCTGTGACCCTCTTTGTGACTGAAATCAGACATCTGTCTACTTGGCCTAAAATTCCTCCTCTCACACAGACCAAGCAAGAGTCTGAGCACCGCTTCTCCATGTCACTTTCGGGGACAGGCTGCCCCGACGCTGGCTTTGGCTCTGCAGCGCCTTACAGAATCCACAAGCACGTCCTCTCCGGCCATTCGGTGACACCACAGGACCCCAGGTCAGTGGCTCCTTCCGCTTGGAAGCCCGGTTCAGGGGCAGTACAGCCACTGTGACCCCACTGCTCTCCACAGTCAGCGGGCACTGAGCTTCGGGGTCCCTGCCCCCCCTCCCAGTTCACTCTGGAAGGCTCTACTGAAGGTCACAGCCCTGCCACCCCTCTCGCCAGGGTGAGTAGCCCAGGCCCTAGTCCCAGCCGCCTCCTTTCACCTACAGACAACTCTCACTTGTGCAGCTGCAAGGGACTCAGAAAAACCAAACGAAGAATGAGAGAGGGCACCGGCGTCAGACTCACGTCCTAACTTCAAAGCTCATTGCAGAGCTGTGGGAATCCGTGCTCTGTGTCCACGGCTGGACACAGAGACCTGTGCAGAGTCATTCAGAATCCAGGAGTAAACCCTCACCTCCAGGTCAGCTGACTTCTAACAAGTGTGCCGGACACCTCACGAGGAGAGAGCACTCCTTTAAATAATGTACTTTTCACACTGGGCTCTCATGTTTGAAAGAACCTGTTAATGTCTTCTTCATGCCATATGTACAAATTAACTTCACATAGTACATGGGCCTACATTTAAGAGCTCTTTTTTTGTCGGTGCCAGGGATGGAACTCAGGACCTTGCACTTGCAAGGCAGGCACAGCACCACTGAGCTAAATCCACAGCCAAAATTCAAGAGTTCTGAAGTGAAAATGTTGGAATAATTTTATTAACTTCGGATTAGGCCAGACTTTATTACACAATTCAATAAAAACCCAAGAGGGAGAGACAATAAATTTTACTTCTATACACCAAAGAACATTATGGAGCAAGAGAAGAGACAACCCAGGAAATGCCAAGAGAAGCATATAAATCATATCTTTCTTTTTGTTTTTTGGTACCAAGGGTTGAACTCGGGACCTCATGCTTGCGAGGCAGGTGGCAGTACCAGTGAGCTAAATCCCTGACCCAATCATATATTTCTTAAGGGACTTATATCCTCTTATAAAAAATGCCTCTAACTGAATAACTAAAAAGTTAAAAACCAGACAAAAGATAGTTTAGATACTTCTTCAAACAAGATATATTAATGGTCATTAAGTATACAATGTGCTCAAAATTATTGGTCATTCCTTATTAGGAAGATGCAGAACACACAGTGAGATGCCACTGGACACACACTAGGACAGCTGTACACAAAAGACAGAAGACAGCTGTGGGAAAATTCTGACACCGCTACTGAGAAGTGAAGCAGAGCAGAGCTTTGGAAAATAGTCCAGCAATTACTCGAAATGGGAAACATGGAGTTTCCATAAGAGCAATGAAACTGGGGTCCAGACAAATCTTCCACATGAATTCTCATAACAGCATTATTCCTTATAGTCACGAAGTAGAACCAGCTCAGTGTCCACCAACCGCTGACTGGTCTACTGGAATCTCTTAACCCTACACAGTGAAATGTTATTCACGAGGAAAACGGGAAAGTACTCACACATTCCACAACATGGCTGAACCCCTGAAACATTATACACAGTGAAAGAATCAGCCACAAAAACCCACATATTGTGGGGTTACATTTATGAGAGATGTCTAGAGTTGGCTAATTGATAGAAACAGAGAAATGAGCCTAGGGCTGGGATGGCTGAGAGGATGTGGGGAATCTGCTCATGCATATGAAATTTGGGAGTGATGGAATTTCTAAGATGGAGTGTGCTGACGGTTGCATAAGCTTGAATATACTGTGATCCCCTAGAATTAAACAGTCTAAACGAGTGAACTGGTTTGTTTAAATTGGTGAATTATATCTAACTAAAGCACTTGAAAGAAAGAAGGAAAAAAAACAACAAGTAAATCGAATCATGAAGGCAGTTGCCACTGTAGTTGGTGAGCCCGACCACTCTGGAGAAAAGTGAAATTGGTAGAGAATAAACATATAGCCCTTAAGTGGCTCATTAAAATGTAGCTAGAATTTGCATGAGAAGACCTCATCCCAGGACATAAATATTCTTGCGCACATGTACACGCACATATAAGCACATATTTGAGACAGTAAAATGCCAAAATAATTATGACCAGGAAAGGTAATAAATAACATATGCATAACTAAAAGGAAAAAGTTCCAAATAGATAAGAAGCCATGGAAATTTAAAGACTGAAAAGCATTAGCTTGGTTATTTTAAGAAAAGCATACCCTTTTATAAGGTGATGGATTTTTATAATATAAATAATATAAAAATTAATTATAGTAAGAACATTGTATCTGTAGGTGTTACATGCATGGGTCAATCAAGCTCAGGTTGAAACTATTCTATTCAGAATGTAATTAAAAACTTACCAACTAAGAAAAGCCCAGGTCCTGATGGTTTCACTGCTGAATTCTACAAGACATTTAGAGAGGAACTATTGCCACTACTGTTTAAACTCTTCAATAAAATTGAAAGGGAAGCAATACTCCAGAATTCATTCCAGGAAGCAAGCATCACATTGATCCCCAAAGCAGAGAAAGACCCAACTGAAAAAGAGAACTATAGGCCAATCTCACTAATGAAC
>NW_004624739.1:32058518-32070973 GCF_000247695.1 Heterocephalus glaber | reverse complement strand
AAAAAAATTTCAAGTCAGTGTATTGTTGAGATTTTCTTTTTCTTTTCTTTTTTATTTTTTTTGGTACCAGGGATTGAACTTGGGTCCTTGCGCTTGCAAGGCAAGCGACGGAACCACTGAGCTAAATCCCCGGCCCTTGTTGAGATTTTCTCATGGATGACTCCTTAGTCTAATTTTCCTTCTGGAATATATACTACTCAACAAGCATTTTATTGATTTCAGTTCCGTATGGCACAGAAATCTTCAATGTGCACTTTTATTAATTTTTTGAAAATGATTGCCTTTTTAATATTTTAGTAGTAATAGTACATGGCTTAAACACATTATAGCAGGATTTTCTGGAAATTTTTATGTTCTAGAACTGAAATATAAAACTTTAATATTAGATATATAACTCTAAATAATAATGATAAAATTTTGGTTTGTTTTATCTAAAAATCAGAATGTCTTCTTAATTAATAGAAACTTATTCTATTGTTAGTTGAGGGGGAAAAGTGCCTTTTTTCCATTCCCACCTTCAGCCACATTTGATTGTAAGCAAGTTTACCATTTGGTGTTGGGCAAACTGTAGTAGGCCCCCTTTCACAGTATCTTTCAATTAACATAAGAGCCAAATAATCCAGAATATGTTCCTTTTGGCAAGTGATTACAATTTAAATAGAAAATCCATGAACTAGAGTGTAATACTTTCCATTTTAGAATTGGGTCAAATCTTTTATTAGTGGAATTATGATAGATTTTTGAACCACTAAAAAACCTGACCTTGTAGAAGGTAAGTGTGACAATAAAAAGCATAGATATTAAAGGAGTTCATATGAAGGAATCACAATGTGTATGTGAGAAGATATTATAAGAAAAATTCACTGGAGCTTGGCTTCAGCAAAGAGAGTTTAAAGAGTCATATGGAAGAACTTCTTCATAGATCTGAAAGCCTTCACTTGGGAACATGCCAGAGTCTCCTTTTTGAAGACATAAATGAAAAATAGACTGAATTTTATATTTCAGCCTTAAAATGCACAGTTTAAAATGCACATGGGAAGGAGCAGGGACCTTTCTGCTCTGCAGCCCCTTTAACTGAAAGGTGCGTGGAGTGGCAGCTCCTCCGCAGCCTGCTGCAGCCTCCTGACACCCCGGGGAACATTCTCCTCCCAGGCAAAGCCCACTGAAAGCAAAGAGGCTTGGGAGTTGCCAGCCCATCAAAAGCAGGGCCTGGGCCAGCATTAAGCTAATTATGTGCTGCCACCACTTTCTTACGCATCTTGGGGCTTTGAGCCAGCGCCTCTGGGATTTGATTTTGGAGTGACACAACCAGTTTCTTCAGAGTGTTTACCCCCTAAATGCTGGAGAGGGAAGGCCATCTTCGCAGAGGGGAGTGCACAGTGGATCAAAGGCCTGGGCTCGTGCCAGACAGTTGTGGCATTGCCAGTGTCAGGCCCCGGAGCACCGGCTTTCCTGGACTCCCATTTTCTCACCAACGATGCTGTATCTGGTTGGTTATGACTCACTCTGAGATGATGAAGTCAGTATGCACCTCGGTTTTTCTTTCACAGAACATCAGTAAACATATTTTAAGGAAATTTTTATACAAATCTTTGAAACTTTTGGCAAGGAATTTAGATAGACATCTGGAAAAGAAGCAGTATTGCTCATGCCCATCTAACACAGATTTTTGCTTCATGTCTACTTTTTTAAAAGACCATAGCCAAGTTCTTCTTTGCCAGGACCCTTTCTTGAGCAACAGTGTCTGCATTTCGGGCTACCTTCTCTACCTCAGACAAAGAAGTCAAAGTTTCTCTGTCCCTGCACTGTGTGGTATTGGGCTGTCACATGCAGTAAATCAGCAGCGTTTACTGTTGGCAGGAAAATCTAATCTGCACCCAGGAAGTAGAAACATAAACAGAGGCTCATAAGGAAGTTAGTAAGTGCATTTATTCTCCATCTGTTGCTGCTGAGTTTGGCTATAGTTGTCCTTCAGGTTGTTTGTATTCTCTGTCTTCTGCTATGTTCTCTTTGGTAGGGGCTCTGTGGGGCGGGTTTCCTGAGCGGACTCTTTTCCACACTCATTGAGGGCTGCTTGATTAATTGTAGCAGCACTTTAGAAAATTCTGGTGAAAATCTTTCCTGAGTTGAATTTTCAGAAATTGGCTATATAACAAAATAAGGAGTTCTATATTTCAAAGTACTGTGTTTGGAAGGGTTCCCAGAGTAAAGAAAACATTAATAGGCATAAAAGCTACCATATGGATGCTATAAGAAGTATAATGGAAAATGTCCAAATAAAGTAGTGGAAACTTCCAATCAAAAAGTACGAGGCGCAGTAAGGAAATATGCTCTTTCTCGTGTTTCTGCCAAAATGTAAGGACAATACAGCCTATGGTGTGAAGTCAGCAGATGCGGAAACTGCAGAAAAGAAGACTAGTTGCACCCAGTTTAATTTAAAATAATAAAATGTTGTGCTCGCTTTGGCAGCACATATACTAAAATAATAAAATGCTGTCCATATCTTAATTTCATTGCAGTTGTAGTCTATAGTATCTGATCTGGGGGTCTGTCGAGCCCACCCCCGGTTACTCTCATTAGATGGTATTAAACTCCTCATGAATGAATGAAGTACTCAGAGAGGCTTAATCTGAAAAGGAAGATCCTACTGTGTCCTGAAGTCAGTTAATGGGGAATTGTTTTCAAGTCTGTATTATGTAAGTAGATATGTGCAACGCATACATCTGGGAGATAAACCCTAATTACTTCTTTACAGAGTTTTAAAGCTAGTTAAAATGGTAACTGGCTACATGCTCTTTGTCCTCTCTACAGCAATCTTTTCAAGATTTTCAATAATGCTGATCTCTTGTTTGAGATTCTAAAAAATATTTCCCACCTGGATATAAAACTAATTATTTTATGTGATGTTCATAGGCTTCAGGTTAAGAGTATGATGCGTTTTCTGAGGTGTCAAGATTCTTCTGGGGTAGAACATCACACAGTAAACTCCAGCAGATGAAAGACAGAGCATTTCTGGGTCACACTGGCAAGGCTGCTGAGCAGGCTTTCGTGGGTGGGTCTGGCCCTGGTGGAGCTGCTCGGGTAGGAGGAGGCCCATTGGGCTGGTCATGTTGGGTATTTCTGTGAGGCCCCAGCGTGCAGGGTCTCCCCAACTGTCCACTACCCGGCTCCATGGTGACTACGGCTGGTGCAGAGCGGCCCAGAGCATGAACACTTAACAGGAGCAGTGCTTGGGGCGGCACACTTGCTCCTGTGTGTAAGAAAACTGACTGCATCTAGACAGTCTCTCATCTGGGTCCGGACGCACAATTTGCGAAGGAACACGCTTCCTACCGTGAGCACGCAGGCGTAAACTGCGCCATCACTGAGTACGGAGCACACAGGGCATACTGAGCTCCTGACAGAGACTGAGGGACCTGAGAAGAACCAGAAGCTCCAGTGCAGTGGGGAAACGCGGGTGTGAGAGGGACGCGGCCCGAGGTGGACACGAACACCAGCGTAGCTGGCCGTCCACGGCCTCGGGAGCACCCAGGAGGCAGCCTCGTAGATGAGCACAGGCCCAGGAGCTGGGGGTCGGGTCCCCGCCTGGAGCTGCTCCCCCGGGGTGGCCGCCGGTGACTCGGTCTGCAGACACAGCGAGCCCTCGGGGACACAGGTGCGTGCGAGAGCTTCAATTTACACAATGCGGCCTTGCCATTACTCTGGCTCTGTATTAAAGAAATATCTCGGGATAGGCAGGTTTATGGAACAGTAAGCCGTATCATAATTTTTAATTTTAAAATTAAAAGAAATGATTAGATTACATTGATTCCACGAGGCCACATAGAATTAAGCACTGATTATTTAAAAGGGTTATTTATCATCAGAGTCTGAGAGCAGGAGCCGCAGCTCCGGAGCTGCCTCTTCCAGTTTGGGAAAAACACGCAGCCTGCTGATTACCCAGCTGAGACGAGACAGCGGCCGCCGGGCCCTGTGCACGCGGACTCACACTCAGCGTCTCGGGGCGCTGCGCCCCGTCTGTCACTGCAGAGCCACTTGCTCTGCGTGGCGCGTCCAACGCTGCACCCCGAAACCCATGGCACCCCATTCGGGAACTTCAGCAACCCAGGCCCCGCAACCAGCTTCTCCAGCGAAGCCCGCTCGTGTCACTGCTTTCCTCTCACGTTTTCCTCTTGGGCGCTTCTCTGCCCAGCACCTCCCTCCCCCCGGCCCTGTGCGCAGTTGTCCTGAGATTGCCGTGCCCTCCAGGCGGCTGCTACCTCAGGAGGGTCCCCACGGTCTGCCTGAAGAAGTCTCCTGTCCCCCTCTGTGTGCGAGCTCGGACACACCGTGACCCATCTACACAGCCTGTATTCTGCATTCTTCATTCTGTTATAGCTCTGTCTGTAGTTTACCTTTTGGCATGACTATTTTTTCTCTTTCCTCTTTTCCCTTTGAAAAGAAATACTTTGAAATTTTATCACATATATATTGAACTGACATTATTGAAATTAATGCCAAAATTTTTTAAATTACTTTTAATCTTATCTAAATTTTTTACAAACTTGCTTCTTTCTTAAATCTACAAGCTAGAGTATACGGGCAGGGGATTTAGCTCAGTGGTTTCACCTCCTGCTGCCCAAGCTCAAGGACCTGAGTTCAATCTCCGGTACTAAAAAAAAAAAAAAAAATAGAGCATGTATTGTTATCTTATACAGACAATAAATACTACAATTTGCTTGCACATTGGCTTGTTTCTTTGTCATCATTTTCTTCGTAGATCTCAAGTTTTCTCTTTCAGGTCTTGGTGTCACTTCCTTCCCAGTCTTGATAGAAATTCCTCACTGCTGACGTGGCCGAGCTAAGTCCTTATTTGAGCGTGTCTTTACTCGCTGTGGTTCCAGCTCACTGTTTTATCGTTGCTTGCTTTGTGACTGTCACTGGTCTCGCTGTTGTTTCTGAGGACCCCCTGACATCCGGGCCGCATGTGGCAGGGGACAGGTACTGCAGAGGATTTCCCCTCAGTAGCTGGTACAGGAAATCCGGGATAGATCTAATGTGCTATCTGAGAAAGAGGGACTGAGGGCAAGGCATGGAATTAGCTTTCTTAAAATACAGGAGAGTAGAAGTTGGGGGAAGTTTTCTAACTGCTTTTAAAAATATAAGAAGGACTTTGATTGAAGGTCACTGATGCAGCACGTCATGACTTAGTGCTACCACCACTCGATGAACACTCAGACCTGTATATCACAGTGTTTTTAAACACAAAGCAAGTCGTGTAATTCTTTTCAATAGAAACCTAAAACTAATAGCTCTCTTGATCTTAATACCGTTAATCTTTAAAGTTAACACAAGTTCAAGATTTACTCAAGAGAAAACAGAATTCTAGCTTTGTTTCTATGTCCGTTTGAAATGCTCTCTCCAACTGGTGTAAACTTTTCCAGATCTCTTGCATCTGATCACCTCTGGCCCTGAGATGTGACTCAAAGCTCACCCCAGCCTGGCATTCTGTGCACCCCTGGCCCCAAGATGAGATTTCAGAAGGACTCACACTCCAACGTCATGGGTCTCTCTGCACGTTCACGTCCGTCTCAGCTGGCTTCTCAAATGGTTCTCACACCTGCCTCTGTGTCCTTCCGAGCATCTGCTTTACATAGATGAGTATAAATTCCTGCCCCAAAATTATTTATCTGGTGATCCAGAGACAACAGACAATTAACAAATTAATCTCTAAGTCTCACAATTACAAGAAAAGCATCATTTTTATTGCAAAAATGTAAAAAACAAGAACACACTCCATTTGGGTTTTTGTGCTAGTTTTTCATTTTTGTTTTCATGTTTTTTGGTCAAAACACTTGATTCAGCGAGCTCCACAAAGCATCCTGTATGCTTGTTACTCCTGGTCAACATGAGGTAGGATAGAAGGAACAAAGACAGGTAGGAGAAAAGGAAAATCATAACTTATAAACAAAAACTGCAACTTCAGGACCTAAAACCAATTTAATATTTTTAATCCTTCTCAGGACATGATAAGCCTGGGCCATCCCTTTTACTTTCAAATGGACTCCAGGAGTTATTTTTTTTACACTGGCAAAATGGGGCTTTCCTCTGCAGAAAAGGGCTTTCTTCTGCAGAGCCCTCTGCAGAAAAGGACCACAGCCTTCCATCCCCTCTTTCCACAGACTTAGGTTCTGCAGATTTCCACCCCACAGCCCCCACAAACACACCCAAACCAGCCCACGATGCACACGTCTCCCTTGAGAGCCTGCATGCTATTTCTTGGAGTGTACTTTTAAAATTCTGCCAAATAAATCCCTATATGCCTCTTGCTGACATGTTCTGAAAATTCATCTTTCAGAACTGGAGTCAGTGAACTTATCCTAAGGGTTGGGTGCATTTAGGTGTCCATCTCTACTTTGGGAATCTTCCAGTATTATAGGCAGCTAAATGAGACAGAAATTAATTTTTAATGGGCAGTCAGACAAAGGTGGGCCCTCCAGGAAGTCAGGGCAGAAGATGAGAACACATCCCAACTGTGGCTGGAGGTCCATCTGAAGAAGCCCGGGCCTCAAGTGGAGACACAATGGCCAGGCCTGCAGGCCCCCCTCAGAGATAAACGGGAACTCGAGGTTATACTGTAATTAGTAATACCCAGTCCAGTAAGTCCAGACAGGCATCAGATGCCTAGATGGCTGCTCAGAACATCTGGACCTATCCTTCCATCCCTTCCTGACCCCTTACAAAAAATGCCTTTGTTCTTTCTATATTAAATGTTAGAGATAAGCTAAAGGCAATGATGATCGCTATATATCCTTGCTACGTGCCTTGCTACCCTATTGGAGCAATATCAGCTAAGCAGCTATACTTGTAATCCTTTAAGTTGATGGTAGTTTGACCCATGTTGTGCCCACATTGTGACTTTGCTGTGTAAATTACCCCTGACAAAGGGACTTGGGGGGCCACCCATGCAGAACCCCTCCTGGAAATGCAGGAGCTATTCTTTCTTACTTGTTTCCAATAAAATTCTCCTAACTTCATCTTTTCATTTGGAACTTCATTCCTCAATGTTGTGGGATCACAAACCCGTCACACTGACATCTAAAATGTTTGGAGTTATATTGCTACTGTATCACTAAGACCCGGTCCTGTGACAAGACCATAAGGCTAGACAAAATAAATTTCAAAAAGAAATTTTAAAAATGGATGATCATTTAGCTAGAGTTAAGAATGCCTCCCTTCAGTTTCAAATATTTATAACACATGTAACTTTATTTTAATTTCTGGAGCACAAGATTTATCTGAGTTAAATATCACTAGGTTTTTGTAAAGCAAAAGAGAAATCTATTCTCTACCATCTCCAGGTGAATTATGGCCCTTGACTGTAAATATAAGGTTTCCCATATGTCTGTTTAATAATCCTGCTCCTGCCAATGATGACCAGCCAAAGAATGTCAATGTCTCGCCAGCTTCCAGCCAGCTGCCCTTCCGCAGAAGCCCTCTCTGGAAAACATTCAGCTAGCAGCATGAAGACTGCCATTCTCAGAAACGAGGTTGGAGGCCCCAGAAAGGCTCTTTTTCCAGACACCAAGCTGCCATGTATTCTCAAATTTAACCCTAATCTGAAAAAGGCCTCCCTCTTGATTTGCACATATGATATAAATATTTACATAGCACCAAGACTTGCAGCAAGCCAAGGGTTGCCACAACATGAGTTATCTCCACAGAAAAGGGTGTTCTGCCTTTATAATTTATGTGCATATTTGAGTCATATTTTACTCATGGAAACTGTTCTTCTGAGCTAGACAACTAGGAGTCTGTAAGCGGAGATGCTGGCCTTGGAAACATCATCCGGTATCCTCTGTCATGTCTACTTTCCTCAGTAATGTGGCAGGTACCTTCAGAAATGTAGACACTGTGACAGCAAAATTCATCTTGGGAACTTTCATTTCCTCAACAACAGTAAAACATTTAACTAGGAAAAGCATAGAGTTTTCATTCAAATGGTATGCAAAATATTATTTGATTATATTTTCATTTTTTCATATATAAGATAATTGAAAAAATTTACATTTTAAAAAGCCATTAAAATTAATAGCTAAATAATTTAACTCCCTACCTTAAAATAACCTAATGGTGTTGTAAACTACCATTAGGGAGATTAGAATGGAGCATGAGAAAGGAAGGTCCTAGAGGGTGAACACAGTAAATTTAGTGAAAGTATGTGGGACAGAGCTAAGCTCTCTAGATGAGTCTCAGTTGAAGAGAATTACCCCAATGTTCAATAAACTTGACAGAATGTTCTTTATGAGGTTCAAGATAAATATTTAAATATTATCCTCAGAAAATCCCCAAGAATATTTCTGAATAAGTTTAGTGGGTTACCAAACTCAAGGGAACTAATAAGCTTCAAAGACTCTTGATTAGGAGCAACAGTAGGAATAGTGGTAATGGTAGTGATACTATAGAGGTATTAATAGTACTAATATTTCACACTTATTAAGCAGCTGCTCCTCCAGACGATGAGCACTACACGGGATATGTGGAGCATTTCATCAAAAATCATTAGTCCAGTACGCACAGTGAGGAGGAAAGGCCACGGTCTCCCTGCAGAGCCAGCCTTGGGACATTGAGCAACAGGGCTCAGTGTGCAGTGTCATTGTCCACACCAGGCTGAAGGGAGCATAGATAAGCTGTGGACTAAACTCAAACAGATCACACCCAAAATGTGTTTTTACACTCTTACATTGTTGTGTCAATATTATGCGGGTTGCAGGTAATTAAAAATGGAGAAGTATGAGCAAAAAAGAAGCAGTCTACTCAGACACTAGAAACAAAAATAGTAATTTCAAAGTCATATAAGTCTGTTAAATTTGCTTATCTTGGAAAGCTACTGAACAGAGAGCAATGAAAGAAAAACAGACAAAGCAGGGAACAGGCTCACTGCAGCAAGCAGTGAACAAGGGCAGCACTCTGTGTGAATCACTGCAGCCATAGCCCAACGGGGTTTGCAGGCTCAGCCCAGCCAGTTCTGGCCTCACCCCACCTGGTGTGGGCACTCACTGTCCTGGAGTCTGGGTCTGGGGTTCCAATCCCTGGACATTGCTGTTCACTCCAATAGACATAGCCTACAGCAGGAGCAGAGATCCACTATCTGAACAGCACTAGGGAGATTTCTGGCAACAATTTGAAGAACACAGGAAGTAGCCCACGATAATGGGTGCCAGGCCATGGTGTCAAAACCTGGAGCTATCAAAGGGTGACAAAGAAGCAGAGAGAGCCACTCTGCTGACAGAAACAGGAAGAGAGGGAGGGGCAGAAATGAGAGATGTGTACACTGGGAGAGATGAAATGCAATCCTGGCAGCTCTCCAGTCTGTGAGACCATTTTCCACTCATTCTGTTTCTCAGTCTCTAAAACTGGATTTCTTAAACTGAAAACTCTAGTTAGTATTTGCTTACATGAGTCATGGTTGCTTGCAATTAAAATTTCCTTGATTAGAACAAATAATGGTGTATCAATCTCTATTTTCTATAGGTGATGATTGAAGCTGGCTTATTTTTAAGGAAGAAAGGTTGAGAAATAAAGTCTTGCTCCACGTAAAATTATGTTCTTGTGAATGGACAAACTGAGGGAGAAATGGCTCCCTCTTCTGCCACCTGGGGGAGATGTTCCCTGAACCAGAGCTCACAGCACAGGACCTAAAGACTGAACGAAGTCACAACCTGGCCTGGGCTTCTGGTCAAAAGAATAACCAGACAGGAAGAGATGAGCTAGTTGAGAGGTTTTCAGTGTTCCAATAAGGAAAGGTCATACAAGTTATATATAAAGCATGCAGGCGATTTTGTTAATTCAAAATAGGTCCTGGCCCCCCACGAGCACAGAGGAGGTGAGCCATGTGGGCACCAGAAGCATCGCCCCACCCTGTTGAAATGAGAAGACATGTAAACAAGTTTCAAAACCAGACTTCCACATCACCTGAAGCAACCCCACAGGGAAACAAGATGGAACAATCTGCTACTCAACCACCTAGACTCTCTGAACTGGCAACAAAAGAGGATCTGGGAAAAATGAAATCAGAAATAATTTCTCAGATAACAACAGAGATTGTGCCCATAGTTCAAGACATGATTAATAAATCTAGAGAGGACACAGATAAAAAAATAGAGGAGCTGAGGAACATGATGGAATCCCAACATACAAAACAAATGGAATCTATAAAACACATGCAAACAGATTTCCAGGAGATTAAAATCTCCACTGAAGGCCTATGCAGAGCCAATTCTGAGGACATAATTTCAAATATAGAAGATAAGATTGCAATTAGTGACCAGGAAAAGAAAAATTGCTTTAAAATTGTAAGGGACCACGAGAAATTAATCTAGCAGATGCTAGGTGATGAAAAGAAGAATAACATAAGACTAATTAGAGTCAATGAAGAAACAGGAGAGAGTGCAGATGACATAAAAAAAACTGTTCACAGAAGTGATGACAGAAAATTTCTCAAGCAGGGGAAAAGAACTTGACATACATAAAAGTGAGGCATATAGGACTCCAAATAGCTGTGATCAAAAAAATCTACACACAGGCATATAATAGTTAATATTCCAGAAACCCAACAGAAGAATAAAATTCTATAAGCAGTTAGAGAAAAGAAACAAATCACATACAAAGGAAAGCCCATCAGAATCACAGTAGACTTCTCAGTGCAAACCCTTAAGACAAGAAGAGTTTGGAGTGATGTATTTCAAGCCCTAAAAGAAAACAGCCTCCAACCCAGATTGATGTACCCTGCAAAATTATCTTTCAAAATTGATGGAGAAATAAAATACTTTCATGACAAAGAGCACCTTAGGAACTTCACGAGTACCAAACCAGCACTCCAAAAAATTGTAGACAATATCCTAGGAAAAAACAATGAGGGTCACAACCCCAGGAAGCCCAGCAGAATGAATCCATTTGGGACGACAAAAAATTAAATGCAAAGGGGGAAAATACAAAAAAAGAAAAGGTCATGACAATGATAAGTCAATATGTATCAGTAATAACCATCAATGTTAATGGTCTCAATTCACCAATCAAAAGAAATAGACTGCCAGAAGGGGTCAAGAAGCAAGATCCAACAGTATGCTGCATACAAGAAACATTTAATTCAAAAAGAAATTCATAGTCTGAAAGTTAAAATCTTTGGAAAACAATACTCCATGTGATAGGACCCTCCCCCACCCCCCCAAAAAAGCAGGAGTAGTTATTCTCTTTGCAGATCAAGTGGATTTCAAACGAAAATCTGAAACAATCTGGTCCCAAGAATTTCAGATAAGGGATAGTCACCTTGTATGTACAAAACTATTGTGAGCATGTGTCTTCATTCCTCTCAAGTAAAAACTTAAGAACAGGACTGTTGGTTCTTAACAGTAATACAAAAAATTTCTATATTGTTTTCCAAAATGGTTGTGTCATTCTACATTCACATTAGCAGTATTAGAAAGTTCTAACTGGTTCACACCTAAGCTGACATTTGTTCTTTTAAAACTTTTAACTTCATCTCCCTAATGAGTATATAATTCCATCTTGTTATTGTACTGATTAGTATTTTCCTGATTCTAGTGTTGCACACCTTTCCTTGTGCTGTACTGGCTATTTATCATCTTCTTGTGTCTACTTTTTAATTGGGTTGTTTATTAATGAGCTGTAAGAGTTCTTTATATATTCTGGTCATAGGTTATATGCATTATAAATATGGTCTGTTTAAGGACTACTTTTCGTTTTCTTAACGATGTCATTTAAAGTTCTAAATTTTGATGGCATCTCATTTACCAGGTTTTTTTTTTTATACATCATGTTTTTTATATCCTAGGAAATTCTTGCCTATCCTAAATTCATAAACATTTTCCCTTAAAATTTCTTCTTAAACTTTTATAGTTTTAGTCTTTCATATTTAGGTTCATAGATCCTTTCAAGTTATTTTTATGTTCAGAAATAAAGGGTTGAGGTTAATTTTTTATATATGGATACCAGGTGTTCTAGTGCCATTTGCTGAAAACACTCTCTCTTCCTTGGCTCTTGAATTGAGTTTATGTTCTGTAAAATGTTAGTGTTAAATAATCTTTTAAAACTTGGTGGACCATATATGTGTGGTTCTATTTCTAGATTCTCTGTTTTATTCTAATGATCTGTATGTCTTTCCTTACATCAACACTGTCTTGATTACTGTAGCTTTAGAAGAAGTCTTAAAATTAGGTACTAAACGTCTTCCAACACTGTTTTTTTTTTACTTTTCTAGGTGCTTTGTAATCCTACATAACTTTTAAATTTCAATATCCAGTTCCTCATTCATAGCAAGTATACATAGACCTAAATTTTTATATAAACCTTGGGTTTTCTAATCCTACTAAATTCAGATGCAAGTTCTAGGGGCTCCTAGAGATTTCTTAGTATTTTCTCTGTAGATGATCATTTCATCTACATATAAAGATTTT
>NW_004624739.1:31972355-32057446 GCF_000247695.1 Heterocephalus glaber | reverse complement strand
TGGAGGGGGTGAAGGGAGGGCAGGGGAAGGGAAAAAAAATAAGAACCAAGATACTCATATAATGGTACAAGATCCCAATGATGAATTTTATACCATTATTTGTAACTGTATTTTATACCTAAAATGTACCAATAAACTTAATGGAAAAAAAATTGGTCCTGCTTTGTGTCTTTGTTTTCAAAATTGAATAGATTTTTAGATTGATGGCTTTAACTTATTATACTCTCTGTTACAAATAATGATGTTTCCTTCTACGGAAAATTGAATCCAAGACATCCCACCTGAGCTGCACTCCTAGCTTTAGTATTAGTATTAATAATAGCATTAGTATTAGTATTATTGTTTGTATTATTGTGACCGAACCTTGCTAAATTGCCTTGGCTGGGTTCAAACCTTCAATCCTCTTGCTCAAGCCACTCTGAAAGCTGTGATTACAGGCATGTGGCTCTATACCAGGCTATTTTGATGCTTTTTCTTTTACTTTTCATTATTTTTTACTTATTCAATTAACATTTATATGCCAAATACAGAAGTAGCTTATACTTTGGTGGAAGAATATTGGCGCTGAAGTATAAAAACATATTAAACATTGAAGTAAAGTTTTAAAAGCTTGATAATAACTTGATAACATTTGCTAACTATTATGTTATAGTCAAAATTAGGTTAAGAGTGTTCATAAAAATGTAAAATGTTATTTACTAAATTGAGATGAACAATCTCTATTAATACATTGTGAAATATATTATCCAGTGAACACTGCTAAATAAAATATATATATAATCATTTCATCAAGTACTTAATGAAGCAATTAGGCTCAATTTTGTTAAAAATCCTATCAAACAAAAATATTTAACAAATTATCCTCCTAACAAATTTTTAATATGTTAATCTGAGAAGTATGTAACTTAACATTCTTCATAGAATTATAAATAATATTGTGTAAGTTAAGCACCTAGTATTCCTTTAGCATGAGAGAAATTAAGACATTTTCCAACTCTTCATAAACAACTTGATTCAGTACCATATATATATAGTAAGTACTTAATGAAACTTTCTTTAATAAATAACAAGAACAATCTGAAACTTGTTTTCTATATCTGGCAATATGCAAAGCATCAAAATTAGTTTCCTTTGAAGTTTATAATCATTTTTATCAAGTCTAATTAAATGTAATTTATTCATAAGGACTAATGGATATATATTAGTGATACCAAGGGAGATAATTACTCCAGCTTCTGTCTTTTACTTTCTTTCTTTGTTTTAGGAAAATGATAGTTAATAAAATACCACCATCTACAAGAAGCCAAGTAATTTAATATGAACATAACATTTTGTGCAGTGATGTATGGAAATATTTCATGCATAACGCTGGTAAAATTCTGAACTGAAATAATAAAGAATAAATCTACTTTTCTTTCTCTCTCATGCCAGTTTAAATTAGAAAGGCATGATTATTTTCAGGGAAGAATTAAGCAAACTTATGGTAGGTATCTATTTTACCAAACAAATTATTGAAATCAGTTCAAAAGGGAAATCCTTAATCTTCAGATAGATGAGCCAATCTGGAGAAATAATTAAGATCAAATGCAAACGTTTCACTCTTGTCTGTGAAACATATAGGCTGGGTGTGTGTATCAGGGTAGTTTAAGGGGAGGGCATATAGACAAGTATTAGTTTTAGCACAAGGGGATTTAGATAATTATATTTAGATATAAAAATAATCAGACACAATTAACCAGCAATGTTCTAATACTTCTAAAATACATTGAAATTTCCTAACATTTGCTGTTTCTTAGCAAAAAATATTTTAAACTGTAAGTAAAATCCATGTTTATTATAAATGGGACATTTGTGTTGCACATCCCCCTTCCGTGTTTCCTGTCGTCAGCAACTTGATCTGTAGGAAGTGGATCCCTCCACCTTTCCTGGTGAGTGTCCCAAACCCTGTGTGTCACTCATCAGCATTCTCTCTGTTCTCTGGCACCAAACTCTAGTTAGGCTTGAGGGTAGAATGTGAAAGTTAGGATCTGTGAAATAACTTAAAAGGCATTAAAATCATTAATTGTTTAGTACCGGGGATTGAACTTGGGACCTTGCACTTGTGCAGCAGGTGCCAGAACCACTGAGCTAAATCCCCAGCCAAAATCATTATTTTTAACTTCCTGCAAAGGAAGACTGTTACTGATAAACTTTCCTAAATACACAATGAATGAGTGATAAAATTTTTATGCAAACTATGCTAAAAATAGAAAGGGAGGAAATAGTTTTCTATTCATTGTTGCCAGGAGCATAATAATCATCATAACAGGCTGTGGTCGGAGCTTTGCAAAAATTGAAAATCATTACATGTTATATATGTGTGTGTATACATGTGTGTATATATACTTCATATAGACACATTCATATATGTCACAGTATCCTAGTTATTTCATAAATTTGAAATTAAGTGTCAATCTAAAGGCGATTAGTATAATTTATCACATTAACAATAGGGATGAAAAATATATGATCATCTCCAGAAGCAAAAAAAGCACTGAGTAAAATTCAACTACTATATATACTAAACATTATTAAAAAGTAGGCTTAGAGGAGACCTTCTTTAATCTCCTAAAGGGTATCTACCAGAAAATCTCTAGCTAACTTGATAACCAATAGTAAAATATTCAGTGCTTTCTCTTTAAGTTAAAAAAGACAAGGATATCTGTTCTCATCACCTGTTTTCAATTTTTTAATGATGGTCTGGCCAATGCAATAAAAGAAAAACTAACAAAGCCTGTAAAGAATGAAAGGAAAGAAGTAAAATCATTTTTATAGATGACATAAATATATGTAGAAAATTCAAAATGACCTACAAAAATAGTAGTAAGTGGTTTTTAGAAGGAATACTGAGTGGTTGGCAAACAACTAGACATTTTCTAAAAATATTGTTTACAAAACCATCAAAAATGTGTTCAATGTTATCTAGAGAAATACATGAGATTGTTTCAGAGATATTTTTAAAGAGACACAGATTAATTTTGTCCTCATGAATTCAAAAAATCATTATCATTCCCCCAAATTAATCTATAGCTTTAATTACGAATTCCAGTAAGTAGTCTTCTGGTGATAATCAAACAACTTTCTATAAAACCACATGGGATACAAATAACCTAGATCAAGAAATGCAAACTTACAAAGAAAAGTATGTTCATAGGACTTAGCCAGATTTCAATACATATTATTAAAGCGGCAGTAACTAAGACAGCTGAATACTTATTTGTTCAAGGTTGAGTACTTGTTTTAAGACCAAACACCGCTCCAGTAATGAGGAAGAGTTTTTTTTTCAGTAAATGCTGCTATAATAATTGAATATTCATTAACAATAGAAAAGGAATGTAATCTCTACCTCATAGAATATTTAAAATGAACATGTTAAAAGAAAATACTATTATAGGAAACAGAGGAGGATAGTTACAGGGCTTTGTGGTCTACCAGTAATCACTTACATAAGATATCAAACATACACCTTTGAAAACCATTGACACAAACAACAGCATGAAAAAGAACAACAAAAACTTTGTTGTCCCTATTAATTAAATCACTTTTCAACCTACTCAAAAACATGTGAATTTGGATTATTCTTCAGAAAATAAGTGGGATTTTTTTTTCTCAATTTGGATGATTTTAAACAAACTTCTTGAGGACAAATCTCAACTTTCATTGAGACTGTAGAAACTGTCACGGTATTCTTAAAAGATCTTTATTTTAACACTACAATCTGAAAAACATGGGAAACTTAGATTGTGTAAATGGTAGCCTTTAAATATCCTATTAGATTGTGGTAAACATTCCTTACAGTCATGTACATGTTCTTGGTCTTTGCACACACACATGCACTCTATTTCTACACAGTAGTAAAATTTGAATCTTGGTGTATTTGTAATTTATATAGAAGAGTGGATTAGAAATTAAAGAGAAAATGCAAATTTTTAAATTAATATGTATAGATTTCTCCCAAAAATCTCAAATGATTTTAGCCCAGGGTAACAGAAGCTGATTCAAATGTTATTTTGATAAGGGAATAAATCAGATATTTTAAACATTTCCTTTCACTGACACATCTCAGAATTCGACAGCTAGGCCAGTACTCACCAGAGACCTCAGGTGTTCCCAGTGGGACTCTTAATGGTGCAGCACAGATATTAGGAGGGTGGTGGGGCTGCTTTCCCACATGCACCCCGGCTCCCACAGGTTCCGAGGAGAAAGAGCAGCACGTAGTGGAGAGGAGCGAGGATTCGGGAGGCTCGCAGGACCCACAGACAGCTAAGAAGAGTGACTAATGACTGAGATTCATCACACGTGGGTCGTGGAGAGGTGCTAGAAAACAGGACCAAACTCCCAGGAGCACGAGCTACTACCTACCTAATACGAAGGACTACGCCACCCGTATCGTGATGAGCTCCATGAATTACTGAGCTTGACAACTTCTGAGAATTGCTTTGAAAATTATCATATTGAGCTCTATGTGAAACCAAACTTTTATTGTTTGAAAGTTAATTTTATTCACAAAAATTGACTCCATGCTTTTAGAAATATGATTTTAACATAGATCATATACTTTCAATATCTTTTTAAGAGACTTTCATACTTCATGTGTGACTATAAATCATACGAACTAAAACTTCTGAAATCTCTAGGCATACTCTTTTTAAATAAATACCAAATTTAAATGAAGAATACATTACATCAAAGAAGTGACTGGAGAAAATGTTTTTGCCATTTTTATTGAATAAATTTAGGGGATTTTTTAGAATTCATGATTACTAACTTTCAAACAACTTTCAACAGTTGCCATACTAAGTTTTTAAATTGTTGGCTCTGTTTTGAGAATATCTTCAGAATAAGCAAATGATTTTCCCCCTGTGTTCCACTTCTGTCTGTAAACACACATCAAACTCTGACACAGAACCCGGGCTGGATCCGAATCCCAAGGAAAACAAATATTCCAATAAGGAAAGCAATACATACACACCACATGGCAAATAAGATTGGAGAATGCTTTTCTTGCCTAAAACCAAATTCTGTTTCATTTTTCTCAGAAGTTGGTTTCACTTATATTTATGTGTATACAGCCAACACGCATCACCTCTATGGTACACATTTTATAATTTCGTGATGGTTATTTTTCAAGATAACTTAAATCAAATCACAGTGCTGTCATTGTGGCTATTGAGGTTTAAAACATGAAAATTTCTTGAATTTTCAATGTTTGTATTTAACTGTACAATTAAGCAGTATTAGCTTATGAAAAAATGAGTAGAACAAAAAATTGCCTATTGTTTTCATATCAATTTTATGTTTTGATATGTGGCTTAACCCATCACCTTTATATATACATTTCATATAACATAAAATTGTGGAATGCAAAACAATTCTGCTAGTTTTATAAGACAAATAAACTGCCTTTTAACCTAATCATACCCAACCTCTCTCAAGTGGACCTGAAAATGCAGTATTCCTGATTTACATCTACAATTCACTTAAACAAGCACGTAATGTTCAATCATTTAGTTTTTTCAAGGTTTCTTGATTTTCACTGAAATCCCGGATTACAATAAATTCTCAGAAAAATAATAAATTCAATAAAATGATAAACTTCTTAGTTATAAATACCAAAAGCATATTAGATATTAATAATTGGGTTTTTTTATTCTTTGTGTTTTATATTTCTTGGATTTTTTGATGTTATTAAAGTAATGCTAACTTTGAGTATGAAAATGACTCCAAGCATCATTAGCTGAGATTACTAATCAAAATTAAATGTTCCTTCTAAAACTTTACAAGGAATGTAATACTTCCAAAAGCCTTTAGAAAAATATCTATTTGTATAAGACAGAAAGCTGTTTGTGAAATGGAATTATATATAGTTCAAAACTCGAAGAGTAAGTGATTTATGAGTATAACTAAATTGTCTGTTTGCCGGCATTTATAATCACTAATTTGAGATTTCACCCTAACCTGGTAATAAAAACCCACACATATTTTCTGGAAAAATGAAAAACAACTGTTTCTCTTCTTTTTTACAACAGAAAGTAAATACAATCTGCTTAGAGTACAAATGGGCTCTGTGTAGTTTGATTCTCTTTCCTGTTTGCAGAAAGACCTTCAGATGTCAATGGCTTCTGCTCCAGCTCCAAGGCCTCCTCTCCTGCTCCATCCGCCCCTGCTCACCTGGGCTTTCCTCTCCTTGCTATAAGATGGGAAAGAGGACAATTTTCTAAGCCTCTTCAGCACGACACTCAACTCGCAGGCCTTCAGCTGTCACTCTCAGGCCACAGTGTTACAAGCCCCATGCTCCTGGCCGCGCCCGTCACGAGAGGGCAGCTCTGCAGCAGACACTGGAGACAGAGTCACCTGAACCCTCGGGAATCCCCTGTGCACAAATGTCTCCACTTTACTTTGCTTTACAAAGCGTAGAAAACTTGCTGCTGACTCGTGATGCATGACATTTCACATACTTCAAAGAAGAAACTCATGAGAGGCAGCTGCGTCTGAAGGCATGCTATGCTGGGGCACTGGAGAGGACTGCCTAATAAAGTGTTTAAAGGCCTCGGTATGCTTCACATAAACGTCCAGATTTCCAGCTGCTCTTGTAAAAATCAGAATCTCAGGAGGGCTGAGCCTCTGAATGCATGTAGGCGGCCATATGTGGCTGGCCTGAGTGACAGTTGTCTCTGCTCATGGGCTAAATGCTTATTCCCCAGCCCGGTCGGATTTTAAAGCCCTAACCCCATGCAATGGTATTTATAGGGGAAGCGCTGAGGTGGTAATGGGGGTCAGGAGAGGTTATGAGGCTGGGGCCATCATGATGGAATTAGTGCCCTACAGGAAGAGGAAGACAGGCTCCCTGCGTCCCTTCCTCTCTATCTGACTCTGTCTCTCTCTGTCTCTCTCTCTGACTCTGTGTCTCTCTGTGTCTCTCTCTGCCTGCCTCCCTCCCTCCCTCCCTTCCATGTGCATGCACTGACAAAGAACCATGTGGCAACACAGAGGAGGTGGCTTCTGTGATCTAGGCAGTGGGCCCTCGCCAGGACTGAATTTTATCAGCTCTTTGACCTTGGACTTCCCAGCTTTCAGAACTATAAGAAATGTACTTCTGTGCTTTAAGCCACTGTGACAGTTCAGCTTGACTGGCTTGGCAGCCCCCCCTCCATTGGTGGAGCACAGTAGTGGATGTGGAGATGGGCCATGGAGGTGTAATCTTGGATACCATATCTGGTCCTTCATCCCTTCTTCTCACCCCTTCCTTCCTGGCACTTTTCCCCTCCTCTGCTTCCTGGCCACCATGAACTAAGCACCTTTGCTCCACTGTGTCCTTCCTCCATAATAGTCCTGCCTTAGAGCCTGCTCACCATGGACTGAACCTTCGGAAACCATGAAGCTCTCCTCCTCTAAGTTGTAGGTGAACAGTACTGTGTCCCAACAACACTAAGGCTGACAAATACAGCCACCCAGTCTATGCATTTTTCTGTAGCATCCTGAGGAAACTAAGACACTTTCTAAAACCAAGAAAATCAATAGTGTGACTTTCCATTTTTCTATCACTTACACTGAATATCTGGACATCCTTATACATAGAAGGTTTATTCGTTGTTGCTGCCTGCTTCACCTGGGAGACAGATAGGTTGGCAGTGGTCGGGTGAGGGAGAAGTTAAACTCTTGGTGAGCAGTGTTCTGATAAGCACCGTTCCACATGCTTTCCTTTCCCAACTTCTAGAACTGTGCTCTTCACCTATTTGTTCTTGAAGCCTCTTGCCCATAGGGATTGGCCTTAGACCATCTCCTTGTACTTCTTTTTCCATGAGAAGTGTATCTCTGCAATTCTGAGACACTCTTTTGAAAGTAGCAGTAGGGTTGGGGACATAGATCAGTGGTAGAGAGCTTGCCTAGCTTGTATGAGGTCCTGAGTTCAGTCCCCAGCGTTACACAAAAATAAGTCCATCAAACAATAAATCAATCTAACACCATCACCTGGGGAACATGTATAAAGTGATGTCAAAGTCTAGGGTATATGGGTGCCCTTGGGCCGCCAAAGCAGTTTTTATTGAACAATCTCCCCTTCGGTGGGAAGTGTGGGCACATTTGTGTATTATTGCAATCATCTGGAGGGTAGATTTTTAAATTGCACATATACATATGAGATGAAATGCTGATTATTAGGCAATGTGATTTTAAAATTACACATGATAGAAAGAAAGGAAATAGATTTCCTAACCTTTTCATAATTTACCAGCTGCATCTTTCCCAATAAATTAGCCTTTTATTTTTCAGAGTTCGGATTAGTGTGCTTTTTTCAAGCCTACAACAAGAGAGTAGACAGTTTCAGAGAGAGGATTCTCTTACTGATGTCTTCCAGGCTATAGAAAGCAAGTCTCTGAAAAAACGAACTTAATTATGAGTATGTTGTACTCTTTGTGTATTTATGTACTGGGGATTGAACGCAGGGCCTTTGCACTGAGCTACATTGAGAGCCCTGTCCCTTTTTTTTTTTTTCCAATTAAGATCTCCTTAATTCTCTCAGTTGACTGGGCTGGGCTCAAATTTGTGATCCTCCTGACTCTGTCTCTTAGAGTGCTGGGATTTAAATTGTACTCAGCAGAGTCTTCATTGTCTTGATTTCTATCCTAGAAAAGTCCAAGGGACAATTTTATTTTCCCAGTTACATAAATATATTAGCATCAGTAAGATTATTTTTAACATGTTTCTAATTGACAAACAACTGTATATTTATGGGGTACAATGTGATGTTTTGCTCTGTACACCAGTGATGCAAAAAATAATTATGTCCCTTTTAGTGATTTTTCAAGTTTTACGTAGTAAACTATAATCACTATTTTTTATCTGTAGTATTTCTGTATCAGCATTTGAAGTTTACATTTCTTTAGAATAATTTTTCTTTGCTACATGTACTTTTATTTATAAAATAATTATTGAACAAGCACGGTGTTAGGCAATTATTGATTCAAATATAAATAGATCACAATATTTTACCTAACATTTCACACAATAAGAGTGAAGGGACCCTGTGGTATTTGCCTTTAAAATACTGTACAGTGACAAGCACTGCTGACTGCTACAGGCTGGCGCTCACATGACTCATCAAAGGTCTTGGGAATGTCAAAATGATTACTTCATCCACATGATTTGCATCAGCAAGGGGTTTGCCAGCTGCTGCAGCCACGCTTTGTTGTCATTTGTTTATCTGTTTCTTTCTAGAGACAGCGAGTCCAGGTTGACCTCAGACTACCTATGTAGCCCAAACTGGCCTCAGACTCGCAGGATCCTTGTGCCTCAGCATGCTAGTGTGGGGATGACGAATCATGAGCCACCTCTCCGGGTTTGCAATCACACTTTGAGTAGCATGGACACATGGATATGCTTTAGAAGGATATTTGTGTGTGTGTGTGTGTGTGTGTGTGTGTGTGTGTGTTACTGGGAAGTAAACCCAGGACGTTCACACTGAGCTACATTATCAGCCCTTTCTAATTTTCATTTTTACACAAATTCTCCCTAGATCGCTAAGTTAACCATTTGCCAGCCCCTGCCCCAGCCTCCCAGAGTGCTGGGATTATAGGCATAGACCATGCCCAGCTCCAGCTGGTAATTTTTATTAAAATACTTTGTGTGTTTTACTTTTTTTCAGTACTGGAGGTTGAACCCAGCCTGTGAGGGCTTCTTTAAGTGTGTGTCCCTGAGGGCCAGATCCTTCTCAAAGGCCTGAGCAAGGGAAGCAAACTCCTTCATGTGCAGGTTGTCCTCTTCCCTCTCCTCATTCTTCCCTGTCCCACACCGGACTCTTACTCTGTGCCCCATCTCAGTCACTGTCTTCCTAACTGAAAGCTTCAGAGTTTTACTAGGCTTTAAAAGTTTTGGGCCAGGGATTTAGCTCAGTGGTTCGCTGCCTGCTGCGCAAGCACAAGGACCCGAGTTTGATCCCCGGTACCAAAACATAAATAAATAAATAAATGAAAGTTTAATAATATCAATGAGAGTGGAAAGGGGGAAAGAGAATGAGAAGAGGAGGGAGGGGAGGGAAGGGGATTTTTAAAAAGCAGAAAGAAGCTGCATCACGTACACATACCCACTCCCCAAGGAGGTTGCAAGATGCATGCACTGCAAACATTTTTTAAAAATCTATGTGAAATAAAAGTTTCCCTAGCCAGAAGTATGACACCCTTGGTGCAACCAAAGAAGGCAATTTGTATACAAAGAGGTAGGATAAGTTTATGGGGTGTGGAGGGAAATTTACCGAACTTCTGTGTGTGGGAAGTGATATTCTATCTATCTATCTATCTATCTATCTATCGTTCTGTTAATCCTTACTTTATTTCCTGGGAAAAATATAGCCCTCAGTTTTCTTAAGAGGACATGGAAAATTACCAATGTGTTGAGGTGAGAGCTAAAGTATAGGTAAATCACCAAGTACCAATTTGCTCGATCATTATTTAAGTGATGACCCAGAGTGAAAAGAAAAAGCTTAAGGAGTGTTATGATGTTGCACTTGATCATTTTTTATCAAGCATCCCAATGGAGCTGAATGTTCTGTACATCACCATTAATGAGCAATGGGTGCATTCAAATTCAGACTTAAACAGCAGCACTTTCAGCAAAGATTGATAGCTGCTATGTAGCCAAGCTGCAGTGTGCACTTCATTGGCTGTAGCACTGGTGCAGGGTGGGTCAGGGAAACCTGACCTTGGAGTCTACACCTGGCCTCATTCCTCTCTGGCACTGTCCCAGCTCTGCTTCCATGAACTAAGCAGCTTCCCGCTGCCACACCCTCCGCCATGATGTTCCTGCCTTGGAGCCAGCTGGCTATGGACCGAACCCCCTGAAACTGTGAGCCAAGTTAACCCTTCCTTCTTTATATTGTGCATGTCAGGTGTTTGACTCAGTGATGAAAAAGCAGACTGACAGAACTGCCTGTTTCCATACACATTCTTTCTCTTTCTGTAACCACACCTCGTCTGCACTTCGCAGCCTCCCCTGAACCTTGTTGTGGTTATGAGACTACAGTGCTGGGCAATAAATTAGACCCCGCCGATGGGGAGTTGATCAGAGAGAATGGAATGGGGTCACTCCGGCAGTGTCACTGTGCTCTTTCCCTGTGTTCAGCTGGTCCCTGCTGTTTCCTGGAAGCCCAGACACAGCCCACAGCGGCTCTCGGAGACAAGACCTCCAGTGACCTCCGGCCATCAGGAAGGCCAGCAAGCACAGGTGTGGAGCCAGCAGAGGGTGAAAATACAGCGATGTTTATTACGGTTTTTCATGTCTCAACTATTTTATCTGCTATGGACATTAAGGAAATTGTCATCGGATACTTACATTTCTGCTTTCTCCGCCTGCTTATAAGCAGGGGTCTGCTTCCCTCCATGCTTACTTGCTTCTATGCTTTTCCTCATAATGAGATCAAGTGTGCTCTTTGTTTAATTTATTCTTTCTGTTTCCTGCAATTTATTGGATATGATTTTGGATCGTCACTGGGACAAATAACTAGGGAAACTTCTTGGTGGACAGAGCTTTGAGATGATATTTACAGCGCCTTCTTTATTTGTAATTGCTTTTTGCCATCAGGGTGGAGCCCGAGACCTCCTGTGTTCTTGGTGAATTCTGTATAAATGCCTTTGTGCGCGGTGAGATGCGGTAGGGAAGAAAGAATCAGGATTAACGCCTCGTGCTCATTTCCCCATGGCTGTGTTCTTAAAGGCAGCTGTCACCGTCCCTTCCTGGTCTGATCTAAAACTCACTCCTCGCTCACACCTTTAAATCTCATCATACAAGGGTAAGGCATCTTGTTTCCTGGCTTCTGAGGCTGCACGTCTCTCGCTCCCTCAGTTTATCTCCCCACTCTGGGGAGCAGCACCGGCTCTGTACACCAGGTGGCATGATGTCCTCCAGCAAGGAAGAGGAGTCCCCGGGACTGGAGTTCAGAGGAAGAAACTGAAGCCCTTCTCAGGGCCGAATTAGTCTTTACATGGGAAGTCATCATGTATACAACACTTTCCTTTGTTATAAATGCACGTTTATCAGGGTACATGTGTGTATGTGTGTGCTAAATTCCAATTGGTATTCATAAATATATTTTGGTTTGGTATATTTCATAAGACATTTAGCATTGGAATTAACTACGTCATTAAATAATTTTTGTACTCATAAAAGTTAGCACTGCTGAGAAGGGACAGAGGTTATAGGCGGTTTCTCTTGGGTGCACGGTTTGAGGAGAGAGTGTCCTGTCTGAAACTCACGACCAGCTTGGTGACAGCCTGGACGTGGTCGTCCTGACCCTCTGCCCCGAATTCCCCAGGGTGCTTGGTATTTCAGTCTCTCTTTGGATGAAGCATCAGCTATTTGCTAAGAGCATGGATGATTTCCTCCCCATCTTTGCTTTAACATTTAGAAACAGAGACTTAAGTGGAATGAAGTACTACCATAATTATGACCGAGATTTTGAAGGCAACATGAAAATTTTACAATAAATTTCAGTTTATGTGAAATTATGATAAAATACTATCTTCTGTGTAACAAAGAAATACATTTTCATCTTTGGAAAGAGTTGCATGTGAAGCAGAATTTCCTCCAAAACAAGAGAAAGACTTTGTCTTTAGCATAAGTATTGAACTGCTAGCTGGTCAGCACTGAAGTGGCCACTGCAAAAATTGCATGATGGAACAGAGAAATAATCAAGAACATGTTTCCTTATTTGGTTTTGTGTCATTTTTTCAGACAGCAGCTTCCACAGGAAGTTTGAATAAGTCAGATATAGGGAAGGACTTCACCTGCATGTAGCATGGAAGTAGCAGAAATAAGGTTACTTCACCCCTAATACTGATAACAACCTCAGATTCTGCTAAAAAGTGATAGCTAAATCAAAATCTCACTCCACCTCATAAAAGGGAAAAAGAAATTTTTAAAAATATTTAATGACAATAGATAGTGAAGTTGAAATGTCTAATATACAAATTATATCTGGAAAATGACAAAATCTTGGGCTTTACCTGCAAAATGAGTTCTAGAAGTTATTCGAAATCCACAATCTAGGCTTCATTCACAGACGCAAACTGCATCATCTAGTTTTTTCATATATTGACTAACATATGGGAATTTTATCTTCCATGAAATCATGCTTTTTATATATTATTGATTATTATAAAAAATATATATGCTTCTCTCTATAATTTATTGATTAGTGGATTATATATTTATTATAATTTATTATAAACAATTTATAAGTCTGTGTAAATATTATAGATAAATTGAATGAAGAGAGGATTATGTAAGTGAATCTAACTGTGATTTTTAGTAAGAAATTAAAATCCAAGGGCGGGGGATTTAGCTCAGTGGTTCCACCAGCTGCTTTGCAAGCGCAAGGTCCTGAGTTTGATCCCCAGTACAAAGAAAAAAGAAAGAAAAAAAGAAAGAAAGAAAGAAAGAAAGAAAGAAAGAAAGAAAGAAAGAAAGAAAGAAAGAAAGTGAAATCCAAGTCATTCAGCTTCAAATCTCACTGGATAAATGGTCAGCATCATGGTGATGGACATGGATTTAGGGAACCACAGCCCAACTGTAGTGTTGATATACAACCTCCAAGCTGTAGCTCGAGGGAAATCAAATAGTGCGCACTACTTAGCCTTGTGGTTCACACACCTCCAAAGGGAGCTTCTGATGAACAGCATACTGAGTAAGTATTAATAGATCAATGAGTATCTACAGAAGTGCTCCTTCTGGAGAGAGGAGACTTTGACTATCATAGCCCTGTTATACATGCCCAGTACCATTCTTACATACACTTGAGAAAATTCTTCTCAACTTGCATTTCTTTCCTTTTCTTCTTCCAGTTCACCAGTAATAGATAAAACTGGAAAAGCTGCTTTATGAGATATATTAAAGAATTTCTCTTGAGTGAAGTATTTAGAAACAACTGAAATTCAGTGGTTTTTAGAAACCTACTACCTTAGGTATCACCACAAATGTAGTATCTCCACATTTTGGTGGAATTATTGTGTACATTATTGGTGTATTTGAACTCACTGTAATGAAATAAAATGTGTGCATTAGTCATTCATTGTTACTAAGCAAATTAACCCAACATTTAGTAGTTTAGAACTGCACCCTCCCTGATCTCGTGATTTCTGTGGCTCAGTAACCCAATGGTGGCTTACCTGGGTCCTTCATAGGTTGTCACAAGACTGTCACAAAGGGCCTGGTTGTCCATTGCAGCAGGCTGAGGCAGCAGACGGTGAGCACCATGAGAGCCTCCTGGGGGCTGCCGTGCAGCAGGACTCCGAGAGGCATCTGCAAGTCCCCAGGAATCATTCTGTGCTCAGGACAGGGATTCTGAGACTTTTAATTAGTAACTCCTTATCTAGTGATTTTAAATTTCACATCGCTGCTCATATTGGTGTAATTTCAGGTGCTTCACAATATAAAGTTTGGGAGAAATAGACACATTTATAGGAGGGAAGTGTGTGAAATCAGCGGCAGGAAAATCTGCCATTGCTTATGCTCAAATCTAGGAAATTAAAGTCAGGAATGACCCTTCTTTGTTACAGATTTTGCTAACCATGTTCCCTGGAAATTGAGTAGACACATTAAATGAACTTATGTCAAAACATGTAAGACAGGGCCGGGGATTTAGCTCAGTGATTCCGGCACCTGGCTTGGAAGCCCAAAGTCCCGAGTTCAATCCCTGGTACAAAAAAAAAAAAAAAACCCCATGTAAGACTGTAGATATTTGTTCCTCTTCACCATTATTTCTTTAAGGCCTTCCAATTTTGCCTTTTTGGTGTTTGTAGAATTTCTTTTCTTTTTTCCTTTGTAAGTAGGCTTTATAGTAACCAGTTAATTCACAGCCTCTTTTGCTCAATATTTTTAAATCCTAATTTTGGTGACATGCTGGGCTCATTTCTCAGGTCTTAATAATGAAGTTAAAATTAATCATAGAAAGCTTTTAAACCTTATTTTCCCCAAAACAGCTAAGAATAATTTGAGAATGCTTCAGATCTCTAGCCAAGGAAAATAATGTATTTCTATCCTTGGAAATTAAAAACGATGGTTGTAATAAAGTTCTTAAAGATTTCCTAAAGGAAATACCCTAAAGAATTATAAATGTATGGTGAATCTCGTATAAATCATCTCTCATGCCCAAAACTAACAATTTTTTTCTTTTTCTGGACAGCTCTCCCTCTTCACTCATTCCAGTCCCTTCCTTGCCTTCATTTGTTGTATTTTGGTACGGGGATCCAACTCGGGTCCTTATGCCTGAGAAGCAGGTGGCGGCACCACTGAGCTAAATCTCCTGTCCCCTTTCTTCCTTTCCCTTCTTGTTTTGCTTGTTTGTTTTACAAAGTAATAAACATAGTAAGTATTTTCTTCCTGTTTATTGTATCTATTCATGCACATTACTTTTATCATTGTTTTTAATAAAAATGAATTGACTTCCAAATCTTTCTTTGTTTGAAAGTAGCAAAGGGAATTAACTGTTTTTAAGTTAAAGTTTTTTGGGGGTTTTTTTGGTGTTTTTTTTTTGTACCAGGGATCAAACTCGGGTCCTTGCTCTTGTGCAGCAGGCGAGGAAACCACTGAGCTAAATCCCCGGCCCAAGTTAAAGTTATTGAAGTGTTTTATATTTTTTAATAGCTATGCAGAAACAATTATGAAAGTCTTTGCTTTGGAAGAACTCCCAAAGTTCCCGTTAAAAGAAACCATTGGAGGGCTGGGGATTTAGCTCACTGGTGCCACCGCCTGCATTGCAAGTGCAAGGTCCAGAGTTCGATCCCCAGTACCGAAAAGAAAGAAAGAAAGAGAGAGAGAGAGAGAGAGAGAGAGAAAGAAAGAAAGAAAGAAAGAAAGAAAGAAAGAAAGAAAGAAAGACAGACAAAAGAAACCACTGGAAGTTCTGTCGGAGCTGGCAGACTTCCTTGCGTGAGGGTGCAGGCTGAGCTGCTGTGACAGTGCTACGGTGCTCCCTTTGCTGTCCTCTCGTCGCACTGCGCAGCTCTCCTCGCTCTGGCTCGCTCTACCTCATAATTTGATTCACATTCTGTGCGTACTGAGAGCACTGAAGATTTAAATGCAGTTATTAATCTTTTCTGTTTCTTCATTTAATCATCTCATCTCTTGCTTAGTAACATTTACTATTTTTGTTTTGAGTTTATTTGTAGTTTCCTGATTTATTGAGCATTCTATTATCTGTGTATTATCTGTGATTTTTCAGGATAATATATTCTTCACTAGCCCTAGAGCCATTAACCAGTCACCTACTTGTATTATTTTTCCTTTTGCACTGTAATTTTTAGCGTGCCTGTTCAGCACATAAACACACCTGCAGTGTGCAAGCACACACGCGTATGCTGAGTGCATGGCTCGATCGTGCTCCGGTGGACGCAGATGTTAGTGCATGTGGGAGTGTGCACTGCTCACTCTGAGAGTTCACCATGATGGGATCTGTATAACGATCCAGCCCGCCCGGCTCCAGCACACTGTGACTTCACTGTTACATGGCAGCCTCACTGGAGGGAGAGAAGGCCCTGGCCGGGTGGTAGCGCCCAGCCCTGGGTGCCTGTGGCCCACAGACGGACATGTAGGGAGCACTCTGAGGGGGAAGGCCCACCCTGGCCGGCCGTGCATGGCACCAACTCACAGGCTTGTGGCTTGGGTGGAAGAGAAGGGGAAGAAGAAAGAACTTGGTCCACTTTTGAAGGGCCGGTTCAGCCTTTGCTGCTGCCCTCACACATGAGGTGTCCAGGTTCTTTCCCCTTCCCATGCACTCACACCAGTGAGCCTCCAGGAGCTCCAGGCCTTTGACCTCGCACTGGTGCTGCGTCCTTGGCCCCTCGCTCCGTGGCTTCCATCTCCTTGGACAGAGCAGCTGCTGAATCCTCAGCTCTGCAGCGCGCAGAAGGGCAGCGTGGACTCCCCTCCTGCGGGCCTGTGAGCTCCCTAAAACCGCTGCCTGCGGCATCATGCACACATCCTCCAGGGAGCCTGCTCCTCAAGAGTGTACCACTAATACACATCAATGCAAACGTGCACACACAAATGTACATGCACACACACAAGAATTAACTAGAAAGAAGTAACAGAGCTGCACATGTGTCATCCTTTTCAGCGTAGTATCTTCTGGTTTGTCTTACCAATTCTTTTACCAAAGTTCCACATATCACTGTTTCACTAATTGTGCTTTTGCTATACGTTCATTTCCAGGAGAGTAAGTCATGGTGCATGGCTCCTTTTTCAGGCTATTATTTCACTGCATTTGTGCAGGCTCTGTCAGTTCTGAAGGGGGTGAGTCAGTTCCACCTAGGTGATGCAGAACAGAAGAGAATGATTGGTGGGTTTCCGGATGATCCAGGCCCCCGTCCCTCTCCCCAGTGGACTTCTCCCTACATGTCGGTCTTGCTCTTCCTTCTGGTGACAGACTCACTTCAGGTCCTGAGCCTATGCGGCTTCTGAGAGAGCCAGGCTTGGTTCAGCCCTGACAGTCATCCTGCAATAGGAATGTTTTCTCTTCCTTTCATGTAAATGCTCAGGGTCTTATGTTTTCATATAGAAGTTCAATAATTGTCCCAATAACTGTGGCTCGAAGGACATGGCACCTTTTCATTGGCCCAGTTAAGTTTCTGTAACTAAGATTGCTGACACAGTTTAAAGATTGAGACCCACAGTAGAACACACAGGCTAGGGTGGCCTAGCAATGCCAGTCGAGCACTGGTTCCAGAAGAAATGGAGAAGGGATCCGGCAGAACAGCAGGGGATGTCACGCCTCCTACGGCCTAGCTTGCTACTTCATATACGGAAAATCATTCATTAAGTAGCGAATGCTGCCCCCAAAATTGGAATAAGTTGAAAATTCCCACTATACTCACTTCCACAGCTGCACCACGGTAGTCCCTGTTGGGGATTTTCAAGCCCCACCTAAATTTTCTGTTCTGTTGTTTTAGGCAACATTCACTATTTTAATGGAATAATTTTGCATATATGAAATAAGAAGCTGGAAGATAGGAAGCATTTTGCTTCCCCTGACCACCTCTCTATTTGGTGCTCCGAGCAGATTTGTAAAATTTACATATGACCACAGTGCCTCTAGGGTATCAGCAAATCTTTCACTTCTATTGTATATTTGAATACATCCTGAGTTACCTGGAGTGAAGTACCTTAGAGCAATAACATAAACTGAGTTTAAAATTCCACCAAGAAATAATATACAATAAAATCGAGAGCGTTGTGGAGTGCACACCCTTGCCCAAAATATCATATCATGCCTTTGAGTGTGAAGACTTGCAAACTATGTGTCTAATGCCACCACAACCTCCCTGTGATGGAAACGAAGCATGCTCCGCTTCCCGAATGTTGATTTTGAATACTCAAGTAGTAAAGGGGTGTTAAAAGAACCTAGCCAGCAGTGAATCTTGGAGTTTAGATGTCACATAATCCAGCGAAGGTTTAATTTCTGTGGAAGTTAGATGTGATTTTTATTTAAAGTAAGTAATAAATGCAGATTAAACAGAATTAAATTCTAGTTCTAGTTCTACCTTCCACTTGGACTTGTAAAATCTCATTTATCATTATGTTAGTTTTACAAAATGCATTCTAATTTTTCTGTAATAGAGACTAGGATGCATCCAAGCAAAAGTATGAACTAATTTTCACAATAGCTGCAAATTGAGTACTTTTTTGTTTTTTAATTTCTCACTTTTTGCTAGACTTCTCGTTTGTTCACCACACAGCTGTTCTCATTGTCTCACCTGGGAGTGCAGTGACAGTGACAGAGAGGCGACAGTAAGAAAGTGACCGATTAAAGCTACTTCTCACACTTTTAACCTCAATGCTTGTTCTTGTCTGCCCTCTGCACTGTGATTTCCCCACGGATTCGGATCATTCTGAGGGGTTCACAGAAACTCCTTCCCTTCGCTTCTCATCCAGCATCTCAGTTTGTACAGCAGTCAAGGAAATAAAAACTCTTTCCCGCTTGTACAAATGTGCTTCCTGTGGGCAAGGTTTTTAATCACATCCAGGCTGCACAAAAGCCAAGCAGCAAAACACTGAATTTTCCAAAACAGCCATGTTCATATACTTTGAGCTAAATTTACACGGCTGTGGAGAGGCTTGGAAATAGTCTTTAACACAAAAGTGCCACGACACGGACGCAGAAGGATGCAATAACTTTGAGTTGCTGCACAAATGATAAATAAACCAGCAGGTGAAGTGGGCAGGCCCTAGGCAGGGAGGACTTCCTCTGACCTGACCGTCACAGTTCTCCCTGACCCAGACGGTCGCTGATTGTTTATTTTCTAGAGGTGCGCACAGAAAATCAACTGAATTACAGGATCCCTAAGTTCACATCAGGTCTCAACCCTGGTAAATGAGCCTTTAGTGAAGCAAAGATTCTTGATTTTTTTCTTTGGTAAATGATAGTGTGTAGCAAAACTCCCAGTATTTTCCTGATACAATTTTATGATCTAGATTGTTCAGCCAAAGCTCATGTATAAAAAATTATATAAATCCTCTTGTAAAATTGACTATCTTCATATGGCTAATGTCAGTTTCATTTTATATTCTTGACTTGTTCTATTCTGTTTTTTTCTGAAAACAATACGGAAAGAGACATCACTGGGTATGTATACCAAGAAGCTTCATAGAGGAGGTAGGATATTTTCTATTTTGGACAAAAATTTATAAACATGACCCAGGAAAACACACCAAAAATATAGCTTAATTAATGAGTTAATAACATGTTAGTTATTCAAGAACTAAAAGAAATTAGAGGAAAAGACAAAAATGTGGACAAAACCCTTAACTTTATAACCCCTTGGAGAGATCTGTTACCACAAGAACAACTGAATGCATGGCAACCTCTTTAATTTTATCTCTTGAATTTGCTTTATTTAAAGTTCAACATACATTGCATTCATTTTTCTTGAGTATTTAAGAAGAAAATACTATAAAGTATTTTAAGTTCCAGAAGCAGAACGTGTAGAATGCACACAACTTAATGAAATGTAAAAGAGTGCTTTTTAAGACTTTCTCCTTCTTTACCAATAAAAAAAAATCTCCAGATAGCTGAAGATAACCACACCCAAAGAAGCGCGAACTTTCCTTTGATGCTCTCTGGCTCCAAGGAGCTGGACAATCCTGCCTCCTCTCTCGCTGCTCGGTAAGCCAGGAAGTGGAATTCTAACCATGGATTCATTTGTTCATCTGCAAATCAATGGTAGTTTGTACAGGAAAATAAAAATATATGAAACAGCCTCCTAATGGGTACAGGCATTCTATATCAAGTATGCCAATGATATGCTGTAAGTGAAACTTACAATGTGAATTATATCTCAGGAAGGGTGTTTTTAAATGTAGTACAAGGATCAAAGCTCTGCAGACTTAGTCTAAGGACTGTGTTAGTGGAGAGTGACCACACCAAGCCGTGAGAGACTTCATGAGACACCCATCAGTCCAGGCCAGTGATCCCTGTGGTTCATTATTGCTCCGAGAGGTCATTTCTGACCCTAACCCGTGGATTAAACGGATTTGAAATCAATCAACTTATTAATAAGCCACTTCATTCTTAGCTTTGCCCACATGATCCTCTCTGATTGGAAATTTCAATAACAATTTCAAAATTCACAGAGAGAACAAAGAAAGATTGAATTAGGATGCAACTCCAAAATTGTGATTTCTGTCTATCTATTTGATGGTTAGGGGGGTAGGGGTAAGAGATACAAAGTTTCTTCGATTGTATAAGTGAATTCTGAAAATGCACGGAAGTGTGGTAGGAATAATTCCGAGTGGAGGACAAAGACGCTTTTAGTCTTAGTTGCATGACAATTAACGATGTGATGTCACTTGGCTGTTACACTGCAAATCTGCAAAGTCATGAATTTCCTACATGGATCATTTTCAAGCTCGCTTTTTCTATGAAATCCTGTCACAACCATGAAAGTGCTCCTGTCAGACCTGTCTTCAAGAGTGATCTTTCTCCAAGGAGTTTAGCTGGCTGTCAGCCTCCAACTCCTGCACCTTTAGAATTGGCTGTGTGTTTATTTCAGGGCCACTTTCTTCCCCAGGTTGGCCTCACTGTAAGAACTGCGCCATTTGTGCCTGGTGTGGGGTGGTCTCCCTGCGGGTCAGTCTTCCCCCTGAGGCTCAAGATAACCTGGTGGTACTTCCGAGGTAGCACAGGGAGTACTTACACAGTAGAGTTTGAGACTCTTCCACTGAATACTTTTTCTTCCCTCTCTGAACTAATAGCTACCAAATTATTTTTGCACCATGGAGCTTGCAGGCCTCCACTTGCAGGGAGAAGAACCAATCAGTAACTGACAGCTGCAGTCCAGTTGGCAGGGAAACTCTGCCTGCCAGGCTGAGTCTCACAGGGAAGGTGATGCAGCCCTGCTCCTGGCAGCATAGTGCAGACCTTGCCACCCCCCTTGAGGTCTCTGAGCCTCTGTGAGCCTGAACAGCTGGGTGAGATTCTCCCACCCGCCCTTCCCTGGCCTTGCTTTGAGGCAGGACTTGCGTCGTGGTTTCACGGGCTACTTCCTTTCACAAGACTTTCCCGACAGAAAAGCCTGGTATTTTCATCTCATTTTGGTATCTGTCTCTCAGAGGACTCAGGCTTTCACGTTCCACCTATTCCTTCTTCTATTCACCCGTGTCTTTCCCAGATATTTCCCACACCCAAGAGCTTACACTATCTTGGTACCTGCTTTTCAGAGACGTGGAAGTGATATGCCTGGAACTCACCAGGAAGTGAGGTTCTGGGAGTCTGACAGGTCTGGGTTTGAAGCCAGTTCCCAATCCTCCTCCTGGCCGTACCCCTCCCGCACCACCTTCACTGGGCTCTCGGGAGCGTGGTGGGGGACAGGGGAGGGGGTGCGGAACATGCTATCAAAGTGCTTGAACACAACGGTCTTAAGCTATCAAATGCTATTATTTTACAACATCTACATATCTAAAGTAAAGTCCATATAATGTATTTTATGGTACTCCCCCAAATCAGAAATTTTACATTAAACTATTCTGTTTCATGCTGGAAAAAAACAATCCTTTCTGAACTATCACAGTGGTTTTTATTTGAAGAAAATTGATTTTCCTTCTCCAAAACTTCAAATTTCTACAGAGGTTATAGAAGTAGTCTTCTGTCATCATACATCTCTCGACAGTGTCTCCTTGAGAGACGGAAAATAGAATATCGTTTGCTCTATGATGGGCAAAGATGCACCAGAACAACTCGATGTCTTTCTACAGTGCAAACCTAACTGCCTGTGCACCAACTAGAAAGAATGACCATGTGAAACCCACCAATGATAAGATCCCCTCTGCGAGAAAGCAGGGGCCTCCTGTCATAGGACGTAGGTAGGAGTCTTCGTGGTGTGGCTAGAAGCTGTTCCTCTATCAGAGTATCAGTTTTTAGTTTTAAATTAAGTATCAAAAGCACCCAAAGTTTTCACACTATTATGTAAAGATTAATTATAATGAGAAGATAATTAGAAGAAATATAATTTTAAATATTTATTTAACAGTTATTTTTAAAATTATCTTTAAGGAAGAACTTTTTGTATCTTCAAGATTTTGTTTCATAATCTGTTACAAAATTTCTAACAAGATCATAAGCTATACATAAGGGCTAAGAACAAGATTCAGAAAACATGGGGAGTCTTATTGGTGGAATAAAAAGTTATATGAAATAATTGTTTATTTTGTCTACAGGAGAGAATGAAATATTCAATTAAATTTAGTTTCCAATATCAATGACATTTGCTATGTCACGTGACACATGAATTACACACTTCTCTTCCTCTTTTAATTGACAGTTTTCTATTTTATTTAATCTCAGTTCTTTGTTGCATTTTATACCCTCTGAACTATACTTATTGTTTCTGATTTTCCATGGTTGGAATATTAGGCAGATTTGTAAAAATTGCACGATATATAACAGGAGGAAGACCAGAGAAGATAAGTTGTCTAGTAAGTGTGAACATCGCTCTTTGGAGATGGCTTTGGATAGCCCCTGCCCCTGTCAGTTGTCTCTGCTGTCCACATTTCAGGGAAGAGCTTGACCATCCTTCTATTCTTACGGGCCAGCCCAGGCCTTCCCTCAACAGCCACTCTGACAAGGAAAGTGAAGGCACTGTCGTTTGCACACCCTTGGTGTGTTGTGTCAGTGTGTGAACACGAGGGTGGTGGGGACTCATGGGGAGCAGGGAGGAGGAGGAAAGAGGAAAGTAAAGAAAGAGCAATGTGCATAGAAATGGTAGAGCAATACCACTGGGACAGCTATGTAAAGAAACAGCCCCCAGTGAGGGCTGCGTTCTAATGTAATCGTTAGAGATCTGAGCAAAATAGGCAGCGTGATTGAGCGCGACACTAACCAGCTCTCAGGATCTGAGCAGCAAGGAGCAGCAAGGAGCAGCGTGAAGTCACAGCAGCATCGCTGTGCGCGAAGCGCCTGCTAGTTTCCGCTGCAGAACCATCCGGCAGGCAGACTGCTCCACCCATTCGCACTGTGAGCATGAGCAGCCCTGTTCACCTGGCTCTGATGCGTCACCTTCCTCCGCCGTTGGAAAGACAGACATGCTTACACCTGTGAGCCACTGCCAGCTCAGAGGGCATTCCAAACACTCGCGGACTGGTTCTTCCCCCAAATACAAGCTGTGCAGGCAGTAACTTTCGTGTGTATCCCCAATCACTATGTCTTTTGTGGAAGTCAATTAGCTACCGAGTGTTTTACATTGGGTTCTGGCTGGGTTAGCAAATTTTGTTCTTATTGTTCATTCTTTCTCTCAATATTTCACCTAGGTCGCCCGGGTGTTTCCCTTTCCCTGCCGACCCCAGCACGGCCACGCCTCTACCATGGTAGTTTTCTGACTGCAGGAGTTGCTTTCTGATCAGAATTGAATCTGCTTCCCCTGCCATCAGTTCGTCACAAACGCACTCTAATTTCTTCTGCCTCTTCGTCTATTACCTCTCCAAATAGACTTTAAAATATTTAAAAAGCAGTCATTTATCTGAAATCTTTGTACTTCCCAATTCTTTGAGTCTTTCTTTTGTTGACTCTTGAAAAAGTTTCACAATATAAATTTTCTCAAGTTCTACCATATTTTTTCTGGGCAAACACCGTGTTCTTTGCTTGTGAGCATACGTGTGGTATGTACCGATAAAATAATATTATCATCTTTGATAATGCTTCAAGTCAACACAAACCTTAGGCATGATGGTGAATTATTTGTATGTCAAAATTTTCCAAAGATAAGCATTATATGTACATGAAAATGATTGATCATCTAGATAAAAGCCCAACTGGAAGCATAAAATTGAATGAAGGTATTCAGTCTGCCAGCTGCACACTCTTCATTAATCTTACCCTGAAGTTTTTCAATTTACAGTTGGATTAAGAATGTCAAGAAACATGAGCAACAAAAGACACTAAGTGCTTGTCTTAAAAAATCATCTCTAGTGATTTTTTATTTCCATATTGCTTATTAATCAACCGATATTTATGGAGTACATGACAAAAATTATAAGTGCATGGCTATCACAATGGGAGATATCTTTAAATTGGGATTTACATTACATTCCCCTGTGTATGTTTGTGTGTTTGGCATTAGTCAGTAAATGAATATGTGAGACCTCAAATATTTGAAAAGTGTAGAATAAAAATAAAGTCAGGGATTAAGCATGATGAAGACAGGGTGATTCTGAGAAACGGCTGGGAAAGGACTTTACAATGAGTATGTTCTTGAAGGGAAATTGCATGAGGCAGCCGGGCAACTGTTTAAGAGATGAAGCCGCAGGGAGAGAAGGCCCTGCTTGGAGTGACTGAGGAGGAGCAGTCACCTGGTATTATTCCCGGGTACAGAGGATCAGGGAAAATACACCAGAAGACACAGTTGGAAATGTAGCAAAGGGATTAATTTCAGGGTTTTGCATGACAGATAAAGAATTTCAGGTTACATCTGAGTATGATCAGCTTTTGAAAAGTTGGAGAGAGCCTAGACATTATCTAATTCATGCAGTACGTATAATGGCTATAGAATGTCATAAATACCGCACTGATAAAACAGAGTTTCTACTGTTACAGCCAACTCTGCAGTTATTTAAAGTATTAAATATATGTGCTCAGCTTCAAAACAATCACATGTGTAAGGGAGTCACATCTCAGACTTTGAATCTTAGGAATTGACCCCCAAATCCAAAGAGAGTTAATCGATTAGTGCACATGGCTATTACATCTATTCCATGATGGCGACGCTGAGACTCAGGATTAAGGGAACCAAGAGAGCTCAGAGCAGGCGCACAGGCAGTGGGGTAATCACCTCGGGCCCAGCCAGCCCCAGGTCCGAGTGCACAGGGATGCTAGCCATGCTTTACTAGCATTCTTCTTTTGTTTGCAGCCAAAAAACTCCAAACCGGGTGAAAAACCAATAAAACTCTGGGAGAGAGAATTGGGGACTCCTGGTGTGATTGTTGAAAGAGAAGAAATCTAAGCACTATCATTACCACATTAGCTTCAGAACTGTTCATTTTTTACCTGACAATTGAGTCACCTGGGACTATTTTTAAAAACCCCAGCACCTGGGCTGGCCCACACTGGTGACATCAGGAGCTCTTGGTCGAATGGGGCCCAGGATTGGTACATTTAAGCCTCCCTGAGCTCCCCGGTGGAACCCGGAGCATGTCCAAGATTAAAACCATGCCAGTAGCTTAGTGTCGTCTAGTTTTCTGTCGGGCATTTTCCCTGGCCAGGTATCCACCTGACCACATGTGTTACATGTGTATGTTTATACAGAGCATGCATGTGTGCATGTGTATATGTACATGACGGAGCTCTTATTTGAAGACAGTCGCACCATGGCCTGGAAACATTTTGGGGGATTTTGTTTTAATATGTGCATCTAAGCCTCTCTGTGGCCTGTGACAGTCAAGCATTATCAAGTACTTCTGCTCCAAGTTACTGCAGAGAAGAATCCACTTACAGTTGTTTAAATTCTATAATAGATTTTAAAATCCATCAGCGGCAACTGACTGGAAGTTATTATTAAATAACTGCATTAAAATCAAGATTGTGTATGTTGACTTCATTTATTTTTTATTTAAAAAACCAGCGTAACTTCTCAAAAGTTAGATCTCAGTAACATGAAGCTCTTGCTGGTGTAGTTTCATTCTCGCTCACCTTAGACACTGGGGTTGCCCTCTTCTTGTTTTTAAAGCCTTTGTCGCTGCTCACAGTGAACAGACATGCAAGGCTACGCAGTGTGTCAGGAACACCCACTCTGAGCTTAATTAACCATGCTTTTTCCTCTATCTGTCACTTTTTCCTCTATCTGTAGCTTCTTCTAGGATCTTCAGCAAATTCTAGAAAAAACTTTCCACCTGTCTTTCCTCCTCTTCTATCATTTTTCCTGGCAAAATAATTCCTTTATTCTCTCCGAGCTATTGCACTAATGGTTGTGAATGCAGCCAGAATGAACAGAGTAGTTTCCTTGGGTGTCATAGGACCATAAGGAAGGGGCCACACAACTCAGTTATTTTATTTTCCCCTAGGCAAATGCATGTTCTTTAGTGTGAGGTAGGAAAACAAATCGGCCTTCAATTATCTCTGTGAAAATAAATGACATGGCAGCAGTAATTAGGAACCTTGAATACAGGAATATGGCCTGGTGCATAAGAAGACCTCTGATTGTTTGGTTCCAGACTCAACTGGCTTTAATCTTTAAGCCCTTTCAGAATGCAAGCACAACTTTTAAGCAGTTTCATTCCTTGCCTCTCTCCTCATCCTTCCAGCAAGATTCCAGTGGTGATTTTATGACGCTGTTATCAGATCTGAACTGATTGTGGTAATTATTCTCCTGAGAGATGCCTGGCTTTGATCTTGCAATGACAAAACCTGATCCCATAGAAATGATTTTGAAGCTGATTTGACAACACTCTATTCCTTATCTGCTTGTCTTCAATAGCAGATAGGGCTTATTGTGTGGGTAGGACTTGTGGACATATGATCAATGTTCCTTTTAACAATGTACAAACATCAATAGACCTTATCAGACTTTATTCCCTAAACTTCAAATTCTGTTTCTCTTGGCTTCCTGGTCTTTTTACATTAGTAAGCTATGAAGAGTCTCCAACTGGCTTGATTTTACGGTTGCTATTTCTGACAAATACAGCAAAGCTAAGACCCATTGCCCGAGTTATGTCTTAGTCGTTCTTGTTGGTGTAACTTAGCGTCTCCTCTTCTGTTCACTCCAGTAGCTCCGTGAATATTTTGATGTTTCTATGTTATATGTAGTCCTGAATATCTTAAAGAAATCAACTGTGTACAACTGTTTATGGTTTCCTGGTTATGACAGATTTATTCTAGAGCTCAGGGATTTTATTACTGATTGTTATTGTGGATTAATTATGTGTGGGCTATCCTGATATAATAGTTCAGGGATTATGTATTTTGAGGCAAGAACAATCCACTTGTGGAAACCACGAATTCTCTCACCAGGCCTTCTGTGATCTTCCTCCCTGTCAGGTCGCGTGCCTGGGCACTGTCAAACACCTTAGACCTGGGTTGTTTGATTGAATGCACACAAGTCTACCTGGGGTTCTTAGCCAAATGCAGATTCTGACGGGCTTGGTTGAAGCCTGCAGTTGTCATGTTTCTCTGTCTCCCTAGTGGTACCAAGCTGGTTTTCAAAAGCCTGAGCGTTGAAATGGAAAAGAACCGGAGAAGTGGCTCAGAATCTGGATTCTGGTGCTCCATGCCTCGTTTTCAGTCAGAATCCCCACAGAAATCGAACTCTTTTTTTCATTCCTCTACAAAATCTGATGAGCAGCAAAGTTAGGAACGATGAAACGAATATGGGGCCTTGGCCAGGTCGGTGGCAGTGCCCAGTTGCTAAGGAATTGCTCTGTGGTCTCTTTTCCTCCTGGACCTGGGAAGGAGGGCATCAAATCTCAAGCTCTCCAGAATGAGACTCTGCTTGGAAGCCAGCGCTCAACCTGGAAACAGCTCCGTCAGACACTCTCCTCCCCGAGCGGGGCCGGCCCCTCACTGCGGAGGAGACAGGCTGAGCATGATCAGCCCCGAATCACCGATGTGACCCGGGCCTTGGGAGCAGGCGTGGGCTGGTAGAGCTGCACACAGTGAGGCCCCGCACAATCTCCTACCGCAAGCAAAGACCTCTCATAGTGCAGCACGTAGGCAGCTCCAGAAGGTTCCAAACATCCCTAGTGCTGAGAATTTACTTGATATTTTCCAAATAGCCCCTATCTGTACTGGGATGGATACCTTTATACACATATATTTCCTTTACTTTCTCCTTTAAAATATATTCTGAGGAGGTACTTGATAGAATTATTTAAGCTTCTTATTACACATTCAAATAGAATGACAAAGATTGCACCTATTTATAATTCTAGCAGAAATATATAGAAATGTCTTTTATTTCACCCTTGCTAAATTAAGTCATCGATCTTTTTTAAGCCATCGATTTAAATCATGCCATCAATTTTTAAACATTCCTAATGCAGCAGGAAAAACTGAGTTTTAAAGTGAGTTTCCTTCTGTGGAGGTGGGGACAGCAGGATTAGGATGAGACAGCACAGCACTTACCAGAGACCTGAGTTAGCTCACACTGTGCCTTGACAGTGGACAGCAGTGGGGGTTGTGGCCAGGCTGCACACTCCCAGCCCAGTACTGGAATTAGTACATGAGGGCACTTCTTTTGAGTGATGAAGTTCTCGGGTTCTAGCAGATGGAAGGAAGAGTCCTCTGTGCTGTTTAGACAGGGCACTGATGATCTGCTTCCACCTGTACAAGTCATTTCCTTCTGACTCAATACATCAGGGAGCAACTTTTTCAGGGTTCTTGTTTGTCTTGTTTCAAAAAAAAACACCCTTGAACATTGACGTTTAGAGGAGCAGATTACAAGCTCTACTGAGGCAGCTCATCCGAAAGCTCAGCAACTGCCTCCTCAGAGTCCCCATGCTGTGGGGAGAGCATACATCCCATGTAGCCCAGCTGCTGACGGGTGAGGCGACCCAGCCCTGAGTCCGCAGGAGTCTGTGCCAGCTTCGATGCTCCAAGTGCACTGAGAGCTGCTCAGGAGGGCACACCCAGCATGCATGGTGAACGTCAGATAAACCTCCCTGCCCCATGGAATGACAGCCATCCACCTCTTCCTGAAGATCAGGGCCAGTTACATCAGCAGGAATGTGGAGTCCCTTGACTGCATGCTTCACTTCGGGTCCGGGGTCCTGCAGTGACTGAGTGACAATCTCTGCTTCACTTTTAGCTGCACTCTTACTCTGTACCCTGGTTGGAGCATTTTTCTCCTTTGCGACCCAGGACTTACAGATCAGCATTTCTCAACGTTGGCACTATTCACATCTGGGGCCAGCCTTTTTTGTTTTGTTTTGTTTTGTTTTTGTGTTTTTGGTTTTCTTGACAGAGGCTGCTTGGTTTTTCCAAGATGCATCCCTGGCTTCTCACTGCCAGTTGCTGGTAGCACACTCCAGTTGTGAAAACCAGAAATGTATAGAGACCTTGCTGGACGAGTGGTGGTCATCTCCAAGTGCTATGGGCCCACAGAGCCTGCAGAAGAAAAAAAGGAAGCAAAAATGCTCTAAGTAGGGCCCCGGGAGAGAGGGTGCTTCCCCCCTGGCTTCCAATGCCCGCCCATTTTACCTTTTAGACACAGCGAGCAATGCTATTCACTCATTTCAAACATCTGCTACTTCTTCATGAAGAGTGGTGCCCAGTCTTGGAGATCTGTAACCAGTCCTGCAGTTGTCCTTCAGAAGACTTCCTTCAGCCCTAGTCTATTTGTCTAAAATTTCTGGGAGATTCAAGGGCCAGGAATACTAAGACAGTGCTGGTGGATTCTGGACCTAGTGGGAATGCTGTCAGCTAGACTCTGGCCAGGACTTCATTTACTGCTAAGGCCCGAGTCCCCCCACTTCCCAGTGATTCCACGGTGCTATGGGGACTTAGGTTATCTGAATCAGTGCAGGACTCGTGCCTTCTGTCCCAAATCCCTATTTTCCTCTTCCCGATAGCTAACAAGGGGAGAGGCACAAGTCCCTGTAGAAGGCCAGGGGGAGCAGCGTTGCTGCACACATTTCCAGTTAGAACTGCAAGGTCTCACTTCTCTTTCAGCCAATGGATTCCAGCCCTGGAGCTGTGTTGGGCCTGGAATCCAGGCAAGAGTATGTGTTTACCTGAGAGGCTGCCTTCAGCTTCCTTATCACCCATGCCCACCCCTTTGACTGTGTAGATTAAGCAATATTTGTGTTGGCTCCTGTGCTCTCCTGGGCTTCGACACACTGTTCTATTTTTTCAATATTTGCCCGTGGGTTAGAATCACCCGCTGCCAGCCAGGGCATGCTGCTCATGGCGCTAACTTCTCCCACCTGAATTCTGGCCGGTAAGTGCTGCCGGCAGGTTACCATTAATTACCTCGGCACCCTTACTGCTTTTCAGGAGTTCTGTTTTGAATCAGGATTTTCTATGGTGAGCCTGGCCTAAGAGGGCAGCCACCTCCAAGCTTCGAGATGTATGTTTCACAAACGCCGTGTCCTTTGGGCCCTCATGTGGAACATGGTTGGCTGTAGATTTTTCAGCCATACTCAGTGTGGTTGTTCCATCAAGCTCACCTCCTTGAGCTTTCTCACCTTTCTATACACGCATCTCAAGCCATCACTTCATCTGTACTTCCAAAGGCATCCTAGTAGGATGTGAGCTTTGTCTAATAATACTCCTTCTGGGACGATGAATCACATATTATGGGAGAATTCTTCCTTACCCAACACTGGAGTTTCTACTACAGCCAAACAAGCCTTCTGACTTTTATACGACACCTTAAATTGAAGATCATTTCCCTCCAGCCTTTCAGTTCTTCTTTCTCTAAAACATCAATTCCTCCTAGAAATAACCATCTAATTTAACAATCCTTAAAATCATTGTTTTCTTCCTATGTCTCAAGAGCTTGAGAAATTCTGTGTGGCCATGATTTCCACACAGATCTTGTCCCATTTGCTTCCAGTCAGTTTTCTCAGCTGCATGGCTATAGAGTTTCGAGACTGAGTATTCACTGTCAGGTAACTGGCAAGTGATCCAACCCCCTGCTCTCATTTGAGACTCTGTTTCCTAGAACTACTCATAGTACCTTGACTCTTAGTCCAGTGTCCTGAAAATAAAATTTGAAATGGGATTTGTATATAGGACGGTTATTTGGGGACACATTCCATTGGCACACATATAAAGCCAAGAATTGGACAGAGATAAAAAAGAATGGATAGAGAAATAAATTGCAATACTAATGCAGTTGTAGTACAGCAGGTAACTCCATGGGAGCTCTAGGGCTACAGGAGTGGACACCTCCAAATCATGTGAACAGGGCTGTACTCTGATCACCCTTGCCTCCTCCCCCAACCTGTCCACTCCGCTGGCTGTGCCATGCGGTGAACTGTCCCGTGAAAAGGAACATCAGGTTGGCTGAGGGATAGACACACAACCAAGGGTGATTTCCACACAGGGGTACAGCACAGCCATCCTGGAGGTGGTAAAGATGACAGCCTTGGCCTCAAAGGAAAACCGCCGGCGATACACAGAAGGTCCCCCAGGGTTCCCTTTAGTTTCCTTTGGTCCAACATCATTCCCTCTGATCTGTACTTTTTTTTTTTATTAAATTCTTTTATTGGTACATTGTAGGTATACAACACAATTACATTTCTCATTGGGAACTGTACCTTGACATAATGCATTTTGGTTCTTATTTTTTCCCCATTCCCTGCCCTCCCTTCACCCCCTCCACCCTTCCCTATTTACAAAGACTTTATTTCCAATTTTTCCATTTCTCATCATTTTTCCTTTCCCTTCTTTCCTTTCCCCTGCCCCTCCCACTACCCCTACCCCTTTGGACCTTTTCTTCCTATTTTACATTATCGATTATTCATTCTAATCATTGGTACATTTTAGGTATACAATATAATGACATTCATCATTGGAAATTTGCACCTTTACATAATCTCTCTTGGTTATTTTTCACCATTGCCCAGCCCTCCCTTCAATCCCTCCAGTCCTCCCTATTTACAAAGATTTTGTTCCTATTTTTCCATTTTCTCATATTAATCCCATTCCCTTCTATCCTTTCCCCTAGCCCTCCCACTTCCTTCCCCTTTGCCCCTTTTCTTCCTATTTCACATTATCTATTATACATTTAGTCCTTATTTACACTTTCAGTTTCTCACACCAGAGAAACTATTCAGTATTTACACATGTGTGTCCTGTTTATTTCACTTAAGAGTTCTGATCTGTACATTTAAATTAATAAATATTACTTTCATGGATAACACCTTACTAAACAGTGAGGAGGAAGTATTTACATTCCTGTGGCTGGTGAGTAAATTTTTTTAAATTGCAAAGTTAAAATTAAATGAAGATTTTTCTGAAAGTTTCATATGAAGAGAATTTTAGAGCACTAATAAAATGCAGCATCCCCACCCTGTTTAAAACACTGTTTTCCCGACATCTCACCTCTCGTGCAGTTGCCCCTTCTCCTCTGTATCTTTCTTGTCTGCAGCCCTAACCCTTCGTGGAATTTTCCGAAGCTGTTGTGGGCGGAGTTCTCGCCTTGGTCCTCACCTGTTTCCTTGACCATTTTTGGGTACAGCTGGGCTCTCTCCCAGATCCTGCAGCTCGCAGCCCCATTCACTGGTCTACCTCACCGGTCAGCAGACAGCAAACCTCCGCTCCCTGCCCCTGTTCTCCTAGGTGCAAATCCACACCGCCCGCCACACACGCAGACACACTCGGGCTGTGTTTAGTGAAGGCTGTACACACACAGAGAAGCCTTATTCTTTTCTCATCCATACTTTTGTTTAACAGAATTGCCTGCTCTCACCAACATAGGAGCATAAGTGCTGCATTGATACCAACTCACGCACTCACCTAGTACAAGCTGAGGTGGGCGCCACTGCGAGTCCTCCTCATCACTCAGGGAAGAGGGGACAGAGTCGTGGGACACCTGCAGCTCATGGAGCTCACAACCGCCAAAGCCAGGGCTCAGCCCAGAATTTTCTTCACAGAGTCCACACGCTTTACCAGTATGTCAGTGCGAGGGTGAATTACACACCCAAAAATTGTTATATAGTTTTGTTTTTCAAATTCATAACCAAAACAAAAAACATACGCAGGGACTTCAGCTCTGGCGTACCATTCCTCTCTGCATCCTGCACAGCCATCCTCAGCGGCCTAGCTTGTCTCTGCACACCGTGGGCTGCAGCCTGCTGCACAGGGAATCAGCTCGCTGCACACGCCTCAGACAGCAGGACGGGGCAAGCACACCTCTGGGGCTCTGGGCTTCGCCTTGGCGTACACAGCACGACAATGTGTGCAAGTTCCTTTCCTCTCTGGGCCTCCATGTGGGGTACTGGGTTGGGGGGCTAAGAGAGGCCGAACTCAGGGCGAGCATTTGGACAACCAGCTCGTGAATGTCGTCCTTCCTACTTCTAGGCGCTCTCCCAGGCAGAAACGCTCACTCCATAGAGCAGTGTTCTTGTAACTCCGGCATCCGACGGCATTGTGGTCATTGGCAGCACCTCAGAAGCTCAGAAAGCAAAGTGAGTGTGTTCTTCCCAGTGGGCGGGCTGTTTCCCTTCCTAAGACTATCGTCATCCAACTGGACTCCTTCTTTTCCAGATTGCAACCAATTCTGCAAATTAGCTATATTCCAAAATCTAGGTTTGAATTGCACTGTATCACAAACATGGTAAAGTTTAAATAAAATCATTTTGTGTCCTATGAACTTTGATTCAAGCCTCCTTTTTATCTCATGTCCCTACTTTTCTTCATTTATGTACACGGTGCTCCTGCTGTATCAAAGGAGTCCTTATCCAGGCACACTTGATACCTCTGGGAAAGGTGGCCTTCGTGCTGCTCTGCTGAGTGACAACTCTTACCCTGGGCTCCACTGAAAGTTTCTTAGCAAGCCTATTCAGTTCTCACATGACAATTGATCATGCTTTCATCTGGCTGGGTATCAGTCAGTGTTTACTAGACAGATAGACATAACACAAGATATACAAATACACGAGAATTTACAAGATTGGCTCACAGTGGCCGCCCACAGAGTCGGATGAGAAAGAGTGCAGAGGGTCTGTCTGAACATTGGAGATGGAAGGATCCAGTCGAAGGTCTAGAGCTCACTACACCGCCCCACGTGAGTCTGTATCAGGAGGCTGATGGGTCTGCTATGGAGGCTGAAGAGTCTATGCTGGAAGTTGAAGAGTCTACGCCGGAAGTTGAAGAGTCTGTGCTGGGAGCACTGGAGATGACGTCCAAGGTGAAGATGAAGAGGGGAGCTCTTCCGAAGACACAGAAGCCAATCTGTCTCTTTTCACTTCCCCTTGACACCATCCAGGCGAGCAGCCCTAGGGTGTGGAATTGCTGAGCCAACATAGCTGAGCTTCTCTTACTCAAGCTGACACCATCAAGCATCACAGGCTGCAAAGGCGCTCGCTTGCAACCTCTCAAGAGTTCCAGTCACCTCCCTTCATATTTTGAAATTGGTTTCGCACATATTTGTGGCACTGTTTAGGGAGGGCTTGCCAAGTGTACCCCTCTACCCTAAGAATACTTTCTGTGATATAAAAAGTTCCTAATAAATATTAATCACAACCTCAAAATATGTACTGAACACTTAATGATTCCTCAAGGACAGCTTGAAAAAGGTAGCAATGGTAGAAATACAGAAGGAAAACAAAAACTTAATATATATGTTGGAAAACTAGTTGGCATTCAACTTCTCCAAACAAATTTGGAAAAAATATATAATATAAAGCAGATACTCAGTTGATGGAAGTAAGCTGGAAAATGTTTTTGCCAAACCATATTTAAGAGTAATCAACTTCTCTAAATTTGAGCATAAGTCTGAAGCATGATCAGGTTAACAAAAAAGAAAAGACCAGTATTATTTTGAGTGAATTGAAAACAGAGTGTGGGGAAATTTGTATTTTTTCTCCTGAAAACAGAAGGACTTTCTTTCTTCTATTAAGTCAATTTTGTGCCAAATCCTTAGCCAATACTTCAGACCTTTACGATTCCTTCTGTCCCCACTGAGCTTAGTATACCTTGTTTGATTCCTGCCTTGCTCCATGCTCTGCTAAATGGTTCCTTGGTCACCTGAAATGTTGTGGTAAGGGGCATCAGGCTCATAGTCTCCCTTACATTCATTGCATGTTTCACAAAGCTCGCTGGATTTAAAGACTTGACTGAAGAAATAACTAAGGATAGAATTTCAGTTCTGTGAGCAATACAATCAGTCAGTTTGTGAATTCATTAAGCACTTGTAGAGCAACAAGGGCAGGGTGCAGCAGTGTCATAAAGAAAGAAAACCTCATTGCTGTCCAAATGAGCTCACAAGGAAGCTGGGAAAGCAAACAAATATACACAGGGCTCCAGGAGAAAATTGCAGTATTGTGCAAAATGTTGTGCATTCCTGTAGGTAGAGCTCATCGCCTAATCTATGTTTCAGAAAGTGTGCCTCAGAAAGTGATATTTAAGCCCAGTCTCAAGATACATGCCAGAATTAGCTGCATAAGTAGAGCAATGGACACAGAGGAGAGGTAGATCTGGAAGGAGAGAGGTCTGGGTATTGAGAACAGTGTGTGTGTAAACTCATAAGACAGAAGAATAAAGCACCATAAACAGAACCAAAAATCTATGATAACTGCAACCTGCACCCTAACCCTAACCCTCACCTTAGCTGCAACAGAGACAAAGAAACAATCGGACTCCTCAGGCCAGAAACACTGACATCATTTGATCCAAGTATCTCCACCTCCTGTCTTCTTCCCAAGAATGAATCTGTTGGTGGTCAGTAAAGGCCAGGCTCTCTGCCTGTGCACTGGGTCTCCCTGCATATGAACACTTGACTCCTATAACCGCAAACTTTCTCCTGGCTGAATCATTATTTTATTCCAACTGAATCATTCCCATAAAAATATGAACATATTATGAGATCAAATTTTTTAAAAAGAAAAATCCATTCCCTACTGGTCCATTTCTTTGCCTTATTTCTTGGTATAACTCCAAACAAATCTCATCCAGAAATTTGTTTAGACCCACCTCTGCACTCTCTTCCCAGTTCGCCTCCCTTCAGTGGAATTATACCAGGATTTAAGGGCAGCCAGCACCCTTTCTATGCACCCTCCAGGGGACACCAGAGCAGGCAAAAGCTTACTGCTCACTCCTGCAGTGTCTTGGGCAGATAACAGGGCCGAGTCCCCCATGTCTGACCTTCATGCATACTGGTCTTTCAGGGACAAAGAGAGGACAGTGGTGAGGATCACAGCAGGAAAACAGCTTTCTTTGAAAATTCTTTCTGATGTTCCTCTTTTAATCTTCAACTTCTAAATCCTTAAAACCCTAGAAATACCTCAAGGCATTTAGTAGTTGTCTAATAGGTTTTTAAACACCTATCCTTAAAGGGAATGGTTGTCTCTCTTTGGAATGTATAATCTGTGGTCTTAGTGTATTAGATAAGCAGAGTTGAGAAAAATCCAATTTGAACAGAAAGTTTCTTGTCCATCTTGTAATGGATCAGACTTTTTCATTTGTAGGATGGAATCAGGCTTCTTGGGAATTATCAGTGCAAAATGTCTCATGAACTCTTCTGCTGTCATTAAATCCCTAGGTTGTTTGTAGCTGAGAAAGGACCACTATACACTAATGTTCAAGTGGGGTAATTTTTTTCTCCTTGCTTAACAAAGTTCCAAATACAGATTTATAGAGAGCAGCTTGCTTGGCCTAATCCAAGGTCTACCCACGTAGACTAGAAACATGCAGATGAGAATATATATAAGACAAAAAAAACTTGTCCTACTAAATCACACAATGGCTTATTTCCAAAAATGTGGCTTAATGCATTTCATATGTATTTTTATTAATAGCAAATCCTGATGTGTGCTGCACTATAATTTACCATTCCTCTGATAATAGAAACATACACAATGAATTATGTAGTAAGATATATAATTTATAGGTGAAAACATATTTACCTTGCATTTTAGAAATCAGCCTTATTTTTAAAACATACTGGTTTGCCACTTTAATAATACAAAATAACTAGAAAAAAATGATTTTATTGGTAACATTCCCCCACAAAAATTACAGAATTTCAGTGTTTGTATAACTTATAAGATGTATTTTCTCAAAATCATTAAATATATATATATATATTACAACATACCACATTAGAAATGTGCTGTATCTGCCCGCTATATTTTTTCAGTAATAGTTTCTGTTAAAGTTTGTCAGATCTTATTATAAGCCTCAGGTATCTTATATCAATAAGAATTAATATTACTGATAGAATTATAGATATGATAGCAGGAGTATCATTGATAGTTTCATTGATTACATAGTTATATTTCTATTATATAATGTAAACCCACTGTTAATTAAAAAGTAACAGAAATTACTATTTACACTTTCCATTGTTAATCAAAGATAAAATGAGCTATTTATAGCTTAACTGCTTATGGTGAATGGGTCATTTTATTTCTATACCAACTTTACAGTCAAAGAGCTACATGTTGTCCTGCCATTACCTTCCAGACACACCCAGAGTGTAATACATCCTACCTGTTCAGGAGTCCAACCATATGATGGACTGCTAGAAGGGAAGTGCCACACACACCTGAGCTGCCATTGCCTTTTCTGGACTAATTCAGAGGAGAATAAGAAGCAACTTAGCGGAGCGTATAGAGGGGGGTGTTAGCGACAGAATAAGCAGGAGCAAATGAGAGGTGAATATGTATGCTGCATCTTATAACACATCTCAACTGCACACTTTGCAATTGACGAGTCAAATATCTATGACCTACATGAGCATCAGGCTCTGTCTCACAGGGCTCTTTGACTCGGTTAGATCTTTTTCATTTCAGTTTGAGTCTAGTGAACCTTTCTCTTTATTCTTGGATCATAGTACTGTGAAAATGAAAACATTTACTTTGTATAAAAATCAGTTTAATTAGGTACCATAAGCAGTGTAATAAGACAAGCAAACAAGATCATACCAGATAGTTCCTCCAACCAGGTCAGTACCTAAAAGAAAATGTTGTTAATGCCTAGTAATTCATAAAAAAAGCAATTATCTCCTATATAGATATTAATGTAAGCAAATCAGATCTTTAGGAACGCAAAGTCAATGAACAGAGTTGCGGAGAAAAAGCACTTACTCCCTCCCAGTTACTCATTTTCTAGTTGGTCCTGCAGGAGAGAAACTTTGTTTTGAATTTTTTTAGTTTAGAACACGTGGAGAAAACATGAGATTTTGCAATTTCTAGCTGAACCCTAACCTTTAGGTGTTTGTCTTTGTTTATTCTTGGCAAAATGGAATCCTAGTTTAAAGATATAAAGGCTTAAATGGGCTATTAAAAAAATCCTTGAACTTCAAAGAGCTCTTAAAGCAAACATTTTCACAATTTGAGTAGAAATGAATGAAACCATGTGGGTTAAATTTCCTTAGAGTTACACATGCAGATAGAAATTAAGGAAACATATAAGAGAAGAAGAATTCTAGTTTGCAATCTAATTCTACGTTAATAGTCAGTAATGTCATGTCTTTACTCAATTTGAAACTTAAATATATTGAAAGAGAAACAGTCCATGGCCAATAGATTGGGGGACTCTTACTTTATTGTATCTCAGTGTCACCTAAAATTATGTATAGACTTTATGACTGCACATGACAATATACCATAAAATGCTACTCAGCCAGCTCCAGCCTCTTCTAAGAGCTTACAATAATTTAAAGATATGATGATACCAATTCACTCACTCACCTTAAAATAGAAATTAACAGGCAATAAAATCTTTACAAAAGGCACAGTGCACTAAAGGACGTGTTGTTTATTTCACGGCTGTGCACATAGCTGAAGAAGACCGTCCCAGAACTTGTGATGAGGAATCAGGGTATTGGTGGGAGAACCGGGAGCTCTTTTCTGTCACATCTGGAAGTGAAATCAAAACTTATGTGAGGTTTAGTTTTCAAATGATGAGGACAGTAGTTGGCAAGTTCAAGTCTGCCGGCCATTCCGAGTACCTGGTATCACTAATCAAATTAACCCACTGCTCATTCACTGAGTCTCAGTTATTGCATTGTACAGCTAGCAGAGATTCCCGAAAATGGTAAGGATGGAGAACTGTTTTTAGGAGGCCTCTTATAAAGCATGGAATCTTGGAAAGAAACCAAAACTTAATTGTACTTTTGACTCAGTTCATTTCAGCTCTCCACATGGAGACACAGCAAAGACAATATCAAAAAGAATCAACCATAGCAGAAAACATTTTCAGAAAACTCAGGAAAGTGAGGTAAAAGATGAGTGTGCCCCTTCATGTTACCTTTATTCATGTGTCACGTGTCATGTGTGTACATGTATGTATTACATATGTGTGCACCTAATGTTCTTATTTCTCCTATGGACCCTGTGTTGCACTCATGATGAATCACACAGTTGGCTGTTTTCTAAGTGGTAACCAGGAGTACATTCCAGACTTCTGTCACTTCTGTGACTTCATAGCAATTAAAACTCAGCAAGATGTACTTGTGCCCTTTTAGAAATATAAAACTATTATATAAATTTAAAACCTTCTGCCTCAAATAAAATTGTATATTCATCTTAGTCATCTCAGGCTGCTATGGCCAGTACCATAGGCTAGGTGACTGAAACAGGAAATTCTTCTTTCCCACACTTCTGGAAGCTGGAAATGTCAGGCTGGGTTTTGCTTTCCAGTTTGAGGACTCCCTGCTGTATCCTCAAGTGCCTGTGAGGATGTCATCTCTCTCTGTCTCTTGTAATAAGTACACTAATCCCATTTCTAGGGCATTCATTCTCTCCAGAGGGCCCCCCTCCAAATACTATCATCTAGTGATTGGGCTTCCATAGATGAATCTTAGAGAAACTTAAGCATTCACCCCATACCAGTAAGAGAAGAAGAAAAAAGCTGCTATCGTTCTCCATTACTTTTGTATATACATTTGTATTTAGTCATTTTATACAATATTCATCTTTCCAATGTGAACTTTATGTGACTGTATACTGTATATCATAATTTCACATTGTAAAATTAAACAATTAGGTGTAAGTATAGTTGGGGAGGGGGGACCACAGTCTGACAAAGAACAGTGAGACCACTTTAGCTTAGCAGTTACAAAACTATCTTATCATGCCTAAATTATAAGAACTGTGCCAACAGACATGTAAACAGAGAGAGCAAAGGAAATACTCGAAAGCCCGGAACACAGACTAAGGTGCTTAATGTTGTGCAATATGATGAGTGAGCAATAAACTGGCATCCGTGCTGCTCTTTGTGACTGATGCACATCACAAACAGGTACAGGGCACACGTGGACCTCTTCTGAGCCACTGCTGAGCATTCAGTGGTCTTTCCTGGGCTGGCATGGGTTGAGAGGCCGTGCTGTTGTTGCTTGTCTACCGTTATGCTTAACTTTTTTTTTTTTTTGGTACAGGGGATTGAATCTGGGACCTTGCACTTGCGACGCAGGTGGGAACCACTGAGCTACATCCCTGGCCCTGCGTAATGGATTTTTAAAGAGCCTTTCTCTACCTCAAGGAAATGGATATGACTCGGAGAGAATGTTCCAGGAGTACTAACAAGTTTTCACTTCCTCAACGCTGAAACCAAGTTATTTGGGACCGAAAGCTCACTCCAGCGCGAGTGCCATAAAATGATTCCCATTTGAGCTGCTTTCGGTAGTAACACGCACGAACCACTTAGGCGCATTAGTGCCAGTGAAGGGAAAGAGCTAAAAATAACTCAAATCATTGGTGGTGTTGCCAATTCCTACAATGCAAGCACCATAATCACGTGTGTCTCTGCACAAATCTACTTTAAAATTCTTTATAAAGTATTTCCCCTGAGGTGTAAAAAGGCTTCCTTTCTGCTTATCCCATGAGCTAGAGGAAGCTTAACGACTTACTTAGAAGTCTAGAGCTCAAAGAGAGTGCGTATCATATTTTCCTAATGTTTCTAATTGGAGGAGATGAATGATATATGCAGGAAAAGAAAACACCTGTTGATACTGAGGAAGCCTATTGTTCCTGTCGGGTAAATGAACAAAGCTTGCTGTGTGAACAGGCTTGGTGTACCTGGAACACACTGCTGCTTTGTGCATGAGGTGGATAAATCACCCCCTGAAGACACTCTGCAGAGCCATCCGACGGGAGGCGTGGATTCCGGAGTGAACAGATTTGGTTAAAGGCCCATGCCTACTGGCAGTGGTTTAAAAGCAGATAAGTTTGGGAACTTTCTGTATTCTCTTTTAAAATATAGGCAAAATTGAAAGGAAAAGCTAGACCTCACATTGCAATAATCCACTGAGGTATTATCAGTTCCATCTCAGCTGTGACAAACTTTAGAAAGGGCTGGGACAGTTTGGGATAAAATCGCAGGAGACAGAAAATGGATATCTGATGACTTTAGCTGAGGAGATTTGAATGGAATATGACCATTTCTCTTTATGCCTCCTAAGAATAGGATAGCAAGGAATGTTTTCTGGCTCCCGCAGGGAGGGTCACCCAGAAGTAGAAATGAATGTTCTTACGATTGTCGCCGTGCTATCGCACAGCAGATTTCTTGAACACAGTCCTACTATCTAATGGAAAATTGATATCTTTGTCCAACGCCTCCCTCGGGCCCTGGTCACCACCATTCCGCCTCTGAGTTCAACTGTTTTCTACACCCACAGAAGAGTGGTCCTTTGAGCTTGTCTTTTTCTGCCTGATTTTTCACTCACCAGATGCTGTAGAGGTTCATCTTATGATATTGCAAATGGAAGGATTTCCTTCCTGTATAAAAAAGCATACTGATTACCTCAATTTACACTTTCCACAAATATACACATATTTCAGTATATCATGTTGTACATGATAAATGCATGCATTTTTCTTTGCTACTTCAAAAATTAAAAAGAATGGGAAGAGTTGGGAAGAAGCAAGTCTGACCATTTCCTCCACTGCCATTGTAAAACCAAAGAACACTTAACAGGAAAAGAAAGTTAAATGGGGTGGACAAGGAGATGCGACGTTGCTGCAGGTGGGGAGTCACAGCAGGATCAAAGTGACAGTGTTGCTCATCAGGCGGCAGGGGCAGGGAGCTTAATAAAATGCAAGTCACAGGTGTCCCTGGGGGGATATTTACACTCATCCCATCTAGGGTCCTCTACCTTCACATAGGACTCTTTGGGAGGCTCACCTCCACATGACCCCAATGAGGGCCTGAGGCAGCAACAAGAGGACCCAGAGAAAGTAAAAGCGTTGGTGAGTCTGAAGGTGGTAGTCAGGGATACCAAGAAACTCTTTAAAAATATTATCAGAGCAGTGTGAAAAGGGGAAATGTGGTCACACAGGCAGCATGTACTTTGTGCCTCCCTAAATTAGTCCTCTCTAAATGAAATGGGGAGGTGATGACATATTTGTGTGCGTGTATATCAGATGTGTGAGTATCTGAATCTGCGAATCACTACTGGCAACTACAGTGCTACCTAGCATGACTGGAATGATGTATAAAGATATATCAAGCATGTACAAGATACTATAAAACATATACATCTTGTAATACAGACATGTATAAGATGTTGTATAAGCAGAAAGAATTGAGACTTCCTTCTTGTTAGAACCTTATTAGAACAAAAAACCTTGGGCCGGGGATTTAGCTCAGTGGTTTCAGCACCTGCCTTGCAAGCGCAAGGTCCCAAGTTCGATCCCCGGTACCAAAAAAAAAAAAAGAACCAAAAACCTTGTTAGAGGAAAAATATTGTCTAAACTGGGCTCCTGGCTAAGCCAGGTTTTGAGGCATAAGATGGGAAATCATAAATAGGGCCAGAATGGAGGAGGAAAGGGGTTTGGCTAGAGGAAGCTCTAAGAAAAAACATTTGGACAAAAGGAGAGAATTAGAACAATGCAGGTGTCACCTGCTTGAGGGGAAAGACCCTTGCTGAATGAGAGCTGCTCGGGAAGGCTTTCAGGAAGACCTGCTTTGTGCTGTGTGAAGTAAGAGGAGACCCGGCACCCCGATATTCCCAGGAATCTCACAGAGAGATCTACCTTGTCCTTTCGTGGCGTTTTTCATTCCCCATCAGATATGGCCCTGGCTGGATCGCAGGTGTTCCTGTCACCCCACCACCCTGCCACCCACCTTTCATCCTCAGAGGCCTCAGGAGAAAAGGCTCAACTTCAGCATCCTTCGGACAGAGCACCAATGAAATTCGCTCCACGCTTAGTAAAAGGTCTGAGTACAGAGGAAAGAAGCTCACTTCACACAATAAAGTGTTCGAATGGGTAACTTAGCATAAATTCGATTAAATAATCATGTAATGCTGAGAAATGAAATCTTTAAAGACTTGTGAAATTTCCCAGTTTCTCAGATTTCTGTTGCAAATAGAATAGTCACGACTCAATCTAGATTTTACAAGGCTTTGGAAAAATTAATCTCAAGCTCCATAATAAAACATCAAACATGAAAACGAATTTAGAAGAGCAAAAGAAAGAAATCAATAATCCTGCAACATTCCTAAGCCAAAACTATTATGTTTAGGTTTTGGATATTAGCTTAGGCAAAATTTCTCAGTTTCAGGAGAATACTAAAGTTTTTGTTGCAAATGAGCATTTGTAGTGTATAAAATGAGTTAGAGAAGTCTAGTAAATTAATAATTTCAATTGGCTCTCTGATTATAATTGGTTCAGTCATTACTAATGGAAATCTTGACTTGAATTCCTTTTGTAAAATCTACTCATTTGTTACATAAAAGTACCTTAACATTTCATCAATTGTTTGTGTGACTTTATTTGGAGAAAATAAATAATTTTGCTTGGAAGGTAAACTTATTAGGTTTTTAAGGGAATAGTAATTTTGCAGAGGTTGCATAGAATCAGATGGATGAAATTTTTGTAAGCCAATCACTGGTTACTGCATAGCTTTGGAGAGAACAGTAACACAAAACTGTTCCGCTTGATCACTACTTTTAAGGGTCCAAATAAAGTTCTGACATCTGAAATAGATAAAATCAGCGAAGACAGAAGAGACTACCATTAGCATTATCACTGTTCACTGAGGAACAATTTTCTTGAGTTCCATGTTTATTCACTAAATTATATTACCATTTGTTATGCCCACAAATTGCATTTGATCATGAGATTAAAACCCTATGCACTTAAGCCACACAAGTAAGGAACACCCTTGCTAAAGCAAAGCAAAACACCCACAGTACATAGCAATGTTGGCTCTCCAGCCCTCTCTGGTCCTTCTGGCTTCCACATTTCTACTCGAAACCTGTGAACAACAGTTAAAACCATGGCTTAAAGTTGGTCTATGTCTTACACTTGGTCTATTTTCTGGTAAAACGTATGTCTCAGAATGATCACAACTGCAAAAATGGACCACACAAGTAAAAGTGGCTGAAAGAGCAGGCTGGGCATCTTCACATAATTCAAAATCAGAATTCAGCACGACTGCAGCTTGTCCCTGGTATTCTGAGATGGACACCAGAGTCAAAGGCACCGTGTGGAGGGAAGAGTTTTCTCCTTCTGCACATTCCTTTCTATTAGAAATAAGCCAACAAACAAATGAGAGAATAAATTCCAGATACCCTTCTAGGCTCTGTCTGTACCAGCTTCCATGTACGTGTGGGAGCTGGACTGAGAGAAAGAAAGTAGCTTATACTTTTCATCAGTCTACTGAGAGGTGGTGTCTGTAAGAAAAAGAAACAAAGTCAGTCAGGATAAAGCTACCTTGATGGCAGACCAGCTATGTCCAGGAGGGAATATTTACCCAAAGCCTCCTCAGCACAATAAATTATCAAATCTTAGACTTTTCCTATCTGCTAGATGAAAAATAGTATCACTACGTGATTTTAATTTGCAGTTCTTTTATAATAAAAAGTTAGCCATTATTACGCTGCTCCTAAGTGGAGACTACTTTTAAATGAGCTTCTGTCAGTTTTATGTGCATGCTATTGAGATGGGGGACTAGAGAAAGGCAAATGGGCAGAGCCATTGGCCGTGACCTGACCACGGAGACCAGTCCCTGCCAGGAACAATAAGAACGTGCTGGCTTCAAGCGGCTGCTGGCATCTAGCTGGCCTGCAGGGGACAGTTTAGATCTGACCTCAGGCCAAGTGAGCTCCTGGTGGGACAGCTGTCTCCAGTGCCTGGCTGGCGTGGGAGAGAAGCAACCTAGAAACAACAGATACAAAACACCCCACTGTCACCCTCACGGTTCCTCCGCGCTTTCTCGGGGGCCCTGGCCACTCTGCAGGGCACATTTCGTTTCTCCCTTTATAAGACAGGGCCCGTAGGTAGGGAGCAGACAGAGAGAAGGCCTCCTTGAGCTCTGTTACAAGTTAATGGAGAGAGACTTACTAAGGGCATCTTCTGCCTCTCTCTGCAGACTGGGCACAAGCAAGCAGAAAGACAAGGTGAAGAAATGAAGCTGGGAGGTGCTGGTACTGTGGTCAGCACAAGCCCCTTAATACTTAAGCTAAACTGCTTGTCCCTAAGCCCCACCCATAATCCCAGCCTCCACCAGACATCAGGAAGGTCAACTGATGGGAAAACATCCAAAGGGAGGGCCAAAGACAGCCAGGGAGCAGTCAGAGTCCAGGATCTAGTGGGGCAAGGAGCTCAATAAAAAGGAGCCAGGGCCGGGGATTTAGCTCAGTGGTTTCACCGCCAGCTGCGCAAGCTCAAGGATCTGAGTTCAATCCTCAGTATCAAAAAAAATTAAAAAATAAAAATAAAAAGGAGCCACAGGGAAGAACCTACAGACATTTCCCTTTGGAATACTCCCTTTTTGTGCAGAGTAGCTCTCTCTCTGTCTCTGTCTCTGTCCCTGTCTCTCCCTTCCCATCCCCGCTCCCTCTCTCCCTCTGTTCTCCCTTTCTTCATTTTCAAACAAATCATCTGCTTTTATTTTAAACTCTGCTTCTTCAGTTCTTCTACTGATGTTAGGTTTAGGATTGCTGGGAGCAGTGGCACAGCATGGCACGGCACGGCATGGTGTGCACATCCCCCTAGATGTTACATTACTGTTATCCACAGTAACTGCTTTGTAAAGAGTAACACACGCATTTCACATAGATGCAAGGGCATCTCACCAGAGGAAATCCTGGGTGAAACTATGAAGCATCTGCAATTTGACAGATATTGCCTGATTGTCTATAGCATTTGTAAAAATGTACTCGACTTCTCCAAGCACTACCTTAAGGCACTTTTTCACAATAGATTCGTCAGCAAAGTGTTTTGCCAAATATTGGAATTACAGCATAATGTACATAATGAGGCTGGACAGATTTTTGTCTTATTTTCCATGACTAGATTTTGATCTTTTTAATATTTATTTACTAATAGATTTTTAGGAGCTTTTCATGTATGAAATCAGCCCTTTTCAGTAATAGTTATTGCAAATAATTTTTCTCAGTATTTTGTTTGTACATTTGAATTTATTAATGTTATATTTATAAAAATTTCAATTTTCATGTAATAAAATTATATTTTTTATTTTGGTGTATTTATGATGGTTTGGCTATGAAGAAGTCTTTTTGTTATAAAATAAAACAATTTAACTGAATAGTTTCTCTAGTGTGAGAAACTGAAAGTGTAAATAAGGACTAACAGGTATAATAGATAATGTGAAATAGGAAGACAAGGGGAAAAGGGGAAGGGGAAGTGGGAGGGGAAAGGGAAAGGGAAGAAGGGAATGGAATTAATATGAGAAAAGAAAAAAAATGGAAACAAAATCTTTGTAAATAGGGAGGGGTGGAGGGGTTGAAGGGAGGGCAGAGGAAGGGGGAAAAATAAGAACCAGGAGAGATTATGTGAAGGTGCAAATTTCCAATTATACAAAATTTATGAAGTTACAGAATGCTGATAGTAAAAGAAGCTGCAAATCTGTGGGAAGAGATGTAGAGAAATCTGTGCATTCTTCTCAATTTTGCTGTGAACATACAGGTGCTCTAATACATAAGATCTATGTTTTGCAAACTGAGCAAGCATTTCTCTGCAGAAGCAGGAAAATTGCTGCTCCTTGGTAATTACCAGAAATATACAAATCCAGACCATGATTACTCACTATGTCCATTCATACCTAACACCAGGCAGGCACACATGAAGACACTTGACCATTCCATCTGCTGCAGCACTGTGGATCAATGGAGCTCTTCACCACAGTTGGTGGAAGGTTTCTCGGACAACTACATTGAAAGACAACTTGCCACTGCCTTGTAGAGATGAGCATATGCATTTTGCACAACTGAAAAATTTTACTCTTGGGCCAGGGATTTAGCTCAGTGACACCACTCCTGCCTCTCAAGCACAAGGTCCTAAGTTTGATCCCCAGTACCAAACAAACAAACAAAAAGATTCTACTGTTAACCAGATGTGCCAGGATATAGGTACATATATGTTGAAAGAGCTGAAGTAAACTATGTTAGATAAATTGTTGTATATACACAGTGGAGTCTTGTACAGGCTTTATTAAAATTATTGAATAAAAATAATTCAACTACAGCTATCTGTGCCAAAAAAGAAAGTATTAGAGACATAAATTGGAGTAAAGTTGTACTATAAGTAATAAAATAATATTTTAAGGAATGCAGAAGCAAACAAAATCTAATAATGTATAAATTGTCTATACATGAACACAGTGACAAAAGCATTTAAACCAAGAAAGAAGAGGAAAGGAGGTAGGAGGGAAATGATCAGCCCCAAATTCAGTATAGTGTTGGTGTCTGCGGTAAGATACTGCAGTGGATGGGGTAGGGGAGCCCATACAGGTGGGATGTGAGGTATTAATGGTTTACAGTGGTTCCTAACCAAATCTGGGTGATTCACATTTTATTACTGTTTATTAACTTCTAGGAATGTTACCTATTTTAAAGTAATGTATTTAAAGCTGAGTGGAATTAGTTTTCACCAAAGTATTTGGAGAATTAGTATCTAGAATGTATAAAGATTCATAAGAAATAGACCTCCCAAAATAAGAGACCCGATTAAAAAACGGACAACTGGAATGACTAGACACTTCTCAGAAGAACAAATGGCCTGTAAATACATGAAGAAATGCTCCACATGTCTGGCCATTAGAGAAATGCAAATTAAAACAGCAGTGAGAGTCTGTCTTACACCAGCAAGAATGACCATCTTTAAATAATAACATAAAGGAGCCCTTCTACATTGTTGGTGGGCATGGAAAGCAATACAATCACTGTGGAAACCAGTATGTAGATTCCTCAAAAACTAAAAATAGAAATTTTATTGGACCCAGCTATTTCCCTTGTAGGTATCTTCCCAAAAGAGTTAAAGATATAGTACTACCTTGATAATTGCATACCAGCGTTTATAGCAGCACAGCTTAGAATGCTAAAACTTGGAAGCAGCCCATATGTCCATGAACAGATGAATGCATAAAGCAAATGTGACATTTACACATAATGGAGTACTACTGTGGTATGAAGAATAATAAACTTGAGTCATTTGTAGGAAAAAGGATGCTCCTTGAGATCATAATGTTAAGTGAAATATTTTAGACACACTCTTAAAGATGGCATGGCTTCTCTTACTTGAGAAACCCAAAGTAAATAAATTAAAGAGGGCAATAAAAGATAGACAACAGAAACAGGGAAATAGGTCTTTTGCAAACAGGCAGATGAACAGGAGACGGAGAGGGAGGGGAGGGAGAAGAGAGGAAAGCGGCAAAAAGAATTAAGACGTCTTGTGGACGTGCACTAACTCCCCTCAATGTAGGTGAGCATTCTGCACCGCAAGCACACACCAACACAAGTAAAAATGTTTGAAAAACAGAAAAGAAAGCGTAATGTTAATAATGACTGAAACTACTTGAAGCCTTATAGACATACGTTGTATTGCCGTTTTAATGTTTGTGTATTTTTTAAATTGCCATAATAAAAATTTGAAAAATAACAAATAAAAAAATCAAATATTTGCATTATTATTTTTCTAGAGCCAACAGAGACAGAAATTAAATTCCTTCTGAGAAGCGGCCAGAGCAGTGAGTGCACAGTTCCTCTGAACTGCAGGGAAAGCACTTCTCACTCAAGGAGGGAGAGACGCCTCCCCGTGCCGCGGCCCTTTGGTTCAATTTTTCTCTCAGGGGACACGCCCTGCCTGGTTGGTCCGGGAACTGGGAGTTAGAGCCAGACTGCTTTCTCCAAAAGCTGCCTGACTAGGGTGTGGATTTCAAGCTGAGTGGAATTAGTTTTCACCAAAGAATTCGGAGAATTAATATCGAGAATATATGAAGAATTAAAACAACTTGGAGGAGGTGTTTGCCAAGGCCATACCAGCCTCCTGCCTCCTGTGCAGACACCAGGTGGTAATCGGGAGGGAGGCAGCTGTGGAGCTACAGTCTCTACAGACGTTCCTCATTCTTCCTTCTCAAAGAAACGGTGCTGGTTATAGGAGGAAGTGTTGGACAGCAAGCGCAGCAAACTTCCTTTGACTGAATGACTAGGGTAAGTACTATAGGCTTGCTTAAGCAAAGTAAAAAGTCATGAGGACCCTGTTCATTTGAATTTGTGACACTGCAGACAGCGTACATAAGGCCGCATAAACCCACTCACCCTGGTGTACTTACAAACATACATATATGAAAAATCAGTTAAGTATTAGTAAAGAACAAAATAAAACAACATAAGATAGCAATAGGTTTGGCCACACTTCATATTCAAAATAAAAACCAGGCCTCACTATTAAATATTTTATAATTCCCCAATATTTTTACCATGAGGGATGATAATTGTTTTCCATAAGTATCTTCATTTTTCTCCCAGCTATGAGATTCATGGAAATGTGAATTTGGTCACTCGTCTCTATATAATTAGGGATAAATGGTCATTTCCATGAGGTTTCAATAGCACTACTATGCAGACAATTACTCTTTAATTAGTACATGTTCCTTATAATAATGCATTCATCTTGGGGAGCTGGTAACATATGCATCATATCTTTATCACTTTAATTCCCTTTCCCCTCCATCCGTCTCTTCCGGGCCCCTTCCCCATCTCCAAAAGGTCAACCTCCTGGTTTCTTACCATCTCTCTTTTTTTGCTCTTTAAATCACTTATCTTTGGGGTTTTTCATATAAGATAAGCCATGTGATATTTAACTTTCTGTGCCTGATTTATTTTATTTAACATTATTGCCTCCAATCTTTCTATTTTCTGATAAATGACTGGAATTTACCTTTCTTTATGCCTGAATATATGGTGCATTATCTGTACACGGGGTCATTATCCATTCATCCTTTAACTCAGGGACTCGAACTCCCACAGCTCCACAGGCTCTGGCCACTTCTGCTGGAACGTACCTCACAGGGTCTTGAACTTAGGGACTCTAGACAATAGCTCCGACTAAATGTGCTGGTCACTTTAAACAGCAGAATCACCAAGGAAAAGCACCAACATGTAACACACGTGACTACTTAGACAGGAGGAAGTCATGGGTGTGCAGAACCCGAGCTGAGCCCCACGCTGCAGTGGGTTGCTTTCCCCGCAGGGTGATTCTCTGTCGGCTGCCATGGAAACATGCAGCAATAACCAGGAAAGCACCTAAACTGATTGACTATAGGCTCACATGAATTGTAACACATATAATTTAAAAATACTAAATCAAGAATGAGGTCAACTACTTATCTGTGTCGGGTCAAACAGACCAAATCTATGTCCTCCAATGGGAATAAGCCTTTACTTATTTGAGAAGTAACAGCTGAGGTTTGTTTGCCTATGACAGGTGCCAGGCCCCTTCCTTTGTGACTTTATGGGTACTGACCCCTCCAGTCCTCAGGGCAGCACAGAATGGCTCCGTATCTGCTCGAGCTTCACATCAGAGGCAGAGGAAATGACGTCCAGGTAACCTCCTCCCTGTCTACCCCACTGAGCACTTCGAGGTGCCGCTCACTTCACTGCCCTTGGGTCCCCATCACCAAGTTCCTGGGCTTCCCCAGGGACTTAATCCAAGGTCATCCTTGTTTTGATATTGTTTTGTCTTTGAATCCTGCTAGAAATGCCAGAATGCTGCCTCTACAAACACAGGGTGGGCTGGATTCTTTCCGTAGAGCACTTTGTCCTGAGCTTGTCCCTGGGAACACATGAGTGGCATCTGGAGTTAATTTATTTATCAGAGATGCTGTTCAGGACATTGTTCTCTACATTACTCAGTGTTTCCAACATAAACAGCTGTGAGTCACTTCTCTCAGGCTGGTTGCCAGGAAGAGCCTGAGTGCTTTGCATAGTTCATTTTTATTTTACAATAATCTGAGTCAGATTAATAACTACACCTTCCAAATGCTTGCCTGGAGGCCCTAGAACTCTCAAGAACCTGTATCCAAAGACCTTAATGTTGTGTCAGGACGTGATCTGATCCATCATTACATGCCTCAGTGTTCTCTTGCTGTTGACTCTGCATTGCACTTGAATTTCTACCTCCTCCCCGTGTATGCGCCATGACCTCAAGAGAGCTGTGGGTACCTGAGGGAGGCATGGGGCTGAGAGAACACACCTGTTCTTCCTGGCTGCTATTGTCTGGTGCCTTCTAATGTGTACACTCAGTATCAGAAGGGGCACCCAAATCTGTATGTGGACTTCCACATACACCTCAACCAATACACCTGGACCTGTTCTCGTTTGCTTCTATCCACTTTCAATTAAAATACAGCATATATTTTGCTTCTAAATTTTCTTAATTCTCTGTGTTGTGCTATGGTAATAATTTATAAGGACATTTTTGTAAATTTCTGTTAAGTCTTATAAGCCTATGTGCTTCAGTGACTCTATTTCAATGAACATGCATTCATTCCTACAAACAGTAAATTTAAACTCATGCTTTAAATTTTACTCTTAAGGTTTATGCAGATAACAGGGCCAAAGGAACTTCACTTCCTAAGAGAGAGTAGATGAACAAGTGTGTGTGTTTGTGGAATTCCATGTACAAGATTATGCTCCTGACCAAGGACAGACCTTGCAATGGTCATCTGCCTAGGAAAGAAATCAACACATCAAAATTCTAGGAATTCAAACTCCTCACCATGGAGGAATCTGTCATGCTTGTTAACAGCTGCTAGAAAAGCAATAAAGTTAATTAGTATGGATTATTTAAAAACACCAAGAATTTTTTAAAAACATTAAACAAAAATCAAATGTTTTGTTTAAAAAGGTGATAATACTCTATGAAATTATACATATTAAAACTTTAAAATAATTCTAACGATGTCATTAATAAGCAAGAAAAGAGAATAAACTGCTGTTATGATTCAGATGTAAAAATATCCCCTAACAGTCTCATGTTGGGAGGTGGGGTTCCTGGAAGGTGACTGGGTCACTGCAGCACTCAGTCATCTGCCTGTTAACCCACTGGTAAGTTCATAGCTGCATGTGCTATTCGGTCAAACAGATCAAGTCCACACCCTCTTTCATGAGTAAGCCCTGGGTCTGATCGTAAGGGGAAGTCACTGGGGCATGATGGGAAGGGTGTATTTTCTTTACCCACTCTGCTTGCTCTCTCTATACATGCTGGCTGCCAGGGAATGAGCAGCTCTGACAAGCCCTTCTGCCATCATGTTCCTGCCGTCATGTTCCTGCCTTGTATCCAGCTGATCACAGACTGAACCTACCAAAACCATGAGCCACAATAAACCTCTCCTCCTTTAAATTAGGGGTGGCAATGAATATTTTGCCCCTATGACCAGAAAGTGACTAAGTAATTGTTATTTGTCTCACAGGAGGAATGAGTTAAGCAAGTTGTAAAGTGAAACCTAGTTTGGTTTCAGTAGAAGTTAACTTTATTTTATTGAGGACGATTGACACGGAGAAGATATGGTCCATGTTGTGGAGGCTTTAAAGGGCAATATATTTATTTATGATAAAAGTCATTTCTGTTTATTCCCTAGCAGAGACCAACATGCATTTTGTTCACATAATTATGGCAGTGAAGTTGAATACAGTTATTGAGTGGATCATGATTTTTTTAACTTTAGAAAGTACATTATTCAGAAAAAAATATATAGTATATATTTATATATGCATATACTAAGATCATATATTTCTAAGTAAAAAATACTTAAGATAAGAGTAAGATCCCTTATTTTTCCCCAAGACCACAAGTCTTACTAAAAGTAAAATACGAATGTAACTCCATTTTTTCCTAGAATGATTAAAATTTTAAGCACATTACTTTTAAGGGCTTTTCCCCAAAACAATGTTCAATATTTAGCTTACATATTTAAACCAAGAACAGTAAGGGAAAATTAAACTTGATTCAGTGTCAGAAGGAAGAAAGTCTAAATTATAATAAACAAGATTGTGCCTCTTAACAGTTCTAACATCTGTAAATGTTGAGCATCCATACACATCAGCTCTTAATGCAACAAGAGAAATAAAATGCTTCACTGAATTAATTATATTAATGAATTAAACTACATATTTTTCTTTAGGTTTTTATTATGTTTTCTTTTATGTAGCCAACAAACTTTGTTTTGAAGTCAGTGAGGATATTTTTGATGTATGGTTTTCACCTTGGAATGAACTCCTGTAAGATAATATAAAATTCATGATGTTCAAGGCACAGAAAATATCAGGGAAAACCTTGTTCTAGATAACAAAATGAGTTTAGGAAAAAGAACAGGAAACATAAATTCTATGAATGATACTTTAGTTGGGGAAAATAAGTTCGTAACTATCCAGAATCAAAACTCATCTACATAATATATTTAAAAATTTAGTCTTCCTCTAATTATTGAGAGGGCATTCTCTGTCTGATTGTTCCAAAAGGCAGTAGCAAAGCACTTTTTAATGTAGATAACATCTTAACATCTGTGCTAAAAAAACAGTAAGATGGGAATTCTAGCCATGCAGAACTTACATTTTGTAAACAATGGGTAAAAATAACTGTATTTTTCTAAGCTGTGACATAAAATATTAATTTTGTAGATGGGGAAGCATTGGGAACAAAGTAGAATTCACACAAAAAGCATGTACCATCTTAGTCTATCCTTTGGCTTACTGATTGTACAGAAACTTCAAAATCATTAACAGTGATATTTACTTAGTATATGTTGGGCACCTTGAATGCATGGAATTGAGACTAAAGAGTGTTTACAGTTGTTAATGTAAGGTTTACCTCAGTGTTCTCCAATAGAATTTTCTGTGATAAAAAATGCCATCTACTGCAGTCACTTTCCCATAGCTGGAACAAAATGCCTGACAACTACAACTTAAAGAAAAAAGGTTTATTTTGGCTCACAAGCTCATAGGTTTTAGAATGTAGTCTTCTGATTCCAAGGCAGAAACAGCAGGGCCCAGTGGGGGATGCTCTTCCACCAGAAGCCAGAAAGCAGACGAGGAGGTGAAAAGCCAGGGGACAAGGACACACCCTTAAGCTGCACCCTCAGTGACATCTCCTCCACCCGGGCCCTACCTCGTAACAGCACATTCAGCTACGAACTCATCGATGTGTTAATCCTCTGAGGACTGCAGCACCCCATGATTCAGTCCCCTTCCAAAAGCCTCATCTCTGAACACAGGAGACTTTGGCGGACCTCGCAGATCTCAACATAATTCTCTTGTCTGTGCTAACGGTCCCTATCCACACGTGGCTGTGGAGAACTTGAAATGTGGTTGGTGGAACTGAAGAACAAAATTCTATTTCATTTTTTGTTTATAAATTAAAATATAAATAGGCATATGTGTCTGCTATATTGGACACTGCAGTGACACTATGGTTGAAATTAGAGGACAAGATTATTCGAGAAAATAACTCATCACACTCACTGGATCACTTCAGCTTGCATTTTGTAGTTTGTGATAATTAAGAATATATTAGTCGTAAATATGATTATATTCGGTAAGCCCTTACTGTGCACCAGACTAACCCTCTCAAGTGTTTCTAGGGATCCTCAGAGCAGTCCTGTGAGTCAGGTACTGAGATCACCTGCACCTGACAGCCAGGAAGCAGGCACGTGTCTTTCCCTCAAGGTGCTGTGCAAGGTGGCCCAGCTTTGTGGCTGGTGTAATTCCTGTTATGCTGTGTTCAGAGCCCACTCATTCAATGTGTTTTTTCTTTTCTTTTTGGTTTTTTGAGACAAGGTTTTGCTATGTAGTTTGGACTGCATTCAAACTATGTAGCCCAGGCTGGCCCCAAACTCACAGCAATCCTCCTGCCTCAGCCTCCTAGGTGCTGGGATCACAGGCATGTGCCACCACACCCGGCCCCAGACAGTATGTTCTTATCTGAGGCTATTCATCTTTTAAAGTTGCTCTCCAAATATTGCACGTAACTGAACTGACACCCAGTATGTTTTACACTAACCCATGAGATGGGAATGCTGGCAAAAGTGTTTGTGATATAAATCATGTGACACTTTATCCGAGGATGTAGCCCAGCAGCCTTCCTGGCAAGTGCAAGGCCCTGAGGCTGATTCCTGGTACCAAAAAAAAAAAAGTACAAATAAAACTTTATCAAGTCGATTATATCACAAAAATAGTTTATAGGCATGCCCTGGAAAATGATGTATGTATTTTTGAACATCATCCTTTCCAAGTGTACTGCTGGCTAAAACTCAATTCCTGGATTTATATCATCAAATCCAGCTCATTAGGCCTCTGGGCTATTTCAACAGTGCTGATGATTATAAACAAGGAACAAGCCACTGGCAACTGGTGGACGTGGAAACACTAAATGGACTTCTCAGCGGGCTACAGTGAGGCTGGTTCACAGCAGCCCAAGGTCCCTTCATCAGGCCAGGTGACGGTGCCACACTAGCTTCCCACGTGCTTGTCACCACTGATGACAACAGGCTTACAAACAGGGTTTGCTCATGAACTCATTTCAATCCATCACAAAATGAGACAATTGTCTCATATCCCTGGTAACTTCAATACTTTCTATGAAACTGTTCCACTAAGAAAAATGTAGACATCCGTCTATCATTTTAAGGGAACACTTCTTGGACATTCCTGTTTTGTGTTAAGCATCGTTAACAGGGAGAGCTAGTTATAGAATAAGAGTGGAGCAGGGCTGGAAGCAAGGGACCAGCACAAAGTCAGGGCAGCCCCAAAGGTATGAGCGCCTGAGCACTTTAGAAACCATGTAGACAGAAGTCGTTAGTAAGGAAGAGCATGAATATTATGAAGCAGTACTCTTCAGAGCTAAAGTCGAGGCTGAAGTTAAGTACATGAATCCAAAGTGCCTGTAGTGAACCAGACTCCGTGTAGACCCAGAGGCTATGGATATGGACGCTGTCACTGCATGTTAGAAAATTAAAGGAACCTGAAATGTCCAAACTTCCATGAAGACTGAAATAATTTCGAGTAAAGAATCGTTAGTATCACTTCTTGGCCTTTTGGCTAAGATCAAGTGAAGAATCGTTAGTAAATAAAAGGTTCATAAATGTCACTACATTGTTATAAATAGAGTAATTTCCAGAACACTGTCAAGGATACTACGGGTTAGTATTTAAACAGTCTGTAAAGCCTTAATTTTAATCCCTGTATTTGCAATATTTCTAGTGACAGGGGTCATTGTAGCTCTCTGACCCTTTTATTTTTCTATCCATCAAATCATCAAAGTGACTCATGTCAGTGAATACTTCTCCAGGGTGTGAAGAGCTATGCTTATTCTTCAAAAAGCTGTGAAAAAAATGTTATTAATATACAGTTTGATGGTGCTAAAGCTTTAAAAATTTTAATTGCTATAATGCATTTAATATTAATATAAACATTAATAGAACAGATACTGTGCTCTATTACTCAAATAGGTATTTCCAGCTATGTTCATTTTATAAACAGTCTGCTAACCTGTTGCTGCATAGATATCTGCAGTTGTCTGGTTAGTTTACAAGAAACCGTCCTAGTTATTCACACATGATGCAAATTATTTGCTTATCAGGACAATAACTTTTTCCAATAGCTTCGATAATATACAGCTTAATGAACACATATAAATATAGATATTTCTCACAGTCAATTGACACTCGATGCTGGCATGTACAACTGAAATGAACTCACATGAAGAATACAAAGGAGTGTAAGACTGAGTCCTATGATCTAGCAGCTAATGCTTAACTGAAGCAGCAAGAAGAATGAACAGAGTGTAACATAATCACATTGTACAGTATAGTCAATATAATACAATAAATGTCTCAATCTACAGAAAATAAATCTATTTCATTACTGATTTTCACAAGCAGAGAAGTGTCTGGCTTCTACACTAGTATTTTTAAATCTTATTATGTTTTACTTATGTGCATTTTGTTGTGGCTATTTCCTGAAATATATTTAACCTGTATTTGGCTTAAATTTTGTATTAAAATTTCATTATGAAAATGATATTATTTGGGGTCTCTTTCAATCATTTAAGCATAGAGGGTGGTGGCAGGGTGAATTCTCTCTCGGCTCTTGGTTCTGGACCCGAACCCTGGGCTGGAGCCCCATGCACCAAGGGCTGGCTCGCCTCTGAGTCCCTTCCCAGACCATTCCTGTCCCAAATCTCCTCCAGTGCAGACACTCATATCCTATTTGTTCTGCTTCTCTGCAGAATCTTAAAAACACAGTACGATAGCCTATGTTTTATAAATTTGAAAAGGTCCCACATGGAACATATACTGAATCTCTCAATTTTTGCACAGCTTGAATGCTTTTAGTTTACTTTCCTTGTGTTTGTATTGGACACTTTATTATTATAGACATTGTATACATACATCTATCATTGCTAACAAGTGTATATATTCGTATATACATCTTATGCTTTTCACACTCCCAAACACTCAAAGCACACATGCTTAGAGAATCAACCTCGCAGTGCCCTTTAGCATAGTACAGATGACCTTCAACCTACAATGATTTCAGCTGCGATTCTTCAATTCTGCAAAGGTCTATAAAGTGCAGTACAGATTCTGTGGTCCTTTCCCTGGGCAGTGACTTTAATATCACTCTCTTCCATGGCCTTCCAGGCAGTGCAGCAGCTGTGCCAGTCAGCCAAGCGGACGAGGGAGAGGAACAGACACTCCCCAGTGTGCCCCGCTGTTAAGCTGAGAAGTTGGTAAAGCAGATGTGCTGCATCTATTTTCAACCTGCGATGGGTTTATGGGGAATATAACCGCGTCATAAGTTGAACAGCACTTCTTTGAAGCATTTTGTTCTTTGCTAAGCAACAGGGCTAAGGAGTTTGAGGCCAGGGGGGAGCAAACCTCTACCAAATGCGAAGATTACGAATACTAGAGTCAGCTGAGTAACACAACATTTTTCTTAGTGAGTGACAGACATCCGGTACTGTGTAGTGCAATCCTCGGCACCCACGATGCTTGCTTTGCTACCGCCCTGTGTTTTCGCTGCCTGCTGTGCGGCTCTTGATGCTGAGCCTCTTCCCTCGGATTCTCGCTCAGCAGTGACTACACACCGCCCCCAATCACTCCGCACTTCCACACTGAAACCCAAGGGCCGTTCCCCGCTGGTCACAGGCTGGCCCCCCTGCGCCTGCGGGTTGGCGACGCGGCGTCCTGAGCGCAGCGAGCCTCACACCGGCGGCGGGCGGCGGGAGGCGGGCGGCGGAAGCATGGCCGCCGGACGCAGGCCAGCGTGGGCCTCCGCTCCAGGGCTGCGCCACTGCTACATCCGGGCTCCGAGGAGGTTACTTTCAGAGCAAACTACGGACAAGGCAGAGGCACGTCCGCTCGCTTTTCTTCCGGGGGTAACGTGAACAGCTTTCTGCACCACAGTGCTCGCACAACGGCGCTCGAGACGTCTCCGCCGCGGCCGGGAGCTCCCCTCCCGGGTCCAGAGAAGGCAGAAAACCAGTACAGTCAGCACCGCACAGGACTTCGAAGCACGGTGCAGAGGAACAACCTAGGGAGCAGGGCCGCACAGGGAGACTGCCGCGCTCCCAGAACTGAAACCGCCGCGGCGAGCCCCCAACTGCGCACGCGCTGCCGCCGTCGCGCACCACGCCACGCCTCGCAAGGGCGACCCTCACGGGGCGGAAGTGACGTCAGCTGGGAGGCCGCCCCGGGCCGTACCTTCTTCCGCCCTCTGTGCTTTGGATACACTGTTCCCACTGCAGGTCTCCCGGTTTTAAGTTAATTCAGCAGAATTCATTTCTTACCCACAGGGCTGATCTGGTACTTACTGTGTAACATGATACAGAATATATTGAACCATTTAAATAGAATAAATTATTGTATTTTCCATCTTTCCCTCATTTATTTAATCTCACAAATAATCAGACATATATTATTTCATTTTAATAATTGAATTTTTACATCATATACAATATATTCCATTCGAATTTATAGTATATCTATAGTATATGATAATATATTATATATTATTGTACTATAATGTACACGTTATAAATACATTTAAATGATTGTAAGCATACTTGTTATAATACAAAATATTAAATAATGTAATGCACATATCATATAATGTTATACAATTGCACCAATTGTAATTCATCATGAATGCACTGTTTGTAATATATTTAACATCATCACATCATTACTGCATTAAATGCCCATACTAAGTACTTGCTACATGCTAACCACTGGGTTAAGCTTTATTTTAATGTAATACTCACAAAGACTCTTCTTTAATATTTTCAATTTACAGAGAAAGAAATTGAGGTATATTAATTTTTGCCTATTAAGTGGGGCAAATATAACTCAAACCAAGGTAGCCCTAAGTATACAATGATTTCAGTGGACAAATTAGGATTGTACAGCACTTTATAGCCTTCTGAGAAATACCAAATATTGCACAAATCTGCCCTTTTCAGCACTCTCATAGACTCCCCCAAGAAAACACCTAGAGTGTCTCTAACTCACAGAAGCTCCTGTCTCAGGACACCATCGAGGTGATCATACATTCCGTGCATTTCAAGTTCTGTCCTGTTTCTAATGCCCTCTGGCATCACAGAACAATATCACCTTGGCCACGCCCACGTTGCCGTGGGCACCATCAGTTTATGGAGCTGAAAGACTTCTGTTGTCTATTGAGATCACCGAGGTGTCACACCGCTTAGGTTTGTGGTGACGAAGCTATAAACACATCTAGGTGCTACCAGAGATAGGAAAGACAACGCTATACAATTATGTACCACAGATAATATTTGATAATGATAATAAATGACTTTGTTTTTGAATTTTATGAAACTGCACTCTTTTCACCATTTTAGAGTGTACTCCTTTAGCTGGTAATAAAAACAACTGGTTCCCTGTGCCACAGTATGGCAGTTAAGCCACAGTGGCTCACAGGGCCCCACTAACTGCGTCTCTCCCTGTGCCTTTCGCTCTTATGATTTCTTTAGTCTCCAACTCATCATCCTGGCCTGTGAGCAGCCGGCTGCACCATGCGCGACACAGCTCACCATGCCAGGATGTGCACTGCCTGTCTGTGTGCTGTCCACACGAGAAATCACCAGCTCACGCTGCCCTGCTTCCAGCAGCTCAGGTCATGGGGGAGAACACCAGACAGACGCTAGTGAGACTCAGCGTCATCTTTTCCCATCATATTCCCATGTTCAGTTGATACTAGAGCAGGAAAAGCAAGCTAATTAAAACCAACAAATCAGTTTATTACTCTCATGCCCAAATGACAGCACTGCCTGTCACCAAACGCCACTGCCACATTTAGAGTTAACGGAACTGTCGCATTTGAGGGGATGGTGTGTGGGGCGCAGAACAGGCTGTGGGCTGTGCTCTCGCACACAGGTGCCAGGACAGAAAGTAACCAAGGGGACAAAGGTTGGGACCCATCCTTCCCCTGAGACAAGCTGCGGGCAAAGCCCGGTGGGGTAGGGACCCCAAGGGGTGTCAGCCCTAAGCACCTTGCAACTCTGTGTCTGCCAGTCAGCATGTGTCCAGCAGGGCCAGCTGGCCACAGCTGATGAATGTGTCCAGGACTATTGCAATTCCTTTCTTAGGGGCAGGAATTTTGGCACAAAATTCTCAACTTATTGCAGATTTTCTCATCTTTAATCTTGGCTGCTTCTGCAATTAGATAAGAAAATCTCACATTTTGATAAAAGTAGGGGAGCCCTTCCAAACTCTGCACTTTATCACCCTTCCTAGGTGATGTGCGAAGTGCTTAACTGCTTTTGTTCATTTGCAAAAATAAGGGCCTGGCGTCTTGTGCCTGACCTAAATGGAGCCATTATATTTGAAGCTTATTTCCTATGTTTCCTTTTTTCTAAAACCTCAAAACAGTTCTGGGCAAATGTCCCCCGATGCCAAGAAATCACGAACACAAGTGTCTAACTCATGTAATTAGCTCACAGGCAATATCACTTGAAGAAATGACATGCAAGTTCTATGTGAAAGAATTAAGTAATTTAAATTTAAAAATTCCTAATGAAGACAGTCAGGGCTTCCTAACTTTTAAATGTGTTATGTGTTTAAATCCAACATGAACTGAGATATAAAGATTAAAATTCTCATTGTGCTCCTTAAAGACACCAGTAAGACTACATCCTCCATGACAGTAAAGGAAGACTCTTTCCTCCTACTGCTGAAAGGTACCTGTTCATTTACTCGCAAAAATGAAACATCTGTTTTCAACCAGTACTGATAACCTAATAACATTCCAGGAAATAAGGAGAAAAAAAGAAGAAAATATGAAAATCCAGATATAATGTTTTTCTATACTAGGATAATTATTGATGATCATCTCTCTATTACAGTTTATCCAAGAAAATGAAAAATTTCTAAAAGTAAACAGATCTGTCACATACATTAATACAAGTTTAGAAAACTTAAAAGATATAGCATTTGCTACTCATCTGAAACTTTAAAGCTGCTGAAACAAGAATATGTTTCTGTCGCCTGCCTCATTTCATAAGGATTTCAGTCACAGGTAGAGTCAAAGCCCCTGGGTAAAGATATTTCAGATGATCAATATGATAACTACTCCATACATACCAGTAGCAATTGGTAGAACAAAATACAAGAAAAATTTCAGTTTTTTTTTTTTTTAAGTAGAATCTAAATTTTTGTAATTAATCCTACCCTATGTTCCACTCTAAGAAACCTTAGTGATGTCCTGACAGAGCCAATCACACTGTTCCCGGGGGAGAGAGTCCTGGAGCCTTCCTCAGGTCCCCAACTCGACAGCTGTATTGTTCTTCAGAATCTGCAGGGACAATGGCTAGGAAACAATGACCACAGACAACACTCTTCGGTTATGATTTATATGGCTAGAACTGAATAAAATAATAGCTTTTATTTTATTAACTTGCATTAATAAAGCTTTTACTACAATATTTACTTTATTTAAATTTAAACAAATTAATCTCATCAATAAATAAGAAACTATGCATCTGTATAAACATGACATATTGTTAATACAACATTTTTATAGATGGGCTAAAATAGCTTCTTCACAATTGTAAAAATTAGCAAATCTGGAATGAAATTTGACCAAATGCATGGTATTTCTAGCTCCTGTATTTCTGAGTAAATAAGCCCTGAGAGTTATAAAAAGCAAACGTATATAATCACAGAAAATCTAATAAAGCAAAAGATAAATAATAAATAGGATCATGGAGAACTTAGGCAAACTCAGAAACAGCAATAGACAGAACTTCAAAGTGAAAAATAACTCAAATATTTGTTAGGATTGATGTTTTGATACACCTCTGATTGTTTGATGTTATAAAATATATTATAGTTCACAGCATACTTTACACTAAGGTAACTGATTTTTATTTAAGAATTCTGATGATGGGAACATCCTTACACTCCACTGTGATTCTCTTTTACTGCTCTCTGTTGCTGAAATATCATGGCCCGCAGGGTCTCCTTTTATCCTATAACAATACCAGGGCAAGAAAGGCAAATATTCTAACAAGAGAAAGAACTGAAACTTTTGTCTACCACCAAGAGAAATGTCTATATGCTGTGAAAATAAATCAAAGTGGTGTTTCAAATTTTACCCATGTCAATTGAATATGCAGGATTAACAACACATGAAAAAGAGATTTGATAAGAGATTCCACTGCAGTCATGTCTGAGTGATTATGTGTAAAAATTTAAAAGCACCACATAACTTGGGTACTAAATATTCCATAGTGTTAAGATAACATGATAATGTCTACTTTGCCATTAATTTACTTCATGGCCAGCATAGATATGTACAGCTGCATATATGTTCATCTTTTCTTGCCTCTCATATAACTTTTCAAGCTACCTAAGTAAATTTATATGAACACGTAGCAAATATGTCTATGGTATAGAGACATTGCCACCCTGGAGTTTGGCTCGGTGTGTCTTCATCTCAGTGAGAATGTATAGACTGGACGGGCTGTCAGCCTCTCATTGCCAGTGAGAAACTTGCAAAGCTGATACCTTCCCCAGCTACCCAAGCTGAAAACAAGACGTCCAATCAAGGAGCCTAATTCTTAATCCCAACTGTGATCTTAATTTCTAACTTAATTTCCCCTATATCACATGTCTCTTTCTGTAATTCAGCTTCATCAGCTTTTAAAAGGTCATATTAATTTTTCCAATTGCCACTTACAAAGATAATTTTGTCACTTCAAGTCAATAGTGTTTCAATATAAACCTTGAGTGCTGAGCAAAATTTAACGAATGGCATCATTACCTGCAGGAGTTTCTTCTTTGGTATAAAAGGTTTAATCCAAACATATCTATTTAATAATAATAATAATCCTTTATACTCTGTGGCCAGATTTGGTTTTGTTTTTTTTTTCGGTACTGGGGATCAAACTCGGGTCCTTCTGCTTGTGAGGCAGGTCGTGGAACCACTGAGCTAAATCCCCAGCCCTCAGATTTGGTTTTTGATTCAGAATTTTTGAGAGTAGAAAAAGCTAGAGTTCACATGCCATATCTTATGCCACATTTCCTTTGGAGTCATGGGCTGTACTTCACACTTAAACTTACCAGGATCCCTGAATTGACAAATATATTATTTGCTCTACTCAATCACACCTTAAGCGTCTGTTATTTTTAACGCAGTTTGAATTTGAGAATTGCGGGTTTGAAATGTTTACCATCTTTGCACACCACTGGTTTTCTGCTTGTCAAACCCCGTTTAATCTTCAAAATGACATGGGCTGCTGGGGTGGCTGCGGGATGAGGAAGGTGAGCCTCGGGGAGGACAGCGGGTTGTGCACTCAGAGCTGCACCCCCCGACTCCGGCCCGGGGGGTCTCCCTAGCCAGATGCGCTGCTTCGGAAAAGGCCAGCGGCCGGAGCAGCGGCTGCCAGAGACGCTTGGGTGCATGGTCAGCCGAGGGGAGGCGAATCCCGACCTCTCCCCACAGCTACAGAATGCAAGAGACAGCGACCAGGCTCGTGTGAAGGGCTGTCGCTATGACATCACAAGGTGTCTCTCTGCCTCGGTCAGCACAGGTCCGGCCCTGGGGCCCCTGGGCCACGTGCTGCAGTGCGGACTCGCCGTCCTCTGGAAGGGAGGAAGTGCCGTGTTCTATCCTTGCAACACGTCACACTTGGTTCATTGCTCAGAAGTTCCACGTGAAACACTTGGCACGTCGGTAATAAGGTGCCTAAGGAGAAGGCCACGTGTGCTAAGAGAAATGTGGAACGAGACTCGGGTGAGCTTGGATCCCACTTACTGGCCGCACACAGTGCGCAGTCGCTCAACCCAGGAGCCCTCTCCTGAACGAGGAAGCAGAACGTTTCCCTTCCCAAGGTCGCGCATCCCAAATTATCCGGCTTCCAGTCCTACTGAGCAACAAAAGGAGACAGATCAACGTAAAGCTCTTCCTCCAGAACATGAAACGTACCTTTTTCTTTCTTAAAAAGTCAAAGCAAGAGACTAGTACTGCAGGCCCAGGGGTCTCTCTCGGGGGGCGGGGGGTGGGGTGGGGTGGTGGCAGGGATGCTCCTGGGCCCTGAGCCGGGGCACGGCTCCTCTGTGGAGTGCTGGGCCGCCTCAGTCCCACCTGGCCGGTCAGATAGGTCTCACGTTCTCCACCTACAGCCGGAGGTGCCCTCAGGACCTGCTCACCAGCCCATATCCGGCGCAGACCAAGGGCACCCAAGGCAGAAAGCACAGCCTTCCACACCTAAACCGGGACTCGACACAGGACGACACCACACTGCCAGGATCAGCTGTCCTTAGGAACCAAGGCCTGTGCAGTGCGGACTGATGAATGAATCCTAGGGGGCTGGAATTATTAGGGGGTAATTCAGCAGCCACGTACCTGAAAACATAACAAGAACACCTAAATGGAAAAAAAAAAAAAGAAAGAAAGAAAGAAACGAACACCTAAATGGAAAAGACTCCCTTCATCTTTGGGAATGAAATGTGCATGCTGAGATAACATATAGAATGCTTTCCACAGGACTGTACCTGTTTTGGTACTCAGTCAATAATCTTTCATTTCTTCAGGATAGAATTTAAATAAGAAATTCAGTTATTTAAGTATTTTTAGTTTTATGAGAACTCTTTATTTTGCTATTATTTTAAATTAAAATGATAAAATACTGAGTTGTTGGAGTTATTTCCATCACAGCCTTTGAACAAGTCAAAATTAGACCTGTTCTGATTCTAATTCTTTCATCATTGTCACCCCACATTTTGTAACATGCAATTTCTGGAATTATTTGTTATAAGCCATGTTCGTCTTTGAGAACACAGTGGTAGATGTCAGATCCTCACCTGTCTCATCAGACCCAAAAGCTGCCAGACATTGAGTGTTCCTCCTCTTACCAAGCTTATAAGGCACGAGATCAAATAAATGAAGAATGGAGTGAGAACACTAACATTAATCCTGATGTTGGGTATTATGAAAGCTTCATTTTATTCTATTGAAACATTAGTATAAGTAGAATTTCTAATATTTTACAGGTTTATAGGTCACCCTCTAGACTCCCTTACACGTTAATTTGAAAATTGCTGATGAAATGATTCCAAACATTTCTTCATATCTCCTTCTTGTCAATTAATTTTTTTTGCTTAAATTCTTTTATTGATACATTCTAGGTATACAATACACTTATGTTCATCATTGGGATCTTATACCTGTACACGATGTATCTTGGTTCTTATTTTTTCCCCATTCCCTGTGTGCCCTTCACTCCCTCCACCCTTCCTTATTTACATAGACTTTGTTTCCATTTTTTTCTTTTCTCATAACTTTTTTCATCTCCCACTTAGAAGCAGCAGTGAACATTTTATCCGATTCCCCCTTCCAGTCATCTCACAACAACCTTTCAACGATAAATAACCAACTAGAACTCAGACAAGATCTACCCGAGCAAGAGCATCACCCCAGGACTCTGCTTTGTCACTACTTGAATGAAGCTTGCTGTGAAACCAAGTGTGACCTCCAGGACAGACAGCAAAGGCAAGCAGGACAGGAAAAGGGCAGGTGAGGCAAGCACGGGGAAGGCTGTAGTCTGTGGTCCTGTCTGTACTGCTCATGAGAATTATCCCAGGGCCTTGCAAGAATTCTGGTGTCCATGCTCCAGTGCAGACCAAGAAGTCAGAATGTCTGAGTGTGGGGCCAGGTGAGAGTAGGTTGTAGCTCTTCCTGGTGAGTCCGCTGTGCAGCCAAATGAGAGAAGCGCCTCCCCTAGTCATGCAGAAGCCGGCTTGACCCTCATGGGTGTCTTTTCTGTTAGATAGAGTTTGGCAGGGAACTCAGAGCTGAGCTAATGGCAGGACAGTGCATCCATTTCCTTAAAGGATCCCAGGTGGAAGGTAAAAGAAATGATGACAGAGACTTCGGATGAACAGGACTGTGAGGGAATTGGATGGGTGTTGGAGGATCAAAGCAGACCTACTACTGGCTTCTCTGAGGAAACGAAACTGCAAACCAGGACAGAAAGACAGACTGCTCAGCCATCCAAATGACCCGAGCACAGTGAGGAAGTGGCAGTTTAGACATCACACCCAGTTTGTTATTCAGAACCATGGGCTTGTTCGAAACCCACTCACTGCAGAAGCATGAGAGTCAGCATAGCTTGTGGTTCAACTTCACGGCAGAGCAATTAGAGATCCTATAATTGGAATTAAGAAAAGGCACTTTTAAGTTTCAACAGGCATTGTTAAAACTGCTCAACAATACAAACTTCAGAACAGTAAAGACTAATGATTCTATATGAAATAGAATTCCAATACTTCAATAGTGTTTTTAATCCCCCAAGCACAAAGGATATAGATGCTAATTGTTAATAGTAAACCAGAGCTCCCACACACACATTTTACATGATGAATAACTCTAGAAATCAGAGAGAACAGGCCAACAGAAGTACTTCACAATTAAGCAGGAGCACCAGTAAGGGTCTGAAAATGCTGATTTCTACAAAGGGAGAACTGCAGACACAAACTGCAGAATGAGCTAGACCAGCCATGCCCTGGAGGTCGGAGCCCAGCTTCAAAATAATTAATCTAAGCACTTACTTGAATTGCTTTTGGACAAGTGATGTTATTTAAAGTGATTTCTATTTGCTCGTTCCAGGAATGGAACATAATTACAATTTGGGAATATAGGAGGAAAAGCCCTGTTCTGACTGTTACTAAATGATAAAATAATCTAAAATTGCTCATACTTCTGTATGTGTTTGCCTATTGCTTTTCAAATTTTTATTTTTTCCTTTTGCTTTTTAATCAAAGGGTAGGGAGAGGAAAGCCAAGTTTACTAAGTGACAGTCTACCAGCCATTGAACTGGTGCTTTCTTTAATTCAGAAAACCTTCTGAGATAGCATGCCTTCTATGACACCTGTACAAGTGAGGAAAAGTAAACTCTCATACAGAAAAAGAATTGCCTAAGGTCACAAATAATTGAAGAAAACTAGGCCATCTCTAAATTCCATGTTTTTAATCTGTTTTTACACTTGTGCCTTCGTGGCTCTTTGAAAACTTGTTAGTGACTATCAGAATGTATTTAGCAGAAGTCAATTCAGTGATTATTCATCATGAAAAAAACGAGTTTAACATATATCATTTTAAATATACTCCACAAAATGTTGAAACAGAATTAACAACTTTACATATGATTATACTTCTTGTAATGTAATCCCTACAGCAAAGTATAGACTCTAACTAGCTTAATGATTGTCTTAAAAAGATCACAGATTTCCACAGCATAGAAATTCATAATCCATAAGCTTGGCAAAATTCCACACTAAAGATTTATATAAAAAGATGCAACAATCATATTCTTCAAAGAAATAAAAATGATTAAGCAACCAAATAATCCTTCATCTAGTAAAACATCTGGTTTAGAATAAATAGAATAAATATTACAAGTTTCTTGGCAGCTGTAAGCTTTGACAAATCACTCTGAGATCCAAAGAACTCTATGCTAAATATGAGTTCACAAAAAACCCTCTTACTGTAGTCTTCTGGGTTAACATTATTATACGTACTGTTCAAGAATATTGTTCCCAAGTGGAATATCCTTTTTATCAAATTGTAGGCTGTATTCTCCTATGGAGCATATAATTAACTTGTTGAAATTTAAATACTGTAGAGAACATGGAAGCATTACTGATGAAAGATCTCAATGACAGGCAAGTAACAGGACAAAGCTTCCTGTAATTTTATAGTTGAAAAATCTTTCACAAAGTCAGAATTGTAACTGGATGGAGTAAACTGGGAACACTCAGAGGTAGCATTTAAAAGAACATTTATTAACAACTCTGATTTGGACTCCTATTTAAACTATATTATTTTAACTTATAAATAATTAGACATGGGACAAAGTTTGCTCATGAATTAAACTTAAATCATTTTAAGTACTGATTTGAAAAATTATATACTTTAACATTTTATACCATTTATATGTCATTGATATTAACAAACTTTTAAAAACTAAATTTAATCTAAAATATGAACCCTAATAAATTAATTTTTAGCTACAGAATAACATCATTTTCTACTTTATGAAATTATTTAGATTTTTTTTACCCATTGTCAAATTTTAAAACTTGCTGACATCAAATAATAAAATTCAAAATTTAAATGCATTTTATACGTTAAGTAAAAATGTTCCAGACTTAATTGCACAGATGTGGTCCCTACTTTTTAACATCACTCTTTCTAAATCAAAAACACTTGATGTCAGTTTGAATTGTGATGCTCCTGATTGAATAAAACCAAAGAAGATATTGCCATAATTTATTTCAAAATTGTTCTTTACAGCAATTTTATAAGCATGTTATTTTATATATGTTGTGCACCTGTATGAACTTCAATGAGAAAAGACCCACAGTCTCTTTATATAAATTCCAAGGCTGTCTTTAAACAACTACCTAAATGTCGATACCCAACAGGTAAAACTGTTGAGTCTTATGTCTAAAGTTATATTTTCTGATTACCAAGTTGTCAAGATGAAAGAAAATTATCTAATATTTTGTTGAATAATTCAACCAGAAATACGGTAGAGTTCTTTTTATATTTTTGCTTCTTAGGTCTGTTATTACTAGTAAGAATTTTAGAAGTGAATTAAACTCATTTTAAAAACAATTTCTGGGTATAAATATTTGAGAGATCTGTCTAAAGATGATACAAAGAAAAGTGAATATCCATAATTAAAGTTAGCTTTTTTTATATAATGGCATTTTTTAATTGGCCAAATAAGAATTTTTAAAGTTGAATTGGCTGTAAGATTAAAACCCTATCTTCTCAGTTAAACATTGTATTTAATAATGGCTGCCACTTATCGTTCCTGGTGTCAGGAGTGGGATAAAAGGGCAAGTACAATTTTTTAGCTCAAAGCCACAGCCTGGAGTGGGCTCTGATGTCTGTGTTTTGAGACAGGAAGCTGAGATTTAATGAGGTTCTGGCCCGAAATGGGTCTCCCTTGGGCCACCAGTGATGCGCCAGCGAGCTTTGAAATGCTCTCCTTGTTCCTAGTCACATATCTTTAATTTAAGGAGGCTGTCACTTAGAACACAATTGGCAAAATTATCTTCTAATGCCTTTGAAAATTGAGTTCTAAAAATGCCAACTTCTTCAGATACAGAAATAGAATACTGCTGATACCGGGAACATAGCAAAGATCTGAATAATGAGAGAGAAAGAACAGGACTCTGGGAGACTAGACTTGAGCCCAGGATGCAGACAGGGGAGAGAACGACTACTAACATGATCCAGCTGAGGGTTCCCGAAGCTGGGCCCAGCTGTGTCCCTGGGGGAAAGGGCGGTACAGGAAGAATACATATCCAAAAGGCATTTAGGAAGCAAATGTGGTAGAACTTGCTGACTGAATCAATTCAGACAGTGGAAGAGAAGGGACTTGACAATAACTCCCAGGTTGCTTTGAGTTACTGAATGGATGTTTTGTATCACTGATTGCATAACGTGTTTTGTTTAAATATAGCACTCAATATCCATATACTTAAATAGAAACAGGGCATTCATGTAAATCTCACTGGAAAGTTAACAGGCATACAAAAATGTCCAATTTTTCTCAGTTTGGACAATCTATGTTCTCTACACTGCTGCAAGACCAGAGTCACATGTGAAAAGCAACCCTTTTAAACATCACTCGTGGGAAGAGAACACAGCCAGCTCAGGGCTGTCATCAAAAACTATTCTATGTTGCTTCTTGCACTGTGGATGTGAGGCTTTGTGTTTCAGTTTTGGTCTTTAGGGCTTTTGTCTTAGAGTAAATATTTCTGTTAGAACAGAAAGAAGATAAGGATATACATGAAAGAGAGAAAGAGTCAGAGACTGAGACAGACTTTGGACTGATTTACAGGATGGGTGCTCACGATGCTGGGCTGGCAAGTCTCAAATTCTGGCAGAGCTGCTCTTCCCTGAGTGGCTGGGGCTGCACACATGTGGTGCGTCACCCGCTTCACTCAGAATCTGTTGATTTAAGCGCTAATCACATAGAAACAGTCACCTTCTAACCATGTCCGGACCGCCCTGGCCCACACCGGCCACCCGGCCACCGCCACCGTAACCTCCTATCTGACACATTGATGTGCCCTCCCACCAGCCCACTGCGTAGCGCCCTCTGGTTCACTGACATGGATTTGCTCCCACTACGAAGACGAAGCATTAGTTACAGGATAGTTATGCTCCCCTGGGCTTTTGAACAAGCTGAACAAAACCAATAACTTAGTGGGGAGCATTCTTTCTGATCAGAGACTAGAGAGCCAGGTCAGACTTGGGGGAACAAACCCCATGTTCTGTCCTCTGCTGACACAAGGGGCTTTCCAGTGTTCACTGAAGACACAGGAGAATTCTCCTCCCAGCCAGCTACTCACACAAGAATCGTGGGTTATGTACCACACTCAGACCAAGACACAGCTTTGGGAATGTACACAATAACCCTAGTTTTGGGGAGAAAGAAGCAAAAACTAGAAGATTAATTTGGAAATCAATTTTTTTTTTCAGAATTCCAGCCAAGAAAATATTCTAATTCTTGTTTATGCTATTTCAAAAAGCTAAATCAATGTTCTTAACAAATGGAGATTTAAGAACCTCAATATAAAATGTAAGTAACACTGAAATTTTATCATCAGAATCTATTGTTATATAAAATTTTACCTAACCATTAATAACATTTTAACATGTGTACTATAACTAAAAATTCCAATATTTGTAGTTCTTATTTGGGAAAACTGACATACAGGTAAGGGTGCACATGTTACAAGTTTTAACCAGTGTGTATGATTAGGTAATACAAATAGCTTTAACCCTAGCCCTTCATAGGAAGACATACCACCGCCTCTCCCCCTCGGACTCTGCCTCCACCTTTCTTTGGACAGCCACTGATTTTCCTCCCCATCACAAGTGACTTTACCTTCCCAAAACTACACACAGAATCACAGGACTTGTGTTCCTTTGTGTACAGCTTCCGTCATCCATTCTATTTTGGGGATTTTCGCTATACCTGTTTATTTGTGTGTATGTGTGTTTTGTGTTAAGTTTTTTGGATAAAACAATATATTTACTTTTAATTGTTCAATGACAACAAAATATTTAGGAGTTTACAGCTTAATTGGGGAAACAACAGAAAGCCTAAGCTATCAACTAAATTTGATAAAGTTAAACACAACCTATTATCAGAGCCAAAGAATTGTAAATAATCTACTCAGGCATGGTGGCACATGCCTGTAATCCCAGCACTTGGCAGGCTGAGACAGGAAAGATCATCATAGTTTAAGGCCAGCCTGAGCTACATTGTGAGTTTAAGACCAGCCCAAATTACATAGTGAGACCCTGTCTCAAAAAAAAATTGTAAATAATCAAAGCTAGTAGCTGTATATGTAATATATACTGTAAATAACTAAGGATAATATAAAAAGATACATTGTTTATTATTTTTAGTGACTTCTTTAGGGATCTCTTAAAATCACATTGCACCAAAAATAAATTTTACGGATTCTATCAACTTTTTTAAATTTTTTAAAAGATTACAAAGCAAGCAACTACGAAGCCCACATTATTTGCCTATTTATGAATGAATAATTAGTTTCCCTTCCTCGGATAGTTGATCCCAGGTGAGTTTAATCAGATCCAAGCAGTGTGCTGGGGAGGGTTGCACATCTGAAATGGAGGCTGAGCTGTGTCCCCTGTACCAGTCAGCCTGCTGGGCGCAGAGTGCTCCAGGGCCCACAGGTGGGCAGACCCAGGTAACGGCTGCTCACACGCACACCCAGGTTGGTGCCCAGGTGCATACAGCTCCGACGTCCTCCTCGTCGCTGAGCTTCCACTCCCAGGGAGAAGCCTGGGACAGCCGCAGACAGCAAAGAGCACCCAAAGGAAAACCCAAATGCTGCTTTGAACATAAAAATCACCTGGACACATCAAAACATCAACCACATGGGGAAAATCAGCAATATTGGCTCAGAAATCAAAGCACCCTCATGTGACAGCATCACTAATGTAACGCATCATTACGCTTAGACTTTTCCATGCAGTTCCTGTGGCTGTGTGTACAATCCATGAAATATCATTACTCACTTATTCGTTATCTAGAAATAAATATTTAATATCAACTCCTTGAGAGGCAGCATAGGAGACAAGTGAAATATATTGGAAAAATATCGACAGCTTGCATTTATCAGTGAGCAATTGAGTAAAGCTAATAAATGAATGTTACAGATCATGTAGCATGTGGGGTTGGGTCCTGCCCTAGGCCCCGACAGACCAGGCCAAATCCAAATGGAGTCACTGCTGCTAAATGCCACAGAATTGAGTGGAAGCTGTGAGGGAGAGGTAGATGAGATTTTCCTGTAAACAAAAGATTATCGTCTACCCACATTTGCTCAATAAGAACGCTCCCCCGCCTACCAGGAGTAGTGCGACACTCCTGTAATCCCACCTACCTGGGAGGCTGAGGCAGGAGGATTACAAGTTTGATTGTAACTTGGGCAGTTAGGGTGACCCTGCCTCAAAAATAAAACACAATGAAATAAAAGGGCTGGGACTATAGCTCTGTGACAGAGAACTCCAGGATTCCATCTCCAATGCTAGAGAAAGAAAGAATGAATGAAAAAGAGGGGGAGACAGAGAGAGAGAAGGAGAGCGGGGAGGGAGAGAGGGAAAAGGGAGAGAAGGGAATCAGACCCTGCTTCAACTCTGGAAAAAAGAAACCGAAAGTAACCTTACGTTAACCAAGCCAGCTTTTCTGTATTACTGGCGGCCTTTCTCTATTGCATGTAACCCACTGTTCTATTGTGCAGAGTAAAGTCTGTGTTTGTTCCTGTGGTTGGCTTTTACCTGAGCACTGATAGATGAATTTCTATGATCCTCCAGCCCAACTTCCTCCTTCCCAGTCTGTGCTTGGAATCTAATACCCCACACTGCATACACTGTTTACCTCGAGAGCAGCCAGCTTGAATGGCAGACTGTGTTTCTGTATTTGCTATGTGAGCACTGAAATCCAGGACACTGCTGAGCAAGAGAACTTTAAGGAAAGGATCAGTAGTTTGGTTTCAGAAATGTTTTTATCATGATTTGCCTATGTGAAACACTTCTGGGAGATTAATATCGCTTCTCCCCTGGAATCTCATGTTGGACTCAGCACAGAGATGGTGTTTAAAGCTGTCAGAAACACTCATGAAAGACTTAAAATATGCACGAAGGAAAGAGGTCAAGGACTGAGCCCTTGACCATTAGAGTGAGTAATTCAGCAAAGGAAAGTCAAGAGGGAGACAAGAAATAAGGTACCAATAAGGTGGGAGAAAAATCAAGGCACTGCTGCCCTCCTGGATGTGAAGAAATGAGGAGGCAGTGTGTCCAGGGATGTGCCACCCTGAGCCCAACTTCCAGCAGGACCCACATGGATGAATGGCTTGCCCCTCAGTACTGATTGAGGTGCTAGGCAGAGGTCAGCTGACAGAGGGACAATCTGGAGGGTCCAGTACAGTTTCCCCCATGTCTGCTTTCTCAGCAGCAATGTTCAGATGGCTGAACACAATGGGGACTGTCCACCAGACACGTGCCTCTCCAACGTGCCCTCTAGTGTGCTCAGACTTGCCACTCACAGGCTCAGACTTCCAGGCAGAATGTGTAAAGATAAGAAGTGGAAATTGTGAAGCCAGGAAGTGGAAGTTGCCTGTGCTTATCGTTTGGAGCCAGAAACTGTCAATGTGACCTCTGCCATATACATAATGGGACACAGACACCCCCAACTCTCACGAAGCAGAGTGTAAAAGAACCCATGGCTGCTTTCAATGGGTAGAATATCAAATGTGTCTGATAATTAATGTGAGTATTATTTGAATCTCATACCATGAAAATCATTGGGTTCCTTCTATAAGACGTGTTTCAGTGGAGTAGTGTTGATGAAAACTTGATTAGAGTAGGTTTAAAACAGGATAGGAGAATAAGACAAAAAAATGGGTTCTCCATCAACCTAAGGAGAAAGAACACTTCTGAAAAGAATCTTAAAATGAAGAATTCACTTCTAAAGGGGTTAAATCAGCTCTTTCGGAGAAGTGAACACTAGTCTTGATATCTAAATACAGAACCTTTAAATATTCATTGTTTTCATTCCTTTGCAGCTGTATCGTTGAAGGAGCACACAGAACTGCCTTGCATTTATGAAATATTGGGGCTGCGCTGCCGTTTGGTGTCAGAGTTCATTTCTAGCATGTGCAAGGCCCCGTATTCAATCTCCAGCCCCAGAAAGAGAAAGAAAAGGGAAATATCAACTTTTTAATAAATTAAACATACTTTTTATGTATTCTTCTACATCCCCAATAGAATCTACCTCAAACTGCAAATTAGAGAGTAACAGTGAAAAAATACAAACCATCCTTTTCCTAGACCCACTAGAACAGAAGTAATTTAGGTTTTGTTTTATTATAAAGTGTGTTGATTTTTAAAACATAGCTTTAGAACCTTAATTTGCAGTTTCAAAATAAGTTCAGTTTCTTCAAAAATAAAGACAAAAACAGCCCTCTGGAAAGTAGGTAAAAAGCATCAGTAATAAGTAAGCCATTTGGGAGTAAAAACTACATGACTTCAAAACCACGATGTTTGGACCTAAAATGCCCATTTGTGTATTTCACTTCGTTTAAATATTGAAGTTTGATCAGATACTCGAATTAGAAAAAAACTGCAGCACATCATTATTTTAGTATTGTTTCCAATTTTGTACCACAAATGGTTAGTACTAAATATAAATATCAGTTAAATTCCCAATGGTAACCCTTTAAGGCTAATCAATTTTAATTGAAAAAAAATGTTTCGGGGCCAGGGATTTAGCTCAGTGGTTCCACCACCTGCCTCACAAACACAAGGTTCTGAGTTCAATCCCTGGTACAAAAAAAAAAAAAGTTTTAATTATTTATTTATCATATGTATTTAAATCTCTAAAGAGATTTTATATAACAATATGTTATAGCCGAATAAGGTATAGCTAAGAAATACATTGTGTGGATTTCAGGCACTGTAATTAATTTAGGTGGTAGGAAATTTAAAAATCACCTTTAATTGTAGGCACCCATTTTTTAACTAACTAGTGTTTTTTCTAGCTTTTTTTTTTGTTACTTTCACTTAAATAATTTATGTCTTCAAATCATCAAAGCATCTATTGATTTAATTATTTTATCAATCAGGTTTAAGTGAATTTGAACATTTCATTTATTTTAATATCATAGGGACGCAGTACCAGAGGGATGTGTAAAAAGTCACATAGTCGATTGGAAAGAATTTTGCAAATATTTGTTTCACATTGAAAAATTTTTAGGAAAAGAAATATGTATATTGTGAGTAAAAGCCATTCAGAGAGCAATATAATTTCATAAACAATCACAAATAACTTTTAGTATGTGTCACTTTCACTCACCTAAGCAAGAGAAGTAAAGATTATAATATTTAGAATTCCTGAATGAAAAATGCATGAGTTAACATTAATATTTACTGACAATACTGATATTGGCAAACTATTTTGACATGAGCTAGTTATTCACGTCTTCTTTCAGTGTTCCTTTCATCACTTTCTCTCTCACATCTGTCAGCCTTTTTTCCACCTTCAACTTTAATACCACCACAAAGCCTTTCTACCCTCAGCTCTTCTTTTAGTTCATCTGCTCTGAATAGTCCTCCACATAGATTGTATCTTTTTGTATATAAAATGGCCAAGATTCTCTTCAGTTTTTAATTAACATGATCCCCAACTTAGTTAACAATGAAACTGGAAACACAAGTTGGTAATCATATTTACACCAAAGCACTAGTAGTTTGGCTACTAGCATCAGTATTAGCCACCATAGCAGTTAGACAATCCTGTCACCTTTGGATGATGATTTGTCGAGGTCAACATGTGTATTAGTCAGCTTTCCTGTTGCTGGACATGATACACAATACCCACAAGTTAAAAGAGAAAAAGTTTCTGTTGGTTCACATTTTAAGGGGATTCAGTCCTTGGTCTGATGGCTCACATGCGGAAACATCATGGTGGAAGGACATGGTAGATGGAAGCTGCTGAGTTCACGGCACCCAGGAAGCTGAGTAGGAGAATAAGGACAGAAAGGAAGGGGCAAGGGAGCCGGTGTATCACCCAAGGAAGGCACCCGGCCACCATGATCGACCCAGACAAGGCCTGAAGTGCACACTACCATTCCTCTGGTTGTCTCCCTGCCACAGCTGATGCCAATCAGTTATCAGGGAGACAGCCTAACCAATCACCAGGGATGCCCGGTCACCTGAGGGGACAGCAGGGGATGAAGGAATAATATACAAAGAACAAGAAATAGAGAATAATGAACAATAGTTTATTACTTGGGGGGCTGGGAATTGATCCTTGCCTCTCTCCTGGCTGAAGACCTTGGCTCTAAAGACCAGACCTTAGCTCTGTCCTTGCTAAGACCATGAGCTCTGGATCAGTCAGTCTTTATCACTACACAGCATAGCAGGGGGTGTGAAGACAGATGTAGGGAAGAGCAGAACTAATGCACTAATGAGCGAGGCTGTAAAAGGGGAGTAACTGTATACTTTGAAGGACAGGTCACTGTTAACAAGCCACCTGCGCTATGTTGCAGGTCATAGCTAATGAGCCACCTGCATTATCTTAGCTAACGTTTGATCATGGAGAATGGTTGCACAGAGGCATAAGTCCTCAGCTGCAAGGTTCCTTGCTATAGAGACGTCACAGACTCATCAATCATTTAGAACTCGGTTGTGACCTTTAACATAGGGAAGTCTATCTCCAAACACCAGCCGAAAGGTCAATTAGCAATTCACGCTTAGGCCTTGGAGTGACTCATAATCTTAATCAATAGCCAAATTATAAGCCTATCAATAGTATGCAAAGCCTACTCAGTGCAGTTTCAAGGAAGACTCCTGCACCTCTCAAGCCAATCAAGTAGACAATTCAGGCTTATTTGTTTTTCAGTTTGAATATTTGAATGTTAATGTCTGGGAAACAGAGATATCCAGGGAAGACATACTGATTTCAGGGAATGCGACTTCTGTACAGAATAAGTATTCAATATTGCCAAAACTATCATCACTTACAATTCCCCTTCATGAGTTTTGCCTTACCAACATGCCACCTGTACTGTTATTTGGTTAATTTTTAAGCATTAAGTCAGTTTACTAATTGACCTTTATACATTCATTTAGAAATAAAATGTATATCACAATGGTAAATGAAAGCCCGTCATTTGATAGATATAAATATTCACAAAAATAAAATCTGGAATATTAAAATTGAAAATATCCATCCACTGCCTAAAATAGCAAATACACTGAAAAAGGGGATATGGAATTATTTTCTATATTATATGTTGACATGAAGACAACTGGAAAATTTTGGGAAAATTTTCATAAGCTGATTATGGAGGAAAATTCCTTGTCAGAGCGAATCTTCCATTTGAATAAAATTTCCCTCTTTTAGAAACAGATGCCTGAGAGGACTTTCAATCATAAAGAGCCCAAAGCAATGCCAGCATTCAAGGCTTTTAGGAACCATGTCAGCTTCTTGACTGGGGGCTGCGCTGCAGGTTGCAAACTGAAACCCATTGTGACCTGGCCCTGAGAGAGCCCAAGGCCTCCTCCAGTGTCAGGTGCACATCACCAGTGTGCTTCCAGAGCAGGCAGAGGTTGTAGGAACCAGCTCCACTTCCAGGTGTTCCCTCAATGCTGGTGAAATCGCAAAGCATTGCTTGATAATAACGTAGCTTTCAAGATTTTGCTTACTGCTCATAATGCCCTTCCACATCTTCCCTTTTTTGATGGTCTTCGTATAAATTTGGAAGTGGCTCTCTCTTCAAACATCACCCCTTTCAGCCAGTGAATGGGACAGGAAGTTACAGCTGCTTTTAAGGCCTGCTACTGAGAAAAACTCTGAATATTGCTCTGAATATTCCTGGAATTCAGCGAGGAAGACGCTGAGAAGACACTGATGCAGCTGGGGAAGGATGGCTGCGTGGAGGACTTTGCTTGGGTTTGGGACCATTTTCCTCAGAGTGACTGCATGATTTCTGGAAAAAGACATCCAAGGGGTCTCACGACTTCAAAATCCCAAGGAAATTGCAAAGATCAACAAATCTGCAGTAGAGATGACAAAGGACATTAAGCTGGGTGTGCAGGAGGGAGTTGCTTAGCAGCGGACTGGGGAGAAGCAGTTGGAAAGAAATGCACAGTTGAGCAGGGTGCAAGAGACAAGGAGACTGCAGGAGAAGGAGGCAAAGGGCCTGTCGCATGTTCTGCACAGTAACGAGTGGACCAGAAGCTTTTGCAAACCTCAACAAGCATCTTAAGGTTTGAAAACATGGAGCCCATCCTTAATGGTTCTCGATGTTACACAAGAATGTTCATGGCACGTTGACTCCTATCAAGGGCATCTACAATGATCAAAGAAACAAGCCAAGCAAACCTCTGTGGACGGTCTCTGAAATCATGTCCTCACACAGCACCTCAGGGAGAGCTTAGGGATTCCAGAAGAAGGGCGCTGTCACGGGAAAGGACAGCTCCATGTATGGGGCTCCCTCTGAAGAGCATGCAGTGGACAAGACTGGGTGGAAAGCAGTGATATTGGTGGCCTGACCAGTGTTGGCTGAGGCTGTGCTTGTGCCTCAGTTTGACAAAATGAAACATCATAGCAACCTCCCCCAACAAGACAGGGCCAAGTCTATCTCACCGAACAGAGAGTCATTCCAGAAAATCTAGGACCTTCTTCCCCAGTCAGTGTCAGATCACTGGACAACAATTCAAATAAGAAGAATTCCATAAAGAGGAAAAAAGTAAACACAGTATTGATTCAGCCCAATACTTCTTTCTAAATAGGTGAAAAACATTCTTAGTTTTCACATTACACAGAAGTGGAACTTTGTCTTCATTTCGTGCGTGTGATTTACTTAGACTTTCTCCAGTGAACACTTAGGGTTGTCAAAGGCGAGGGAGTGCAACATATTCTAACTTAGATACAAGGATGCCTCCATATTCTTGCTGTTTCTGTGTGCCTCTTTGTTCTTAGCTTTAGAAATACTGTAACATATTCCTAAGCAATATAATTATAGTAACGTTTGCTTCAACATTCACACCTGCATGGAGCTCCTTGCCACATGTGGTGTGACATCTTCCATGTGTCTGAAGTGCTTGAGTTGCAAGAGGATGAACTCCAGTGTCCAGCGTTCAAGTGGGTGTGGCAGATCTACAAAGCACTCAGTGACCTGCAGGGAAGGCCCAATTGCTCTGGCATGTTAATGATGTACACTGTTTAACTGTGCAGTTATATCAGAATTTGATCTGGTTGATTTTATCCACATTTTGCTAGCCTGTTCATCTCTTTATCTTCACCTCTGGGAAATTAAAGCAAAGGGTTAAACCCAAATCTTGATGTCTGAACATAGTTAGGCGAATCCAAGTCCTCAAGATACTGCTTTTTTTTAAAAAGACTTTCAAATATTTGGGGATGCAATTATTAAATTTTATTACTGTTTCAAAAGATCTCAATCAAATTTGGTTATTTTTTCAGAAGACCTCAACTAACTTCCTTCCTTCCTCTCTTCTTTCCACCTCTTTCTCCTTTTCTCCCTTCCTCCCTTCCTTCCTTCCTGTTTTCCTTTCTTTCCTGTAGGGTAAAAGAACCCCATCTTCTAGCACTTACTATAGAAATAACATTGGCTCCTTCCACACACACTTTGCCTCTTCCCTCTGCATTGGGACAACACAGGTGGAGAGCCATAACTAAATACCAAACTGCTGTCTTGGCCTTCTTGGTCTGTAGAACTGTAAGGGAAATCAAGTTCTGTTCATCATGAATCACCGTGCTCAGCTATTCTGTGATGGTGATATAAATAGACTAGGAGAAAGTGCTGTAACTAAGACCACAGATACTCACTGAGTTGCTTAAACATCAGAAGTGAATCAGCTCAGAGTTCTGGGAGCTGGAAGTCCCACCCACAGGTGTTCCCAGTTTGATTCCATCACAGAGCTGTGGTGAATGTAAAAATTTAAAAATAATGTATTACAATAAAAGACACATCGCCATTAATCTCCCTCAAAATCCTCCCCCTCTCTTTGAAGACACCTGTCTCATCATTCTTGCCATTTTCTGAAGCAGCTCTGAAGGTCTCTTTCATGCGTATCTTCAATGGTTCCATTGTGGCTGCCTCAGTATCCCGAATTGATTCAAAGTTTCCTTTTTGTGGTCATTTTGACGTTGAGCAAAAGTCAAAAGTCTCGCAGTGCCAGATCCAGTGACTGAGGTAGATGAGGATGCACTGGCGTGTTTTTGCAACCCTACCTTTTTGTTGATGTCACTCTATGGGCAGCAGCATTCAATATTTTGTATCACATCTTGTAAAGATACTCAAGAAAGAGGACTTTCAGAATTATTTCAGAAAGTGGCCAGAAAGATGCTACAAGCAAAGGAGAATTCTGAGGGAGTATTAATGGCAATGAGTTTTTTACTATGATAACTTTTCAAATTTAAACACACAGTCTCCGTTGTATACCAGGCCTCTCCCGAGCTCTGCAGGCTGCTGGCAACCTGGCTTTCCTCGGCTTGAGAGGCATGACCCTGACCTTTGCCTTCCTCTCCACAAGCTGGTTGTTTGCCCACGTCTGTGCCGTCAGGTGGGTTCTGTCGTTAGGACAGCAGTCATGCTGAATCCGAGCTTCGTCTCAGACTGAGCACATCCGCACTGACCCTACTTCCACAGGAGGTCACATTTAGAGGTCCTGGTGGTTAGGACTTCAGCATGCGAACTCTGGCAAAGCACAATTCAGCCCAGAATAGGAAACTGGTAAAATGAAACTCTGATAAAACAGAGCTTCAATTAGAGTTAGAAAAATAGGCAGCAGCTACAGCAATATTCGGGTAGAAGAATTTATAGAGAAGTTAATTGGATATATAAATATACCCTAAAATTGCCAGTACTTGTCTAATACCTTTATTGTGAATCCCATAAATGAGAAAAGATTTTTATTGCTGGTATACAAGAATTAAAACCATAACCCTATCATGATCTAATGGAATTTTACATGGCTAAAATAATTTTCTTAAAGAAAAGGTTTTTGTAAAAGTTTCTTAAAATCTAACCTCCGCACTGACAGAAATGATAGTAAGTCTCCCTTCTGACCTGAACTTCGTTACGCTGCTTCATTTACCATTATGCTCAGGAGTTATAAGCTTGAATAGAAATGTTCAATTCATAAGCAATGCTTTCAAAATGCCACATTCCTAACCTGAAGTATCCGTTGTTCCTAATCTACACTCTTTTCCTATGTAGATTTGCATAAATCATAGGATGACATATATTGCGGATATTATAAACGCTCTCTTCATTCTTCACTGGTGTTCATCCAAAGCTGACATTATTCTGTGGAAAGCACCTTAACTACAGTACATTAATGGCCACTTTTCTTGTTCTCTTTACCATCTGAGGACTTTCTACATCCCTTCACCCATGCCTGCTCTTGCCTTTCTACCACCTGCCGCTTTCTCTGTTTGCAGCTGAAGCTGTGCTTTGCTACAGCTTCATCTCACCAGTTGCCCAAGTTTTAATGCAATCGTCCTGCTACTTGTCTTGGAATGCATGTGATTTCTTTCTTATAATTATGTTTTCCCAAATTTTAGGATGCACTGTGTTGTATATATTTTTAGACCTTCTGTATGAATTTTTAAAGCGAATATGCAATATGAGAAGTAATATGGGAATGACAGCCATAAAATAATCTAATATCCACTTCTATAAAAATCAGTTATATTTTTCTATACCTACACAAATATAAATCATGTTATAAGCTTATCTTCCTTGCAGGTCTCCCTGTAGTATTAGCACAATCATAGCTGACAACACGGAGTCCCCGGAACACTGATTTGCATCCGTGCCCCCACCCCGGATGAGCTCCTGCTGTTATCAGTGAATCAGAAATCAAGTTAAGCATCTTGACATAATTGGAAGTTTCCAGGTGATCTGAAGAGCCCAATTTCCTGTTACATATGTCAAAGCTGGATGAGGAAAATGTCATGGGAACTGAAAGGTCAAGGGCTAATCCACTCCAACATCATTAAAGATCATATTTAAATTGCTCCAGGAACTTCAAGGTCTTGAAAGCCATCATCAAATTCCTCACCACAACGAGGTGCCTGGAAAGGGACAGCTGTGCTCCACAGCAATGGGGGGCATTCCCTCTTCTGTCCTGCTAAAATGGATATTGGGTTTTTCAAAGTCTGTTTCATCATGCACACACTTATTTTAGACAAATCTAGTTAAATTTGGGGGCAGAAAGTTTTTCTGTGTTATGGAGGGTTTTTTAGCTTAAATGAGTCTAATTGCACTGCATTATAACACTGTATTTGTAAAGCAAACTGTAGTAGCGTGTACAACGTCATCGTGGTAAACAGTGGAGGCTAAGACTTCTCTGTTGATCCTGAGGAAATCACCACCACTGAACACACAGAGCGTCAGGGAAATTATCTTGAAAACTGAGACAACAATGGGAGCATACTTTAAATAAAGCATCCAAATAAGATAACTACTTTTGCTACTTAATTTTGGTGGTGGAAAGCTATCTATCACAAGGCACTGAATAATAATCTTTAAGACAGGCTACAGGTATGCTATAATCCAAACAGTACCCCACAACCCAGACCTACATCCACAGCACCACAATTAGTCGGTAGGGTAGAGTGCATAAACCGTTCTGAGTACTCGTGAGTTTATGGGTTCACTGTGTAGAAATCTGCAGTAAGAAAAGTGGTTTTATAATAGATGCTTTCAGCGAAGCTACCAATGCATCTCAAATCTACAGAGCAACATCCGACCCAGAAGAGAACGGGCCATCCTCCTGAGACGGCTTCATCCTCAGAGGAAGGGCACTCTACAGCCTAGCACCAAGTGTGGCGTGGTGGGAGAGGCTGCTCATCTGAGAAGCCGCTGGCACACTCGTGTGTAAAGTCAGCAAAAATATTTTTGCAAAGATATTTGTTGACTCTCATAAACTGAGAAATACAAACACACTTTCCTAAATATGGGAGGACATGGTGGGAGATTGCAGTCCTACTTCTCGCTCTTTGCCCTAGAAACCCACGAAGGCAACAGTAAATAACATGATGTTGCAATAGTATTCATCATGGTACTTTGAGGGACAAATATTAGAAACAGCAACGATCATTATTGGAGAAACTGAATAAGTTATGCAATATCCATGTTGTGCGGCTATTACATTAATAAGTGAGTTGGACCCATGGCAACTAACCTGCCAAGCAGGGAGTCACTGTGTGTGGAGTGGATGAGAAAGAAGCTAATTACTCCATTCTGTAAAACACACTTGGGGAAAATACTCATCTGTGTCTATATGTGCAATGCAAGTCCAGAGTTATACTTACATTTTAGTTTAAGTGAAATCAAATATAAAAAGACCAAAACATCTGGATTGGCTTAACAGTTTACATTGCTGCCTTGCTGACAGTTTGTTAAGTATTTTAAAGAAGAGAAAGGCAGGAGTAAGTCATTCCCTGTGAGTATGCTGATTTTTAAAAGGGGAAATAAACCCAAGTGCTGAACTAGTAGCAGGTGATTACAAGTGCCTCCCCAAATTCAGTTCTGTGGCTCCCACCTTGAGCAGTGTTTCCTTCTCCTCACTAACGTTCTCCGACCAGAAGCCGAGCAGGGTGTAAGGAGGATGTGCAGAACGGGTCAGCTGCACCCCAGTTCCCACCCCCCTTTAACTCCTGAGACCTCTGACCACCTTAGGAAAATGTCCTTGGGGTCAGAGAATTAGATAATTGCATGGCAACTAGTCAGCACACTTAACTGCAGCACGTCCTCGTGAGCCTATTAACACACGTCATTTCACTGTGTACAACTCCAGACAGAAACTGATCTAGGGTTCTGACATAGGGAGTTATTATCCTGTCATTTTTAGGCTCCGTAAGATAAACTAATATCTAACTCATAGCAACTATGTATTCTATGGCTTTCAATAAAGAAGTAAATAAGCTGGGTGTGGTGGCACACACCTGTAATCTCAGTCTCAGGAGGCTGAGGCAGGAGGATTGCCTCGAGTCTGAGGTCAACCTGGGCTATAGAGTGAGTTCAAGGCCTGCCATAACTACAACGCAAGACCTTGTCTCAAAAAAAA